>CATIWC010000901.1:0-457057 GCA_948472305.1 Vicia faba | reverse complement strand
ATTTTAGAAATATTTTCAAATTTATGGCATAAATGTCAAAAACCTCATATTTTAATTGTTAATAGTATTTGATCTGATATATATATTATAATATTATATACTATATATATATATATATTTATATTATATATATATATATATATATATATATATATATATATATATATATATATATATATATATATATATATATATATATATATATATATATATATATATATATATATATATTTATATATATATATATATATATATATATATATATATATATATATATATATATATATATATATATATATATATATATATATATATATATATATATATATATATATATATATATATATATATATATATATTATATATATATATATATATATTATATATATATATATATATATATATATATATATATATATATATATAAAATATATATCATGACATTAAATTATACCGTTTATTATTATTAATTTAAAGAGTATCATTTAGCACTGGTGTTAAATCCTTTTATTATTAATTTAAAAGTTAAGATAAATTTCTTAAAAAGTTCACGTGTCAAATTCTTTTTAAGTGTTATTTTAATATAAAATTTTTCAATCAATATAGTAAAAAATTAGAGTTTTTTTTTAATTTATTTTTTCATTTATTTTTTATTTTCAAATAAATTCGTTCATACAATTTTTTTTTTCAATAATTAAATGATAAAATAATTAATTTTATGAAAAATAATAAAAATGGAGTTACTGAAAAATTAAAAGTATAATTGACAAATTATAATATTAAACTATAAAACGACATTTAAATGGAAACATTTTTTTTTTCTAAAACGATATTCAAAATGGAATAAAAATATATATTTTAACCTTTAAATTAATAATAATAAACGGATAAATTTTAATGTCATGATATCATTCATCTTTATTATATATTTTTTATGCAATAAAAGGTTTGTTATATTAGTTTCTAAAAATTCAACAAATAGTATATAAATTCTTTTATTTTTTACTAAGAAATAAATAAATTCTTTTTGTTTGAATGTTGTCCTCTGTTGGTAATGTGTATGTAATCAAGAAGGTTAGTTGTTACCCTCGTTAGTTCGAGTCGGTGTTGTCGCTCTGATACGTAGCACTGGGAGATGAACACATATTTTCCTTATTGTTGATTTTCATTATGTTACTGAATTTTTAAGTTGTTTTCATTAAAGACTTGTTGTCTTAATGTTGTTTTGGTTTGGACAAGATGTTATGGTGTTTTCAGTTGAATTTTGTGAATCTGCTGCGTGGTAATGAAAGTTATTTTATTTTTAAAGACTGAACAGGTTATTATCGGTTCATCCGGATTTTATGTGTTATGTATCTGAACTATAGATAATTGAATATCGTAGTTTTAAGTTGAAAGTGTAGCATTCTATTTGTTTGTTGAAGATTTTTATAACTCTGATTTTATTTAACTCGTTGGGTAGAAATAGGGTGTTGCATGGCACCCCAAAGCAACAGCCATGTGGCCCTACAATCAACCATGTGTCCATTCTCGATATACGAACATATCTCCGACTTCAACACGTAATCTCCACGCGAGCACGAGACAGACACCTCACACGAAGAAATGCTCGACGCCATGGTTGCGGCATGTATACGGGCACATTAATCACGATCTACCTCGAGGGCGAAACAACGCTTGACATCGTGACAATCCCTTGAAGACGGACACGTCTAAAGAGAACTCGTAGAAGCTCCCCGTAACTTATACAGTCCTCTCGGGCAAACAACTGACCACGTCGGTCACACTGCTCGTTTGTCCACAAGATCCCCGACACACTCAAACAGGTTGTCCCCTACGCGGGCAACAACTCGCTTCCTTTCAGAGGACTTCGACCATCCTTCCCGATCAAATCCTCTCTGACTATAACAGCTGAATCTAAGTCATCACCCTTTCACCTAAGGGCAATAATTTGGGGGGCTCTTGATCTGGACTGGGTCTGCACTTGTCCAACGACTGGGAGGCTCAATCCAACACCCTTGTATAAGGCCCAAAAGCAAGCAGTCCAAATTAGGAACCGTTGAGGAACGTGGCCCGCGTCCCCACATCACAATCATCTTAACTACCCTCCAGAAATCACGGGTCCAACCCCTATTCTCACTGAGCAGTTGGCCAGAGGGAGTCCACTTGTTGGACTCCATACACACGTAAGCCTTGACAGTCTCCATTATTGGGCCTCAACGTGGCCCAACAATGGAGACCTTGGCCCATCGTGTGGCTATAAATACCCTCTCTTCCGAGAGGGTCAGATATTTAACATCTCTTACTCACTCTTACTTACTAGCTCATTCCAAATCTCACTTTGACATCAGAATTTCTTGCAGGTACTCTCCCCTCCCCCCACACCTCACTCTTAAGTTCTGCTCGAAAAAAACTGTGACGTTCCATTCTGGTCAGATACGATTATATATATATATATATATATATATATATATATATATATATATATATATATATATATATATATATATATATATATATATATATATATATATATATATATATATATATATATATATATATATATATATATATATATATATATATATATATATATATATATATATATATATATATATATATATATATATATATATATATATATATATATATATATATAAAATTCATCTTTATTATATCTAAAAATCTCAACAAACAGTATATAAATTCTTTTATTTTTTACTAAAGCATAAATAAACTCCCTCACCTTATCATTATTTTTCAAATAGCCGACTCACTTTATTTACTTTTTCCACGCTCATATCTTTAATGATTTTCAAATTCGTTGATATCCTTTCAATAACACTCTAATCGGTTCCTATCTTTGTGCATGCATCAGTTACAAATTCCATTATGAACCTAAAAAAAATGCGTCAATTACTACTCGGTTAGTTTCAAAATAAAACAAACAAATCATATTCAAAATAACAAGATTAATAACCAAAAAATCACGAGTTATTATAAACCTTTTAGTACCCCAAGGAGTCAATTAAAATCATTGGAAATTGCTTTTTTTTTTTTTTGCCATCAAAATTCCATCGATCTGTTCTTTCTAACCCTATTAGGAAAGGTCATTTTCATCAAATGTTGTTTCAGAACAACTGAATCATCTTTATTACAGAAACTGTCATTGTCATCAGAAAATTTCCTGCAATCACTGCTCAAATATCTCTGAACTTTCACACAAACGCAACAAAGAGGTTATTTTTTATTTTCTTATGATTGAATAGAAATAGTGAAATTTTTAGCTTGGGAAACTAGGAATTGATTGTGTTTTTTGTAGGGTAGTTGTGATTATTATTGTAGTTTGTTGTTTTTCTATTGTTTTGAATTTACGTAGATCTCAGGCTTTTCCTTATGATTATTACTACTTTTTCAATTTCAATTTTGTTTTTTTTAATAAACAATTTCAATTTTGTTTTCATATGTAACTTTTGTCTCATATGTTCATCAGAATTTTGTACCTTAATATTTAATTTATTCTATAATATTAGTATTATATTTTCTACAGAAACACACACAAAATTTTGAATATTAGGGATCAACTCTAATGATAAAATTCAATTTAATAATATCGGTTTCGATCAATTGAGTTAGAATTTATAAATATCTATAAAGTATGAACATCCCGGCATAACATCGACAATGATTGAATCACAAATGTTGGTGTCAAAAAATTCTTGTACTAAATTCCACTTTGTTCATGCTTTTTTATATATAAAAAATGTGACAAATATCTATATATTATATTGCATTGAGTTTAACTTTGAACTTGTTTCTCACTACTCAGATTGTGAATTTGTAACACCAAAAAGTGTTATTATGGGTAAAACTACTAGATGGTTGAAGGGTTTGTTTGGAATGAAGAAGGAGAAAGAACAAAGTAACAGATCAGGGCCATTGTTTCTGGACAAGAAGGAGAAAAAACACAGGAACAAATCAGGTCCATTGTTCCTAGACAAGAAAGAGAAGAACAAAAATCATCAGAGTCACATTAATCAAACAAGTGTTCAAGGCTTTGATAATGATTCTTGGTACAAAACCTATGTTGCTGAAAAACAGAATGATTACAACAAAAAAGCAATTCTTTTAAGATCATTAAGCCATGGCAGTAGTAGAGGATCATTGTTTTTTGGTAGCCGGGAGGGGATGGCTGCTGTCATGATTCAATCCATATTCAGAGGCTATTTGGTATGTGAATGTGACCAACTTTTAAGGATGTTTTTTTTTATCATGTGTCAATGTCATTTGCTGAATTCATTGTTTTCATCATATGTGCTTTGTCTGTTTTTTTAATCATGTGTGAATTGTCTGTTTGCATTTATTTCAATTCAAATTTTGTGTCATTTGTTGGATTTAGGCGCGAAAAGCTCATCGAGCACTAAGAGGATTGGTTAAGATACAAGCTCTTGTTAGAGGATTCCTAGTTAGGAAAAGGGTTGTTGCAACACTTCACAGTATTCAAGCTCTTATGAGAGCTCAAGCTGTTGTCCGGTCTAGACGAGCCCGTAGATCCTTTGATAAGGAGAATGCGCACCCAACGCAGCATATCCGTGGTCGAAAACATGTGGTAAGTAATTGATTCTTGTTTCCTTCATTCTAATTCAAATATCTTTCATCAAAACTTTAGTCTTTACTTACTTTGTTATTTTTCTCTTGTAGCAATTGAGTGATAAATGGCTTCCCAATTCTACCTCAAGTAGATTTGATCCAAACCGGGAGGTTGTCGCGATTGATCCTCACAGGTCTAGTTCAAGATCTTCAATGTCTGAATATAGAGACGATACGCATCATCATTACTATGAAACAGCATCATCATCTCTTCTTAGTCATCTTTCGCGTAAAGTTTCAGTTCACGAATGCCAACATTCTCATGATTTTGATTCGTGCTGCAATAATGTCAGCGATGAACATAAATTCTTCACGGCTGATAGCACTTCTCGATTATCAAACTCTTCCCAAGCGAATACTCCGTTGGCGAAGAATGTTTCTGAAGAGTCCGGCTTGTTCTTGCGTTACTCTAATTGTCCTAACTACATGGCTAATACTCATTCATCCAAGGCAAGAGTGGTAAGGTCTCGCAGCGCACCAAAGCAAAGATCTGAGCTCAACAAACGGGTTCCACTTGAGGAAATAATGGCCACAAGAAATAGCATAAGTTATGTTAAAATGCATTGGTAATTCAATTAGAATTTAGTATAGTGTGCTTGGCTTACAACATATAGATATTTGAAAATCTAATGGCATAACTGTTAAAAGTTTTTTTTTTTCATTTTAAAAATGTTTACCTCTTAAAACGCTTCTTATCTCTGCGGTGGTGTGGTGACGTGATCTCTCATGTAATAATGTTTTCCGTCTGCTACCAGAAATTGTTAAGAGCAATGAATATCAAGATTGCAAATGATGTCAGGAAGGAAGTTAGTTTAGTAAACAAGTTGTGTTGTGTTATTGATCTCTATATATCTAGCTAGTAAATATACTCAAATATGTTAATAAAGTTACGTTAGCTAGTAAATTATCTCTTAATTCACATAATGATAAATGCAGCAGAAAGAAACCTGGAAACTGTTGTAAATGCCACAGAAAGGAACAGGTTCAACAATCTACACAAAACTTAAGCAACTTATGCTTCTATACAAAACACTTATGTAAATGCAGCAGAACAATTTATCGACTTATCGGTAATAACATCAATTTCTTGGCATCGGTAACAGCATCAGTAAAAACATCACTACTTCTACTATTTAAAGGGTTTAATTTACATGCATTTCGTGTAAAATTATTTTATACGATCATCTAGTAGAAAGTAAACAATGTGTCTTTTCATTAGAAGAATTTTAAAAATGAAGTGTGATTTATTATGATATAAAATTGTGATCGGTTGATAATGTAAAATTAAATTACATAGTTAGTGCATCACTTTTTTTATCCATTATGTCTTCAGCCTCAAAATCTCAATATAACCCGTTATTTTTTGTCGAATTCACAAACCAATCGAAAAGGTCATGACCCATTTTTTCATCCATATCTGAGATATTAACATAATGCCCCTTACATCTTTGTATGACTCAAATCGTGTCTAACATCATAGGCTTGTTAACATCCTACTTGTACTCTTAAGGTCGGGTATATTATCATCGGATAGTTCACCTCCTGTTAAAATCTCGCAAATCAAATCTAGTATAATAGAATATCTAATTCTACTAGTAGAGTGAGACATGTGTCTAATCATGGGTCATTCGAATCCAAGGTCATGCCATTTCTAATCATTGTTAATTATTTTCTTATTAGATACTATCTCATATACTACTTCTATGAAACATGAACATGATACGAATGTCAGATACGATAGGTATTCGATACGGTGATATATCACTAGTTAAAAAATAATAGATATGATACGTTTAATATATATATA
The DNA here is from genome assembly GCA_948472305.1 of Vicia faba. Lineage (NCBI taxonomy): Eukaryota > Viridiplantae > Streptophyta > Magnoliopsida > Fabales > Fabaceae > Vicia > Vicia faba. The sequence continues at coordinate 450,600 of CATIWC010000901.1, read as the reverse complement.
TATATTATAATTGAATATTTTGTTAAATCATAGTTTAACAAAACCAAATTCGTAATACAATTTTAACATTAGTAGGTTGTTGTAAAATATAACGGCTTCCAAATCTAGTTCATAAGGTCGGAGAAGATGAAGAAAACTCTACACAAAAAAAAGTATAGTTGCAATAAAAACATTTTATTATAAATAATACTATTATAAATAATACTAATAAGTAGTAATTAATATGATTGAAATTATAAATTGTAGTATTGATAAGTTTGGGAAATTAAACCAATTTTGAAAAATGATAATTATCTATAAAAAAATTAATCAGAACATTAAAGAGAATGACAGAAAATGAAGGTCATTTAAAAAGGGAATAAAGAGTTATTAAAATGAAAATTTGATTAAAAAAAATGAAAAGTTACGTATTTGAGGAGTATGTCGTCGTATTAGAATTTATTTTTTTATTTTTTTAAATAAATAATTTCGAATATTCCTTCGTATTGACGTCGAATCGGAGCGTATCAGTACGTATCGGATATGATTTAAAAGTGTTTTTGAAATATTAGTGTTTCATTGTAAAATTTACATTTAACATTAAAATGTAACATAATTAAGGTTAAGACTTGATTCTCTTAACCATCCTTGTATCGTAATTCATAAACATGTTATACTTATTTATTAGACTTTTATCTTAATTAAACTAGATAAAATTTTCTCTAACGTCATTTTCTAGAGGTTTTTCTCTTTATACATAATTTAATGCAAGTAGGAAAGATTATTAGAGAGGTTTAGGGTTTAAGAGGTGTGAGAAAGAGGAAAAACTGGGCCATCTATGACTAGTTATAGAAATCCCAAACTTCTCCTTCTTTGTCTTAAAACTTACAATCAACCCCAAAATCCAACTCTTTTCTTACATCATTATCACTCAAAAGAAGGGGGGGAAAACGCAATTGATCAAGATTAGGCAAGGCATAGCATTCTAATGTATAAATAAGGGAGGATCATGCAAGATATCCCTACAACTTTAACTATAGAGTTCAACCTAAGAGGGCGAGTGAATTAGATTTTAAGAATTTTTTTCATTCTTAAGCAGTGATTCTTTTCTTTTTATTTTTTTGGAATTACAATGAAGAACTTAGAATAAAAATTCATAGAAATAAAGTGCAAGAATGTTAATAAGACACAAGAATTATATTAGTTCCCATTAAACTTAACGGCACATTCATTCCCTTCACATTCCATGAAGATTTTTTCCCTTTGTTAGATATTTGTACTAGCCTCACACCAGACTTTTCTCACAATATTCTAACACACTCAAGAAAGCTCGCCACTTTCTTTAACAAACAATTTTGAGAAATACACCATTCTCTCTTAATACACACAACTTACCACAACACAATTTGATGATTAAGTCACAAGAAAACTCTTGAACAATTTGAAGAGATAGTCTTATTTTAAATCCAAGACTTTATCTTTGGATCTTCTCTTTCAATACGGAAAAATTCAAACTATGACAATTCAAGTGTTCAAAATAATGTATAAAAACTTTGGATGGTGTGAAAAATTTCAAAAAGTTATAATGAATAGTACTTGATAATATGTTTGAATTGATATGGAAATTTTGAAGGTTGGAAAGAGGTACATCTTCCAAATGTAACACCCCAATTCTACTCCGGCAAATTATATAAATAAATCAGAGTTATAAAATTCAATCATACAAATGAATCGGGACGTCACAAATTCTTCTATCAAAAATTCATTGCATTCATCGTGGATATATAACACTTTCAAAACATCGGATGAACCATCATAACATCTTTAATTAAGTAACTCAACATCTACGCAGCGGAATTCTCAATAACAATTTTATCATCAATACAGCAACTTCAAAACAACACAATTTAATAATAATCAACAATCAAAAAGAGCAAGTGTTCATTCCCCCGAGTGTTACATATTAGAGCAATGACACCGACTCGAATTATCAAAGGTATACAGCCTTCACTCTCGATTACCTGCACGTTACCAACATAAGGACAACATTCAAACAGAAGGGGTGAGATATCTAACAATATAATAAAGCGCGGGATAATTAATAGATTAAATTAGATCACATAACATCACCACTTCTCATCTGATAATCAACAATAATCACAACAATAATACACAATCACAACATCAATACATACTTCTTTATGCAATCATATAATGCGACTCAATACTATACAAATGCATGTGGTACCAATGGAGCAGAACTTCCATCTCAAAAAATTTCCAATTAATAGAGGCATCAACAAGACATAAGTCTTCATCTCAAAATTCGCCAATACAGGCCATCTCAACGAGCATAAGCTTCATCTCAAAAGTGCAATGTATGTGACACAACCATGAATGTAATAACAACACCCAAGTTAACAACATCTCAAATTAACAACATCTCAAAAGCATCTCAACGTATCTTCATCAACATCTCATATCATCATAATAATTCATCAAACATCATTTATTTATTATAAATCATCAATACAACATCATTAATAACTTCTCACTAACAACTCAGTTGTACATTAATACCACAGTAGTTCATACTGCTATTCTGTAATCCTTACATCATTATTGTCACTAATCCTACTGTTATAATTCAAACAGCATCCTCTAGGAATCCCATCTTCATTATTCTGTACAAAATCAACGTAACGACCAACATAACTTCTGACCAACACAACTTCTGACAACACAGCTTCTAACCAACACAACTTCTGACGAACACAACTTCTGATAACACAACTTCTGACAACACAACTTCTGACGAACACAACTTTTGACCAACATAACTTCTGACAACACAACTTCTAACAACACAACTCCTGACCAACACAACTTCTGACCAACACAACTTCTGACAACACAACTTCTGACAACACAACTTCTACCATCAGAACTTCTACTTTTTACTAATCCTACTATTTTGATTCTTAGCCTGATATCAACTTAACTAAAAGCAGTATGACTAACTCTATCCCCAATTTAATTAAATAGGCATACCACTTCTCCTTGCAGTGTGCCACTGGGCACTCTTTATCATCATCATGTGCCTTGCATATTCCTTTCCTAATTTCCCCAGCACGTTAAAACACAGTATGGTATATTGGAATTTTAGTTACTTTTTACTACCTATACATGTATATATGTGATATCACATCACTAAAGCTAGTACACATATATGCATCCACTAGCTGCAAATTAATAATATATGGTAGTAAAATCATTAGGTACATTCTAACTACTTTATATTATAATACATGGGTACCAGTAATTAACTTTCTCTATTATCCTTCACGTAGTCTCGATTACCAATCTCCTTCTTAATTCCAACCAATACCACATATATTTTACAGAAACTTAATAATTATACTAACCCAGAACAATTTTTTTTCGACAATCAATTAACCTCAATAATTTCAATAGCAACCCACAACAATCAAACACAACTAGAAACAACAATTGATCCATGAAAAATTCATATACCTAATCCCACATATCAAACATCGTGAACTCAATTATAAAGTCGGAACCCCACCCTTACCTTGGATTGAAGGTCGCTCTATAATCTTCCAGTTGAATTCTTGTTCTGCCGTTTTTCCACTTTTCCAACAGTTTGCACGTTCTCCTCTCAATCCTTATTCTTCTACTGCTTCTTTCTTTCTATTCTTTTCTTTCTAACAACAATAAAATAACCCTATTATTCTTTATTCCTTATTGGACTCAAATTAATACACCCCCTTGTTACTTTTATTCCTTCAAAAACAAGCCCACATCCAATAATATTATAATTCTAATATTATTTCTCCATTTAATAAAATAAATCCAATTAATCATAACACATCTTCACAAATATTCCAAAAATAATTTAATTAAATAATTAATTAAATTACGGGCGTTACAACTCTCCCCCACTTAGAATATTTTCGTCCTCGGAAATTTACCTCAATCAAACAATTCAGGATAGGAGTCTCGCATCTTGCTCTCCAACTCCCAAGTCATGCTTTCACCAGCAGCTCCTAGCCAAACCACTTTAACCAACGCAATCTCTTTGCCCCTCAAAGTCCTCATTTCATGATCCGCGATCCGTACAGGCATCGTCTCTACCGTAAGATTATCTCGTACTTGCACATCATCCATATGAATCACATGAGATGGATCTGAAGTATACTTCCAAAGTTGCGACACATGAAACACATCATGCAAATTCGAAAGAATAAGCGGTAACGCCACTCTATAAGCAACATTCCCCTCTCTCTCCGAAATCTGATACGGTCCAATAAAACGAGAAGTGAGCTTCTTAGACTTCAATGCTCTCCTAACACCAGTCACAGGTGTAACTCTCAAAAGCACATGATCACCAGCTTGAAATTCTAAATCCTTCCTTCGCTTGTCATGATAACTCTTTTGTCTACTTTGGGAAGCTTTCATCTTTTCTAGAATCAACTTCACCTTCTCTGTAGTCTCACGAACAAGTTCAGGTCCAAGTACTACACTTTCTCTAGATTCACGCCAACATAACGGAGTTCTACATCTTCGACCATACAACGCTTCAAAAGGTGCCATCCCAATACTGGAATGATAACTATTATTATAAGTGAACTCTATTAACGGAAGATAAGTATCCCACTAACCTCCCTGCTCAAGAACACATGCCCTCAGCAAATCTTCCAACAATTGAATAGTTTGTTCAGTCTGACCATCTGTCTGAGGATGATACGCTGAACTCAACCTCAACTTAGAACCCAACGCTTCTTGCAAACTCTTCCAAAAATCAGAAGTAAGTCTTGGATCTCTATCTGACACAATGCACAAAGGAACACCATGCAGCTTCACAATCACACTAATATAAATCTCAGCCAACTTTGGCACTGGAAAACTGATGTTAATAGGAATAAAATGAGCTGACTTCGTAAGCCTATCAACAATCACCCAAATTGAATCATGTCCTCTTAAAGTATTAGGCAACCCTGTCACAAAGTCCGTTGAAATTCTATCTCATTTCCATTCTGGAACTTCCAACGATTGCATCAATCCTACAGGCTTCTAATGTTCAACTTTCGACTTCTAACAAGTCAAACATGCATACACAAATCGAGCCACGTCACTCTTCATCCCAGGCCACCAAAACAAACCTTTCAAATCTTGATACATCTTTGTAGCTCCTGGATGAATACTCAACTTACTTCTATGACTATTTTCAAGTATCACTTTCTTCATCTCAGCATCATCAGGAATACAAATCCAGTTACAAAATCTCAACACACCTTGCGCATCTATCTTAAAATCATTGTTCTCAGACTGATCAATCCCAACCATCAAATCTACCAGTTTCATATCCAACTTCTGAGCTTCTCTAATACTGTCTAGAAATTCATTATTAATCTTCAACATACCCAACGTAACACTCTGTGGAGTAACCTCGCAAACTAAGCTCATATCACTGAACTGCTTAATTAATTCCAACTCTTTAATCATCATTGCTGACATATGTAAAGTCTTTCGACTCAACGCATCAACTACCACATTCGCCTTTCCTGGATGATAATTCAAACTGAAATCATAATCCTTTAACAATTCCAACCATCTTCGTTGCCTCATATTCAACTCTTTTTGATTGAATAAATACTTCAAACTCTTATGGTCACTAAACACTTCAAATATAGAACCATAAAGATAGTGCCTCCAAATTTTCAACACAAAAACAGCTGCAGCAAGCTCTAAATCATGCGTAGGATAGTTCTTCTCATGAGTCCTTAACTTCCTTGACGCATAAGCAACTACCTTACCATTCTGCATAAGCACACCTCCTAAACTTATCTTAGAAGCATCACAATACACCACAAAAGGCTCTCCTGGATTAGGCAACGTCAAAATCGGAGCTGATGTCAACCTCTTCTTCAATTATGTAAAACTTTCTTCGCATTGAACATCCCATACAAATGCTCTACCTTTACAAGTCAACTTAGTCAACGGAAGTGACAACTTAGAAAACCCTTTGATAAACCTTCTATAATAACCAGCTAATCCCAAGAAGCTTCTAATCTCAGTAGCTGACTTTGGAGTTTCCCATTGCAACACAGCATCAACCTTCGATGGATCTACAGCAATGCCACTACCTGAAATCACATGACCAAGAAAACTAACCTCTTTTAACCAAAATTCACACTTAGACAACTTTGCATACAACTTCTTCAGGAGTAGAAAACTTCACTGACTTGTCATAACAGTTAATATGAACACAGTTATGCTCTAACCAGCTCATACCCATAATCACATCCAAACCTCTTAACGACAACCAAACCAAATCAACAACAAAGTCTCTGTCGAAGATCGACAAGGGACACTTCAAACACACAAAAGAAGTAATCATTGACCCCTTGGCTGGAGTATCGACGACCATTTATCCAATCAAAGAAGACAACATAAGACCCAATCTTTTGAAACAATCAGCAGCAATAAAACAATGCGTAGCACCGGTATCAATAATAGTAATTAAAGGAGTACTATTAATGAAACATGTACCTCTGATAAGTCTGTCCTCAACAGCTGTCTGATCCTCCACTAAAGTAAACACCTTTCCACTAGATTAAGCTCTTTTCAGTTTCGAACACTGGCTACCAATGTTACCTTCTTCTCTACAATTGAAACAAATCACATCTTTGTGTTTACACTCAGATACAACATGTTCGTTCTTACCACAACGGAAACACCTATTCACTTCAGTAGTACACACATTACTCTTATGCCCAGGTTTTCCATACTTAAAGCAAACTACACCAACAAGAGCATCTCCCCCACTAATCCTCTGACCCTGAGCAACTTTCTGTTTACCTTTACCAGCTGGGGCATCATAAGGCTTACCACGATTCTGTTGGTGCTTATCCCTCTTCTCACGGATAATCTTGTAATGAGCATTATTATCCTCTTCATAAATCCTGCAGCTATCAACCAAATCAGCAAAAACACGGATTTTCTGGTATCCAACCGCCTTCTTAATCTTCGGGCGCAACCCGTTCTCAAATTTGATACACTTCAAAAACTCAGCATTTGCCTCAGCGTAATGCGGATAAAACTTAGCCAACTCAACAAACTTGGCAGCATACTCAACAACTGACATATTTCCTTGCTTCAGCTCAAGAAACTCAATTTCCTTCTTACCACGGACATCTTCAGGAAAGTACTTTCTCATAAATTCACTACGGAACACAGCCCAAGTGACATTCTCACTTGCAGCTTCTAACTTCTAACAAGTCTCTAGCCACCAGTCATGAGCCTCGAATGGTAGCATATGAGTACCATAACGAACCTTATGCGTTGGAGTGCAGTCCATCACACAGAAGATTCTCTCAATCTCTTTCAACCACTCCAATGCTCCGTCAGGATCATACTTTCCCTTGAACGTAGGTGGATTCTCTCTCTGGAAGGTCGCCAAGCTACGAGATCCAGCATTCCCGTCAACATTCGGCTGATTCTCCATCGCATGAGCCATTGCTTCTAAAGTAACAGCAAGTGCAGCATCATTTCTTCCAGCCATCTCAACTTCTCACTACAACATAAATAACGGTTAGAACTCAAATTAACAATACTCAATTGTTAGACAACTACGACTCGACGACAAGGTTGGACCAACCTATTGCTCTGATACCAACTTTGTAACACCCCAATTCTACCCCAGCAAATTATATAAATAAATCAGAGTTATAAAATTCAATCATGCAAACGAATCGGGACGTCACAAATTCTTCTATCAAAAATTCATTGCATTCATCGTGGATATATAACACTTTCAAAACATCGGATGAACCATCATAACATCTTTAATTAAATAACTCAACATCTACGCAGTGGAATTTTCAATAACAATTTTATCATCAATACAGCAACTTCAAAACAACACAATTTAATAATAATCAACAATCAAAAACAGCAAGCGTTCACCCCCCGAGTGTTACATATCAGAGCAATGACACTGACTCGAACTACTGAAGGTATACAACTTTCACTCTCGATTACCTGCACGTTACCAACATAAGGGCAACATTCAAACAGAAGGGGTGAGATATCTAACAATATAATAAAGCGCGTGATAATTAATATATTAAATTAGATCACATAACATCACCACTTCTCATCTCATAATCAAGAATAATCACAATAATAATACACAATCACAACATCAATACACACTTCTTTATGCAATTATATAATGCGACTCAATAATATATAAATGCATGTGGTACCATTGGAGCAGAACTCCCATCTCAAAAAAATTCCAATTAATAGAGGCATCAACAAGGCATAAGCCTTCATCTCAAAATTCGCCAATACAGACCATCTCAACGAGCATAAGCTCCATCTCAAAAATGCAATGTATGCGACACAACCATGAATGTAATAACAACACCCAAGTTAACAACATCTCAAAAGCATCTCAACGTCTCTTCATCAACATCTCATATCATCATAATAATTCATCAAACATCATTTATTTATTATAAATCATCAACACAGCATCATTAATAACCTCTCACTAACAATTCAACTGTACATTAATACCACAGTAGTTCATACTGCTATTCTGTAATCCTTACATCATTATTGTCACTAATCCTACTGTTATAATTTAAACAGCAGCCTCTAGGCATCTCATCTTCATTATTCTGTACAAAATCAACGCAACGACCAACACAACTTCTGACCAACACAACTTCTAACAACACAACTTCTAACCAACACAACTTCTGACCAACACAACTTCTGACAACACGACTTCTGACAACACAACTTCTGACCAACACAACTTCTGACCAACACAACTTCTGACAACATAACTTCTGACAACATAACTTCTGACCAATACAACTTCTGACAACACAACTTCTGACAACACAACTTCTACCATCAAAACTTCTACTTTTTACTAATCCTACTATTTTGATTCTTAGTCTGATATCAACTTAACTAAAAGCAGTATGACTAACTCTATCCCCAATTTAATTAAATAGGCATACCCCTTCTCCTTGCAGTGTGCCAGTCGGCACTCTTTATCATCACCATGTGCGTTGCACATTCCTTTCCTAATGTTCTCAGCACGTTAAAACACAGTATGGTATATTAGGATTTTAATTACTTTTTACTACCTATACATGTATATATGTGATATCACATTACTAAAGCTAGTACACATATATGTATCCACTAGCTGCAAATTAATAATATATGGTAGTAAAATCATTAGGTACATTCTAACTACTTTATATTATAATACATGGGTACCAGTAATTAACTTTCTCTGTTATCCTTCACGTAGTCTCGATTACCAATCTCCTTCTTAATTCCAACCAATACCACATATATTTTACAGAAACTTAATAATTATACTAACCCAGAACAATTTTTTTCGATAATCAATTAACCTCAATAATTTCAATATCAACCCACGGCAATCAAACACAACAAGAAACAACAATTGATCCATGGAAAATTCATATACCTAATCCCACATATCAAACATCGCGAACCCAATTATAAATTCGGAACTCCGCCCTTACCTTGGATTGAAGGTCGCTCTATAATCTTCCGGTTGAATTCTCGTTCTGCCGTTTTTTCACTTTTCCAACAGCTTGCACGCTCTCCTCTCAATCCTTATTCTTCTACTGCTTCTTCCTTTCTATTCTTTTCTTTCTAACAACAATAAAATAACCCTATTATTCTTTATTCCTTATTGGGCTCAAATTAATACACCCCTTATTACTTTTATTCCTTCAAAAACAAGCCCACATCCAATAATATTATAATTCTAATATTATTTCTCCACTTAATAAAATAAATCTAATTAATCATAACACATCTTCATAAATATTCCAAAAATAATTTAATTAAATAATTAATTAAATTACGGGCGTTACACCAGACACATTTATAAGATACAAAATATTTTTTAGATTCATTGAATAAATTATGTATCTAGTCATTATTTTATACCAAATACATCAATTATTCAATGAATTTTTAAAACAAAATTTGTTGCTTATAAATGTATCCGGAGGGTGTAAATTTCAATTATTTGTAGAGTACTTATCATGTCCCATATTATAAGCAAAAGTCATTTTTTAAGTTTATTGAATATTTAATACATCTGAGCTATATATAGACCAAATACATTAGATATTTAATGAACTTAAAAAGTAACTTTTGCTTATAATATGGGACAGAGGGAGTATATCTTATATACTTCATGAAAACTTCATGAAACAAAGTCATGAAGCATTGTAATGATTTTTGAATCTTGAAACAATGATGCAATATGAAACAACCGGCTGAACATATTATCGAGATGAAATCAATGAAGTCGTCATCGAACGTTTTTATCCCACGGGAAGGGAAAAACAAATATTGAATAAAATTGAGAAGGGTGAAATCAAGATTAAACGACCGAGAGATCGGGTAAGGGAGTCTGTTACGCAAGGGGGGGTATTAGTACCCCACACCTTCGTGGTACTTAGGGATGGCAAGAAAACTCGTACCCTTGGATACCCGCGAGTAAAATCTGCCATGGACACGGGTATCATGATTTAATGGGTATCCACGGGTAAAATAAACAGATATTTGGTTACCCGTTTACTTACGGGTACGAATATGGATTTGATGGTACCCGTACCCGCGGGTATCCGTATCTGTTAACAATTAGTAAAAAAATACTTAAATATTAATTTGTTTGATAAAAAAATTATTATTATTATTATTATTATTATTATTATTATTATTATTATTATTATTATTATTATTATTATTGTTGTTGTTGTTGTTGTTGTTATTATTTTGTTAAATATGATATTATTATTACTATTATTATTATTATTATTATTATTATTATTATTATTATTATTATTATTATTATTATTATTATTATTATTATTATTATTATTATTATTATTATTATTTTGATAAAAGAAGAAATAAAATAAATGTGATTTATTTTTGTTATTATTTATTATGTGTTAAATTTGAAAATAATATTTTTTTTCTTTTTAAAAGAGATTAAAAAAATTAGTTATTTAAATATATTTTAAAAAATATATATTTAAATAATAGTATACATGGATACCCGTAAATATCCATGGGTATCTGAATATCCACGGATACTCGTCTAACAGATACCCGCACGGATATGGGGCGTATACGGGTATCATATTTAGTAAACGGGGCGGATAGCGGGAGACTAGTACTCGTGTCCATGGGTACCCATTATCATCCCTGGTACTCCACGGGAATCACTCTTGTTATTCTAAACAAAGAGTGTGTTCAAGTCTAATGCTTACAGTCTAAAAGAAAGAAATGCAAAGAGGGAATGCATGCAAAAGACAACACAGGGAAAAGAAGGAAATATTTACAAAGTTTCGCTCGACTGAGCCCAGCGACCAGATGCATACGTATCCCTTTTAAGAAATCAGAGCGTCGTAGTTCGACTCACATGTTTTGGTTTGTTGTATGTTTTTTACCTTGAAAAAGGGTTTTAAAAGAAAAGCCAAGCGACAAAATGAAGTTTGAATTGATCGGTGTTTTTTACCTTGAAAAAGGATTTGAAAATTATTAGATATTTTATGCATTTTCCAAGAAAAGAAAGTTTTAGTTGTAAGGATGCAAAAGAAAAGAAAACAACTAAGGGAGATTATCTAGTTCTATGCCTAATGTTACCATACAATGATTTCCCCAAGGTCAAGGATAAAAGAGGAACTTCTAACTAAGTTAGCATGCATGGTTCAAACCTAATATCTATCTTGAATCGCCCCCAAAGGGTGAATCAAGAAGTCCTAAGGAAACATGGCGTAAGTTTACAACATAAACTTATGTCTATCTCGAATCGCCTCCAAATGGCGAATCAAGAAATCCTAAGGGAACATGGCAAAGGTTCACAACCTAATAAAACATGCACATAAGGATGGAAAGCAAGCAAGTAATCAACAAGCTCAAAATAGCACACACATGTCATGAGTAGCGCACGCTAGCTCAAGTCAAAAAAACCTAACCAAGATATTGAATCATCAAGGTAGGTAAAAGAGGAAGTTCCTGACCATAGATATCTCATCTAGGAAAGAAGGGGTCTTAAAATCTACTCTTAACCAAGGTATCGTATCACCAAAGCAAGAAGTATAGAGTGGGGAAAGTGAATGTCCAAGGCGACTAAGAACCTAACCAAGATATCAAGAATTGAGGTAGGAGATAGAAGACAATATGAACACACACGAAGCATCAACATCATCCAACATGAGCTCAAGATAAAATATGGGGGATTGATTTCAAATCCCTTTTCCATCTGACTGACTCGATAACAAGAGCAGCACACTCCAAAGCATCGGTGTACAACGCGAGCAAAGGGTGACACATACTAGAATTGTGGGGGTTGATTGTGAATCCTACTATGTTCTCCTTCTTTTGCGGACTTATTAATAGGGAAAGGGATTGGGAAGCCTCTTTGAGGTCTTTGGGCATAAATGTAAACACAGAGCAGAACGCCTACTTCGAAGGTAGGTCTTAAAACAACCAACAAACATAACTAGCAAACAAGTGTGGAATGCCTTCTAAAGGACTTTAAACAGAAAATTTGAATGCACACTCTTTATTATCCTACTTCTCATGATATCTAGAAAGCGATAAAATACGTAAAAATAAACCAGAATCAGCGTAATACCAAATGGGTAAAATGTTTGTTATATAGCAAGCAAGCAAAGCGAAAGTACTCCAGAAAACTTCAAGCAAGCTAGCATCAACAAATGAAATGGTCAGAAATAATATCCAATACATTCATCCAGTGCACAATATGAAAATAAATTCCAAGCAATACGCCTCAAGCCAATGTCCTGCATTGAGCCATGCTACACAAGAAAATGGTAAAATCCGAACACATGTGTCGTGATGAATCACCTTCTAAAACTTGCACAATCTCACAAGAAGGGTTAGCAAATAACAAGGGAAATCAAATGTAACTCAATAATCAACATCATAAGTTAAAACGGTGTATTATCATGCATAAAGTGAAATGCAACAAGTAATAGAAGCATAAAAGTGAATTTTGGGCAGCATGTACATCACACAAAGAATCGTACAAAACATCGATCTGAAACCGACACATCTCGATACACATGTCCTATAATGACCAAAACAAATGCAATGAAGTATAAACCAATAATTAAAACTAAATTCGGGTATGTTTTATAAAACGGGGCAGAACTACGCTTATTTGAAGAATTAACTCGAAAAATGTATCGGAATCAAGCAAAATCAATCACAAAGGTTCATAAACGAACAATAACATACAAACATGGTTTAGGTGAAGATTAAACTCAACTTATATGTCAAAAAGTTCCAAAAAACACTAAATTCAAAAATTAAGTGTGCAAAAACATCGAAACGAAATTGACTCAAAATTGCACGGTTAGATACAAACGTGCCAACAGACTCAAAAAAGTGGTTCCCATGAATTAATTTCAAGCGGAGGTACTACTTCCAAAACCTGGGAAGCAACTCCATAATCGTGAGAAAGGTGCAGAATTTTGATCCGTAAGCGGTAAAACTTAGCATAGATGTCATCCAAACATCCAATCCAAGTGCATTGAGCATTAACCATTAACAACATGTAACCTTATGCATAAAATCATGTCCAAAAAGTGGATTTCAACCACAAAATCAAGTGTTGATTTAATTTCTGAATCTGTTTTTTTTTTACATTAAAAATGAAAGTTTATTAACAAAAAGAAATTGGAAATTATATCAACATGTGATTACTTCACAAAAAACTCCATCACAATTCCATAATTGACCTGTGAACTCAAAATTCGATATTCAAGATTCGGACAATTTTTACCAAATTGAAAACAATGTTCACATCAATTATGTAATTGCTCAACCTATGCCTTTCTTCAACATTCTTCGCAAAATCTTGAACTCAAAGTTCAAATATGTTAACAATTCAAGAAATTAATTCACACAATAACTCAAATCATGAAATTATGCTCAAAATTTAATCAAACATGGTTCATGCATTTTATTAAACACATAACCTTCAAAAAATTCAACTCATGGTAACACAACATTATCTCAAGCAATTCACATTTATCAACTCAATTCAACATTACACAATTTTCATTCAATTCCTTTCCTCATCATAATTGAATTCAATATTTAAGAATCAATTCAATTAAGCATAAATTCAACTCAAATTTAATCTCAATTCACATAATCAATTATGTAATAATCAATTAAATGCAAAAGATCATGTGAAGTTGCCGAATCAAGAAGAAAATCGGAGAGGATGAGGAAAAAGTCACCGGAGAAACAATAAGAAATCAAAAAGAGGAAGGTGAACCTGGCTGTAATCTCACGGTTCCGTCAGAGGACTGTCCGCGTCTTCATGCGATGGCCGGAGGGGGAAAACGGCGGCAGTAGGAGGCTAGGCGGTGGTCGAAATCGCGAGAGTAAGGGGAAGAATGAAGAGATCTCTTGAGTTTTGTTGATTTTGTATGAATCTTGTTGACGAAGATTGTTGATGTTCTTGAGAAAATAGAGAGAAAATGGAGTTTGATCCCTGAGAGAATAGAGAGAAATTTGTGAGGTGTTTTTGGAAGTGAGAGAAGTTATGAGAGAAAATCTGATCTTTTGAATATAAACTCTCTCCAAATGGGCCTTGGGTTTGAATTTAGGTTGGACCTTGTATTGACAGTGTCAGCAAATTTAATGCATAACGTGAGTGATGTTGTACCCCAAAATTTGTCCTCTCATTTCTCAAAGGATCACCCTGAACCCTCAGGTTTGTTCCCATCCAATTTCAAGCCTTGAATTACAAATTTTCCAAGAAAGTCATCCACAAGGGCAAAATGGTCATTTGCACAATGAAAAGTCAAACTTTGACTTTTTAGATCAAAATCAAGTTTCGAGAATCATATTTCATCAAGACATGTTAAAATATGAAGTTTGTTTCATTAAGAAAATCAAAAGTCAAATTTGCTTTGGAAAAGTCAAAATTCCAAATACTTAGAAATTTTTCTAAGTGTTTAGGAAATATGATGAGCTCAAAACTTCGGATCAGATTATCACCATGATGCAAGTTAATTCTTGAAGAACTTCTAACACAAGAGTTTTAGATCTCAATAAGACCTAAAATATTGCAGAACGGAACTTCTCCTGGAAATGCTGGAATTTCAAGTTAGAAATGTCCAAAGACACGTCCATGAAACTGAAACACTCAGCAAATTCTGGACATTTTCAAGTCAGAAGTTGCCTACAACTTCTGGGTCAGTTTTCACATAGGCTCAGTCAGAAGTTGCAAGAGCAATTCAAAGAAGGTTTACAAAGCGTGTGGCAAGCTTCCTGGAAAGTCAGGGAGTTCCTTCAGAACATACTGGAGCAAAGAGATACAAATATCATAAGTTGGATGTCTATTCTAAGTTACGTTGAAGTTGAACTTCTGATCCAGAATTAAGCAATGATGCAGAATCTTACATTGCGGGATTTCTGGTTTGATAAATATCATCATCATTTAATGCTCACAACCACTTTTGAGTCTTTATCCAAAATATTTCCCCACGTGTGGCATAAGAGTACCTTTACTGTCTTAGAAAAACAAACTTTTGTACAAAAGTGTGCTGGGCCCATACGTTACTTTTGCTTTTGAGGTTACCTTTCCTTATTTCCTGCTTACAAATCCAACTTAGGCGCTGTTAAAACTGCTGACCACCATACTTATTTGAACTTACTTCAAGAAAAAGTCAGCGCCTAGCATATGATGGTTGTGCCACGTGACCTCTCCAAGATACTAAACCTTTGCCTATAAATTGGACATCATTGGCAACTGTAAAAAGGTGGAAAATTGAGAAAGAAAAAGCCTTGAACCCCTATTAAAATTCCAAGAATCCAAAACTGCAAACACAAAATATAAAACCTGTTAACTTTTGATTTCTTGCATTCAAACTCCAATTTTTTCTCAAGTGTTTCTTAACCAAAACCATCCATACAATTTCTGATCCACATATCAGAAGCTATCCTAACTTCTATGTTCAGACTGTAATACACGCTTCATCCATATCCACCTCAAAGAAGTCATAACTTTACCCCTTGGTTGTTCCAGAATTTCCTAACCATTTGTAGCCCAAGTTGAAAGCTTTCGGCCTGCTGAGCACGTGAAGGAGCTGTTCAGAACATCACCAGCATTCATAACCAGACTTCAGCTCACAGATTATTTTCCAGCTGCAAGGTAAGTTTCTGCTTACTCTCATCATATTACTTAGGCATTGTCAGATTTGCATGTTCAAAAATACAATGTAAACATCATGATTCTGATGCTGTACATATTATGAGGTTTCATGTATTTCCCTGCCTAGGTAGAGAGAACTTCAGTCCAGAACTTCTTGAAGAAATTAGGACTCAGAATTAGGATTAGAAAATTCATGCTTGCTTCTGATTTATAATTCTGATATCTCTTGTTTCTGAAACATCATGAAACCTGCCATAACTATTATATACACATCTTCTATTTTGTTGAGAAATGACTAAGTTACAGATGTTCTGACTAGCATGGAGAGGGAGACAAAGTTCTGCCAGTGGAATCAGAACTTCTGAAATCTTCTTTGTTCCTAGTGGATCTAGAACTTCTGACTTTACCTATTTCTGCTAATATGATTTCTGTTTTTTTTTTGCAGCACGCCAGAGTCAAAACTTCTGATCTCTTTAAGTTCACCAATGCGTTGATTCTATTTTATTTTTCCTTAGTATTTTTTTTATATCACTTCTATCTTCACTAATCAAAAACACCAAAAACATTTTACATTTTTGACATGTCTTATTTTATTTCTTTTAACATAAAAAGATCAAAATATTTTCTTAAATAAAACTTATTTCTTTACTTAAATAAAACAAGTTCACTTTACATTTCTTATACATTCTTATCCATTCTTATCCATTCTTATCCATTAAATATGGTTGTAATAGTGACTTGGGATTTTAATTTTACTTGAAATCCCATTTATACTCTGTACAACCATCCCCCTAATGATTGTAATAGCGTAGGATATTTATTTTCCGCAATTTACCATTTTATACAAGTACTGGTAATTAGTTTTTGTATGGAAATACTAAAACCAAACAAGTAGAGAACCTCAATCAAAGACAAAATCAAGCATGAAAACAATACATTTGCACACAAGCACCCCTAGGGTAAATCCACTTAGTTGCCTTACAAAAATGACCATATTACGCATGCGAGGTATCTTAGCAAAAATAAACAAAACACAAGATCATAGTCCCTCGATGACGCTATAAGTTGCCTTTCAAATGATCTTAGTCCCTAAAAGAGAATGCTAAGATACTTCGCAACATTGCTAATCATGGTTATACGATGATTCACGCCCGTACCGTTCACATCCAAAGATAGGGTTACTTACCAAATCAATGGTAAGATAACAATGTTAAAGGAAGAGAAAATAAACAAGAAAGGCTTTTTGAGAAGGTAGAATGCTCCTAATTACTTGCTCAATTTCAAACAAACATCCTTGCTATTTTCAAAACCAACATCTACACATTTCAAAACATCTTACAAAACTTGAAAACATTTTCAAAAGACCAACACTTTGTATACATTCTTACAAACGAGAATCATTACAAAGTTTGCCTAAACAATGGCCTCTTTACAAAATACTTTCAAAAACCACACAAAGCACAATTTCAAACAAAAGCAAGTGATCTAGAAAATAACTAAGAGCCCATGGAAAACCATGGATGAAAAAGGTGCTAATACCTTCCCTTTTCATAATCTACCCCCCGAACTCAAGAAATAAATCTCAAAGGTATTTCCTGTGCTTTTTCACCTTTCCTTTTGGATAAAAGAAAAGTCGGTGGCGACTATTGTTAACCGCAACATTTGCGATAAAACGCAAAATACCATAGTCAGTTCTCCCACCGTATCACAGAACTGGCGACTCTGCTGGGGATTAATTCTAAAAGTGGGGTTACCTTAGGGTTAGATCACATTTACTTGCTTTCAATTATTTGACTTGTTTGCTTTACATTATGGTTCTTTGTTTGGGTTTGAATCCTCTACCCGGATTTGGGATACATTATAGGTAAGTAGTAATACATTGTGGAAATTATGTGGGGTATACCGACATGGTCTAAGCAATAGCTACGTTAGTGCGACATATTTGTGGGTACCAGTAGCCTTTGAGTTAATCAAAGAGAATACGGGGCCACTGAGTGGTGTCATGAAGCACTAATGAACTTTTAGAACCTTTACTTGACCAACTCGGCCATTTAGGATGTAGTGAGATGACCGGCTTTGGTGCAGTCTGAAATACTCGATACTACACTCATTGAGGTTTGGTTTCTTGGGATATTTCAATCGCCATTAAAGAGGCTTGTGCTGAAACAATGACCAAGGAAACATACCGGTGATATTGATCTCCTTAGAACTCGGTTACTATTACTAGGACAGGTTTGAGCCAACTAAACTTCAAGAGGGTACTCACGTATAAGACTCCATGCAAGCCTAAACCTAAGGAATTGTTTGTTTTGTTTGTATATACATACTTGTACATAACATCATGAACATCATATTCATTCACTAACCATTTCAAGGATCTTGAGATTTATCTTTGTTCTGATTTGTAAGATACGGATTCTCTTCGCATCAAAATTATTCAAGTCAATCTTGTAAGGATCCCTCCACAACTTAAGGAGCTAGCTTCAAGGATTCCTAAAAATTCTCCATTCACCGAGAGACATGTTCGCCTACTCAACTTGGTCACTTCCAACGCTGATGAAGACATGATGAAGGTTATCTTCCAGTTCTTTGATCCTTTACACCATTGCTTCACATTTCCTGACTATCAACTTGTGCCAACTTTGGAAGAATTCTCCCAACTCTTGAGCATTCCCATTCTCAATCAACTACCTTTCAACGGTACATAAAGAGACCCAAAACCATAAGAGATTGCTCAAGCTCTACACTTGCAATCATCTGATATCGCAACTAATTGGGAAACAAGGAGTGGTGTCAAAGGCTTCCTAGCAAAGTTCTTGTTTGAGAAAGCCCAAAATTGTTGGAACTCCTAAGATTTGCAAGCCTTTGAGGAAATTGTGGCTCTCCTCATCTATGGGATGGTTTTGTTTCCAAATCCTGACCAACTCATAGATATGAACACCGTCAAAATCTTCATATCCCGCAACCCGGTGCCTACATTGCTAGGGGATATCTTACACTCTTTTCACACTAGCACTATGAGGAAAAGAGGTGTCCTTATGTGTTGCACTCCTCTCTTGGAAAGATGCTTTATTTCGCATCTTTCCCAGTATGTATTAAAGAACAAGCAAGGTTCAAGGTGGTCACAAAGGTTGATGACACTCAGACATTCAGACATTCATTGGTGCTCTCGATCCATAGAGAATGTTACTATTGTTGACCGTTACGGAGAATTTCCTAATGTCCCTTTACTTGGAATTAGGGGAGGTATCACCAGCAACCCCTGCTTAGCTTTAAGACAGTTTGGTTATGCCCGAAGGGATGGTCCGCACGAGATGATGATTCAAGGTTTGGTATTTAACTACGACAACGATGATCAAGGTCTTCGCCAAAAATTTATCCAAGCTTGGAGGATGTTGTTGTACCCCAAAATTTTCCCTCTCATTTTACTCAATACATACTCCTAAAGATCCTCAATTTGCTCAAGTTTGCCCAAGAGTTGACCAGACAAACTCTCTCCTAAGGCAGTGTGTCTCAAATTAGGGTTTCCATTTTCATCAAGATAGGTGAACCACAAAGGACCCCGATGCTTTCCATGGTCCTAATATGTTCTCAAGACCCTCCATGTTAAATTTCAAGCACTGCACAAGAAGTCTGCTCAGTCAACTGCTCAGATGCTTGAGAATCGACTATATTAGGTCAAAAGTCAATTGTGGCCCACATACAGTCAAACTTCAATATTTTTGGTTAACATCAACATTTTGAAGTGATATCCATCATTTGATCAATGGTTAATCATGATTCTTTAAGGAATGCCCTAAATTCATCAAAACCCAAAAGTTGCTAAATTAGGGTTTCTTAGGAAAAGTCAACCCAACTTTGACCAAGCATAACTTCCACATACTTTATCAGAAATTTTCCATCCAAAGCTCATTTTGAATAGGATTCAATTCCATACAATTCATCTTCATCCCACAAGTTCAAAATATGCACTCATCAAAAGATATGAATTTCTACATTATAGGTCCTTTTGAAAAGTCAACAAAAACACATTTTGGATCAAAGCTTCTTACATGAACATGGAAGACCCAATTGAAATGAGACCATAAAGGTTTATTAGGAGACATCCTAAGCTTTCTAAAAAGATCAAGAACACCTCTTTAGGGTTAAAATTGGAGGAGATATGTCTTGTCAAAGTTGACCTTTTTTGCAAAATTGCCAAAAGTCAAATATGCTCAAAGTTGCATTTTTTTTCCACATGGGCCCATCTTTTCAATATTGGATCTCATTCCTAGTATGGTCCACGATCTATTGGACCCTCCATGCCTTATTTATTTATTTATTTTAATTTTTATTCATTTAAAATT
Organism: Vicia faba; assembly: GCA_948472305.1. Classification (NCBI taxonomy): domain Eukaryota; kingdom Viridiplantae; phylum Streptophyta; class Magnoliopsida; order Fabales; family Fabaceae; genus Vicia; species Vicia faba. The sequence goes on along the minus strand of CATIWC010000901.1, from coordinate 429,975 downwards.
CAAATAAAATCAAATAAATCCAAATAAATCATATAATGTGTTTTGGGGATGATTTTTGCATTAAAGGAAGATCTTATGTGCTGTCAAATGAGAAGAAAATCGTGCAAGCCAAGAATAGACAGAAAATATCCATATTTGGACAATTGTTCAAGATTTGATTTTCTCTTAAAACCATACCATTATTCTTTGGATTCTTTCCAATTCTATTACCCTAGATTGATTCACTACTTATGCCAGGATCCTAAAGACCTAGAACACAAGTTGGTATTAGGATACCATAAAGTTCTATTCAAATACCACATCAAAAGAACGTTTAAAATTCAATCATACAAATATCTAGAAAAAAAAGGTGTTAATCTAGACAAAAAATACAAAACACATACATATAACTTTTCTCTCCATTTTTGACATTATCAAAAAAGAGACATGAAAACATATAGACAATTATAAATTCATTGAAACAAACATTCAACAAGCATGTTTAAGTAACAAACATCCAACAAATAAGAAACATAAGGCACCGAAAAATTGCAACACAAAACATAATGTTTAAAACTAGAACATGAACATACGATAATCATAGAAAACTTAAGAAAGAAAGAAATAATCTTCTTCTCCATCAAACTCTAGTTGCTCTAGATGGTAGGAAAGGTCTTGGAATTAGTTGTTCATAAAGTTGAATTAGTCGGCCAAATATTCTAGAAACGTATCAATTTTGGAGATTAAGGAAGTGCATTTCATCAGTAAAATCAACACCAAAATGATACAAAATTGTGGTGGTCTCCTTCAAAAGAAAATGTTGAATAGTCGCTACACGGATACATATGGGAGAAGAGAAAGTAATTCAAAACTAAAGCAATTTTATTCTGAACAACATACATTCTTTGCATTTCAAATTCAGTCATTTGTGAATAGTTTCGACCTTTGGGAACCAAGACATTGCTAATGAAATAATGTAGCAAACAATTATCAACGATGATATTACCAATCCCAAAACGTTTCTTAGAAAATTGGAACTTGAACTAGCCCTCTTATTTTCAATTTCTTCTTCATCAACTCTACAAATAGATGCATAAAACTTTTGTTTGGGTGAAATTTGAGTCGTCATTTTAAATACCAATAATTTCACCTAACAACTTTGGGTCAAACTTAATTATTTCCCCTTTGACAGAAGAGCGCAAAATTTTTCCCTAGAAATAGATATTATAATAAAACACTTGAACCAAATCATAAACAAATACAAGCATTAAATGCATCTAAATTTGTTGATATTTATTTATATTTAAGACCAAATTTTTTTTGAAGACTTTTACTTATAAGTAAGGCTGGAGGGAATATTCGACTGCCACTTCAACAAAAGGAGAAAAAAATTTAGGCACTTTTTCACTTTGATATTCGAATACCATATGTGGTATTCGATTATTGGCCCAAACCTACAAACAGAGACAAAATCCATGATTTCGGTATTCAATTACCATTTTTGGTATTTGGATACCACCTATTAAAAATTGAAAATTTCCTATTTTTTTGAAGATTTGGCCTAGGAAAAACATATACAAACATAGGAAAAAACTTATAAAATCTTGATTAAGGATAAGATTGATTTAAAAGACAAGAAAAACAAAATATCCATAACTAAAAATTTTATTTAATTCTCAAATGAAGCTATGAATAATCAAATAATGTGTGATGAGAATTTATCAATTTAAGGAATAAATAGTATGTACCTTGATATTTTGAAGAAAAAAACATGAGGATCAATATCCCTTTTTAATATTATTATGTCATAAGTAGAGATGAATGGTGATCCTTTAAACATCAATTTCATCCAAAATGCTAAGTTTTTTCTTATCTTGTAAAATGGCTCCTTGACTAGAGATTTCGTGAAGATATCCACCAATTGATCATGTGTGTCCATAAATTGACTTCAACATCTTCTTTAAAAACATGATCTCATAGGAAATAGTGTTGAATGTCTGTGTGTTTAGTTGTTGAATGCATGACCTGATTCTTTGTTAGGTTGAACGTACTTTTATTGTCACATCTAAGTGGAAAGTATCCTAGATTTAGTTTGTAATCATAAAGTTGTTGCTTTATCCATAGAATTTGAACACAACAACTTCTTGATGCAATATATTTTGCTTCTCTCACGGTTTCTTCAATGTGAGTGCTTGCTATTTTAGGTCTAACAAGTTCTTGGAGACTCTTGCGGTATGGGTTTTGACTTTTTAAATCAAATACAATCTTCACTTTTTAAATCAGCTGCAAGATATTCACATAAAAATGGGAACAAATCTTTTAAAATTTCCTAAAAAGTCTCCAAGATCCTTTTTAATGTAACCAAATCAAATATGCACTTGTTCCTAATAAATCTCTTTGACTTGTGAAAATAATGAGATATATCGAAAAAGAAACTCTCAAAAACAAATCAAATTTGTCAAGAGAAAAAATAGCAGTGCCTGCTGCATAACATGCCAAGATGTTAAGACGTTTGGCTTAATATCTGTCTGATACACATGACGATAGAACCTGTCATGACATTTGGTTAAGCTATTTTAACATCTTGCTCAACATCAGTCCAAAACCATGTTTTTGCAATACTTATGTCAAACCTAAAACCATAGATTTAGTCCCCCCTTTCGCAAATTTTGGCTAAAACAACCATTGCACAATAATCCTGGAGAGAGAAATAAACTCATAGCACACGCTACATGCAGACATGTAAACTTTGTACAAACTGCCATAGAAACATATATCAGAGAATGCAAGCAGTTATAGATCACCCATCTTCAATACTCCAAAACACAAATGTCCAAACATGAGGTCTGACATCTCATATATAACCAAACTCCCCCTATCACACATGATCCAGACTCCTCAAAGGGAAAACCCATATCACCAGAAATTTCAAAATACCAAATATGAACTACCCAAGTTGACACATCAGTGGCAGCACCAGCCGAAGATAAAACAACCTCACATCATGATTCCCACACAGCTCCAACAGGTTGTTAGACGACGGCGTCTTATGAATTGTTTATATCAAGTTACTAGCAATGTTATTTCCAATACAATTATCAAAAGAACGGACAAACACAATTAGTCAAATACTTTGTGTGAAATTAAATTTTCAGAATTTTCCTTTGATTTGTGATGATACAAAAAACACTTATAATCAAAAGTGATTATAAGCAATATCAACACTTATTTCAAAACTAAAACAGTTCAAAAAAATTTCTACGAGTCAATTGATAATGCAATGCTATTAGACAATTTGATTTATGGAACGAAAAAAAGACACGATAATTTGTCTTCACAATTCCCCACTTTCATCCTCGCGTGTGGGTATGCCTGCGCCTAATTCTAATAGAATTAAGATAATTCTTACAATGCAAAAAGTTGATACAAGAGAAGTGTTCAAGAGAAACTCCATAAACCCTAATTCTTGTTATTGATTCAACTCCTTCTCTTCTTTTTATCTTGAGAAATAGCAAACCATAATAGTTGAAAATTAACTATCTGGATTTTGCTACTCCTTTGCATACTTTACCTCCAAAACTTTCGTGCACCGTCAATTTTACCTATTGAAACACAAGAATTCAATTTTGATTCATCGTTCTCTCGCTACTACTTCCTTTGCATTCATTATCTCCAAAGGATCCTTTACATTTTTTATCTCCAAATGGCTTCACTTGAACGCAATCCTGTCTTTAAATTTCTTGCACAAAAACCCCCCAAATTACACAATGATCTTGGAGGATAAACCCGCGATTTTTTGGGATGAAAACCCCTACAATTCTCAATCCAATATTCTCAACTACACAAGAACCTATTTATAGTTGTAATGATGTAAGAATCATCTATTTATAGTTTTGGAAATTTATGGCAGAAATATCTTTTTTGGAATTAAAAAGATTTGAAAATTGACAAAAATAGTCAGTATGTGTCAACCTATAAATCGTATGTGTCAACATATACGTTAAGTTTAAGCTGTATGTGTCTACCGAAACAAGTCAGAGGCTACATGCTTTAAAATAACAGTAAATGTGTCGACATATGCAACACATGTGTCGACTTAAGCCTTACAGGCTACATGCTTTTAAAACTGAGTTGCATGTGTCGACACATGCAATAAAAATTTATGTAGAAACTTATTTTTTATGACTTGAATCAAATTTAAGATGCTTTTAAATGTTTCCTAAGACCCCTAATTCAATGCCACGAGACATAGAGATATCATCCAATATACAAAAATGTTAGTTTTTCCTAGTTTCGACATCATGTAAAACATCCAATAACGAAGTTGTACTCACATATTTCCCCTTTTTTATGATGGCAAAACTTGCGACGATGCATTTTATGTAGTTGTTGAAGGCTTCGTCTAACTTTGTGTCTCCCAACTTCGTCTTACATATGCTTCTTTCATTTTGGCAACATCAAAAAGAATGATAGCAAATCATGAGAAGTGTCATAGTCCAATAACTAATATAATAACAATTGATTCGCCTTTCCTTGTTTGCTCTGAAAATCATAACATTGGTACACAAAGGGAAACAACAGGGCTCTTCCAAAAAAATTGACCCGAAAAAGCTTGGCATCCAAGGAAATGACTTAGACCAGGGACTCGGTATCGATTTCAAGTCTAAAAATGGTTGATATAGAGAGGAAACCAGAGGTCAAATTAATTAATCGAGAATGAACATTGGAATACTATAGGAAAATCGACTTAGAAAGCAAACATTAGACCATGAGGAACTAACTAGTGCAACAAGCTATTTTAAGATTCCTCTTGACCTTCCTTCGCTAAAAGCTAAAGCAGAGTCTTGGCGGCGTACTTTACAAGATATTTACACGAAAAACACATCTTCAAAGCCTAGCATTGTTGCAAATATTTATTCAAAACAACATCATTATATCCCAAGTTAGAAAACAATTGTTAATTCTTTTAATGTGCAACATGATGTCATGCAGCTCCATGAGGTGATTCAGGATTATATCTTGTTCTCCTATTAAGTGTCATAGTTGAAACATTAATGTGTCAAATTAGTAATTAGTCCATCAACTTAACTTATACTAATATACTTTTCAGGTATAGCTAAATTAAATTGCTAAAGATTTAATCAGATAGAAAGATTGTATAAGTTGAAGCTTGCTAAAATGTACTACATTTTGGTATTATAGTTTGTTATCTCATCCTTCTGGTAACTAAGTAAAATAAACTGTAAATCAGTATTTCATTTCATGTATATATTGTGTAAATGTAATAAGTAGTTTCTTTCAAAATATGGTGTCGGTTTAAATTACTTTTTTTTTTCAATGTGAGAATAAGCCACGATGACAAACTAAGAAAATAAGGGCTAGCAAGTCAGGGATGCGGACCTTGCACCTTAGAAAGTTGAAAATTTCATGCTAATGTATGCACTTGGAAAAACTAAGAAAAATATATTAGAGGGGGTGCAAATATAAAACTCTTTACCGCCCAAAAAATATATTGGTAAAACAGAAATGTCTATCCAACATACTAGACTCATTTATCAATCCTTAAGTCAGATCAAGCTGAGTTTTGTAAATGAGATAAACCTATTTAAAAAGAAAATGAATCTCACTTATAACTTCTCAAATGCTTTATTTTAAATTAATTTTTTTTTAATTTGATCTATTCTAATAATTTCCTTATTTAAAACAAATATCAAGAAAATAACATGTATAACAAGTATAAAAGTCAACATTAGAGGTGCAAGTGGATTGAAAGAATCCACTTAAATCGATAGTCTACCAAACAATTCTAAATTTTAATTTTTAGTAATCAATAAACCAATGAACTGAAAATGATTATTTCTAAATCTTTAATTTCACCCATCAACTAAATTAGGCTATGTATAGAGGTTTTAGAACGCAAAACATACATTATATCCACTTGATGGGAAAATTATAGCTTCTTCAAAATTAATTCTACTCGAAAAGAAGCTATTCTGATAGAAGCTATAATTTCTAGCTTAAGGTTAGCAAGAATTAATTCTACTTAAAAACAGAGAGAAATGAAAAGGAGATTAAGTAAAAGTCTTCATTTAATGAGTTTTCAAATTCAAATTTTCCAGTATATATCTTTTTTAAGATTTATAATATATAAAACGTGATATATTTAAAAAAAGAATACTTTAAAAACCAAAACAACTTAATTTTTGATTTTTTTTCTTACCGAGTAATTAAATGTTTCTTCAGATGTCAAATATTAATATGAATACTTAAAATTTTATTTGAAATATACTTGAGCTTACTAGACCAGCTTCAGAGAAAAATCTCAGCAAATCTGAAGAGCTAAAGAATTTGATTTATGAGCAGTTAAACACCTATCATGCTATTATATAAAAGCAAGTAGGTTGCCTGAATTACCACTCAATAATTTCAATTCCAACAACAAAAAAATGAATTTCAAACTAAAAAATAAAAAATATATCAACTATACCAATTACAATTGCCAGATTTTAAAAATAAATTCCATAGCAAAAATTGGTAAAGTTGATTGGTCATTGATATTGGGATCTGCATTCATCTCAAAGGCACATGATTTATAAGCCAAAGAGCCAAACTCCAGTCCCTTGAAAATATGTATTAATAAAATAGAAAAATGTAGAGAAAATGATTGTTGTGATTTTCAACATGAAATGAAACACAACTGCCCATTCTCTCAGATTGATATCGCATGGGAATACTTTCGGAATAATGCAGTAATCATTGCATAATACCGATACACACTATCCCTGCTTAATAACATAGTTGAATCTAAATCCATAAACGAAACAAGAAAAATAGAACGTAAGAAGTAGAAAAAGAAGAAAATGAAATTGATTTCAGAACGGTAGTGATGGATAGAGAAGTTGCAGTAGTGTGTATATATAGGGATGAGGATGAAGCGGCGAAACCCTAAAAATATGTGAGACTGGCTAATGTATCGCACTGGGCTCGGGTAAATAACTTGACCAAACTCTAGAAATAAATATTACTTACTACAATCACAACCCTACTTTAGGTTACACCCCCTAAGAGTGAATATTCGGAATTTTTTTATATTTTTATTTAAATTAAACTTTTAGACTTGATTCATGGATTAAAATAAAATGGAACCAATGGAATGAAACAAATTATTATGTGGGCGTTTTAATTCTAAATCTTATTTTATTGTATGGGATAGAAGAATGTAAGAGATTTTATTATATTTCATTTCACTCTTTTTTTATTTAATTTATCATTTTATTTATCATACAATAGAATAAAGTAAGATGAGAATTTTGACAATTTTGACAAGGGTCACTCTTTTATGGTTTGTTCTATTTAAAATTCTACTATAAAAGGAAAGTTTCTTATAATGTCTTATTTTATTTTATTTTTTATTTCTCTCATTAATGTCTAAACAGATATACAATGTTCTCTAAATTGACATTGGAGATTTCAAGCGTTGTCAACCTTACACCTTTCTCGGATAGAACAGAAGAAAAGAAATTGGCATTGTCTTTACCAAAGAAAAAAAGAAATAGAGTAGAAGAATGAACCAGCCAAACCATTCATATTCCATACATTAAACATAAGCAGTATTCTTTCTCTCTCTTTCCTCTCAAGAACAAATCGCGTCGCTCTTCTCTGAAAAATCTCTAGATCGAAAAGAAGAGGTAATTTCAATTTCATTTTCATTTTCATTTCAATTCCAATTTCAATTTCAGTTTCGATTTCAATTTCAATTTCAATTTCAATTTCAGTTTCACGCCGTACTATTTTTTTCTTTTAGCTATTTAATGTTCTTCTTTGATCTCTAATTGAACTATAGGTTTTAGCATGTAAAAAATAAATCTTTAATTTAACTAAACCCATTCATGAACACAATAGCCAAAGAATACAACTTTCCTCTTTGATAATCAAATCAAATTCAGTATTCTAAAATGATTACAATGACTATAATGAGGAAAACTACTCACAAATGCCTATATAAGACAATGGTTATGACTCTCGGTTAGTCGGTTGATCCTTGAGTTGTCATTTACTATTTTTTTAATGGAGTTTTTAGAATGCTTTTGAAAATGTACTTGGTGAATTAACTAATGTATATTTTGTAATAAGTTGCAAAAGGTGTGCGTGTTGGATTCAAGGCAATTGGTATAGGATGTGTGGCTGCCTACTATAAGTAGTAATTTCTTAGATCCTTAACAATTTCTATCATGTTTTGAAAAAAAATTGTCTTTTTTTAATGTTGCAAATTTCACATATGGTTGCAGCTCGTATGATTCCATAGGCAAAGGCGAATCTAAATTATACTGCTTAGACACTTATCATTGACGTTGACGTTGCTGCCGAGATCTGGCAGTTTCAAAGTTGTCGGAAGCGTCATTTCTTGGACCAATATTGGAGGAATTGGAGTTTCGATCCTCTGTCTCCTGATGTTCGATAACTATCATCTTCTCGAAGATTTTATGTCAATGATTCATTTGTCAAATAGTATAGTAATATATATATATATATATATATATATATATATATATATATATATATATATATATATATATATATATATATATATATATATATATATATATATATATATATATATATATATATATATATATATATATATATTTGTCAAAAAGTTTTCTTATGTATTTATTACAGGTTACCTATGCATTTGCAGATTGATATAATGTTGGAATCGTTTGGTCAGGACTTGCACAAACATGTGGCAAAGTGTTTTGTTACTTAGTGTGATACATTTTTTATAGTCTTTTGAATTTTGTATTACATGAAAGATTGAGAAAATGCAGGTGCTCAAATTTTCAATTGAATTTGCTATAGCGTCAATTGAAGAATCTCTTAAGTCTAAACAATGCAAGTATTTTTATCTTGATACTTATGTATCGAAAACTCAAATTTTTTACGGGTTTTTTCCAGGTGGTTTGATTTGGAGTCTCTGATGATTAAGAAGTATGGAAGATTGAAGTCTTTGCATTTGTGTTTGAAGAAATTGTTGGAAGGTGGTAATAAGCAGCACAATTTAAATTGTTGGAAGGCGTTGATGTAAATTGTTCTTTATCCGTGATGAAATATAAGTGTAGCTTTGTTGGATTCTTATTTGTTACAATTAGAATATGATTCCTTAATATCAACATCATGTCCATATTGTTTAATGTACAGTCAATAGCATTTACATTCTAATTATAGGCTAGAATATTATGTTTCCATATTGAGTGTATAGCCATCGATACTAGCTTAATTGTAGGATCATACTCTCCCCTCATAACTATATATATGTGTATGCTACTAATTAACAAATATATCATAATTTCATATATATATATATATATATATATATATATATATATATATATATATATATATATATATATATATATATATATATATATATATATATATATATATATATTACAATTTCTAACTTGGTGTTGTACCCCAAAATTTGCCCTCCCTTTTTCACAAGAAATCTCAACTTCAGGGTTTTCCATGATTTTTCAAGATTGGCCCAAGAATCGGTCAAACAGACTTTTCTTTGACAGTAAATCCAGAATTAGGGTTTCCACTGATTTTGTTGAGATTGGCTCAGGAATTGATCAAGCAGACGTTTCTTTGACAGTAATCCAGGATTAGGGTTTGCGCTCACATTTCTCAGAAGAAATTGAATCCACAGTAATTCAATTGACTGTTACATTATTTTTACGCTTGTTCTAGATTACCGGTTGTTTCTCAAAAACTAAATATCTGGGATAAGAGCTGAGGTTTTGTTTGAAACTTTGAGGCATTGGTTTGATCAATGGAGTAAAAGGTTTATGAAGTGCGTGTTTGTTTAACTGTACAGCGCATATGTTAATTGGAGTGCCAGGCGTATTGTGATTAATGCGAGATTGCGAGACTGCAAAGTTTGTTGATTATTTATTTCATCTGGATTAAAGTCATTGGGATACATTTCCAGTTATTTTTAATTTAAGAGTTTTAAATAATTAAATAGGCAATACAAGGAAAGAATGGAATATTTGACAGTAGAAAATTCTTATTTGATAAAGACTTTTAATCTTCATTCTGTTAAGGGTCAGGAGGTTGGGAGTATACCAATCTTCTGAGGTTTCAAGGATGAGAATCCTCATCCTTGAAACCTCAAGAGATTGGTATACTCTCAAGCTTCTGACCCTTAACAGAATGAAGATTCTCATCCTTGAAACCTCAGAAGATTGGTATACTCCCAACCTCCTGACCCTTAACAAAATGAAGATTCTCATCCTTGAAACCTCAAGAGATTGCATCATAACAGGTTTTCCTTTTCAGGTTTCCTTATTCTCCTACTGTTTATTTCAGTAGAGATGGCTCTAGAGAGGACTGTCAAAGATATCCAGGATCAAAATGCTCAACTTTAAGAAATGTTCTTGAACCTGTCCCAGGGGCAAGAAGAAGTGAAAGCTCTCCTCACAAGGGGCATGGTCCTAGGAAATTCAGGCGGTGTCAGGAATGATCAGTTGGAAGAACTACAGATTGAGATGGCAACGATGAAGATCCAGATGATGGGACAGCTGGTGGGCCAGATGGCTCTCATTCAAGACCTGGCTCAAAGACAAGAAGAGCTCAGGGTTCTCGTCAACAAACTGCTTCGAGACAACCAAATGGGGCAAACATCTAGGGTTGAAGACCAAGTCATCATTCAACCTCCTTTGAGACAAGAAGACAAGGGAAAGGCTCCCCAACTTGCTTCAGAGTCACAAGCCCAGCAACAACCTCGCCAGCGTCAACGGGGTAATCGGCGTAAGAAGGATACGTCTGGAAGACATTTCTCTGAAACTGACATACCATCATCTCTAATACTGAAACGCCTGTTGGAGGTCAATCTGATTGCTTTAAAGGATCCTATTCGGAAGCCCAATACCTCTACTCCTAGCTATCACCCCGATGCATTTTGTGTATACCACTCCCATAGTCCTGGACATGACACCGATGACTGTTGGGCTTTGAAAAACAAGATCCAAGACTTGATTGACGGAGGAGTGCTGGAATTCATGCCGGATGGCGAGATGAAAATCTTCTGCTAAGGGTTCTCCACTTGAAATGCAAATTTCGAACTAAGAGACTTTTGTTTCATTTGAATTTTCAAGTTGTAATTTCTTTTGTTATTCAAACAATTATTTGTTGATGTCAAACTTTGTTTCATTAATGCATTGCATATGTTTGTCTTGATTTCATCCATTCGTTTTCACTATTCTTGAATTATGTTTCCTACTTTCTTTATGATATTTAACTCTTGATAAAAAGTTACAAAGTCTTTAGAGGGAGGATGACGAAAACAACACCAAAACACCATAAGCAAAATGGCCTTCAAACTCAAGCAAGCCTGCCTTACAAAATAGCAAGCCTGCCTTCCCAATACAACCAATACTGCAAGTAGCAAGCCTGCATCCCAAACACCAGAAGCAAAACTGCTTCCAAACCCAAAACACAAACCTATTCAAACCTGCAAAACTGCCTCCAAAACAGAAATACGAGCAAACCTGCAAAACTGCAAGTTTAAGGATCACACAAGCTTGCCTTCAACAAGCAAATATGTAGCCTGCATAACTGCAATTCCAACCTGCTTAAACTGCACAAAACTGCAAAAAATCAGTTTAAACAACAAACAACAAATCACTCAAGCCTGACTTCCCAAAACTCAGCAGATGGAAAACCTGTAAGTACAGAAACCAGCCTGCTTCTAAATATAAAAAAACCAACAAGTTCAAAGCCTTACTCAAAAAACTCACAAACCTGTCCAACTACACAACCAAAACGGTAAGGGACAGTTCAAAGAGCCAAAAGCTGCCTAAACTACAAACATAGTCTAGCTTCATCAACCATTAAGAAAACAATTCAAACACGAGCTAGTTTCAGCAACACCCTCATCATTAACCAAAAAAACAAAGAACAAACAAAGTTCATCATCAAAATATCAGGGTCCACAAAGAGAGGAAGAGTTTAGAAGCAGAGTAGTCTCAGAAAAGAATCATCATCAACTCAAGCCAACAAAAACATAGCAACAACAAAAAGTAAATCTCATAACATCATCATCATCGACATCCATATCAAAACCAGAAAGAGGAAGAAGTCCAGAAGTGAAGGAAAGAGCAATACAGTTTTCAGAAACAAAGTCATCATCAAACAACAATGAAAATTCAAACAATATAATCTCAGAAAACATTCATCATCATCAATGTACAAGAAGCAAGAGTAGTCTCAGAAACAAAAGCATCAACAACAAAGGAGTTTTCAGAACAAACTCATCATCAAACAACGCAAAGAAACAAAATACCAGGAACACTGTCATCATCACGTTTTCCCTCCTCCGGCCACCTAGAGCATTGTCGTTCCGATCCACTATCCACTCTCCAGAAACGAAGCACCAAGGTATTTTTTTGTCCTCAATTTTCCTACATCTCATGCATGAAATATCAAAGATCAAACATTGCAAAACACAAATGTCCAAGAGAATCCAACATGTAAAATTGTGAGGAAACCCTAAAACACGCTTAGAACAAAACATACCTTTCAAACCACTGCCTCGTACCGTTGTGGAGAGGAAATGGACGAAAGCAGTGCTTTGGTAACTTGGAGCTTGGAGGAAAGATCAGAAGCCCCATGGATTAGAGAGAAGATGAGAGAAGAAGAAGAAAGGAGCGGTGTTGTAAAACCAAGACTGTGAACCCTAATTTCTAAAACAAACAAAGCAACATTTCCAAAAGGCTCGTGATCTAATTAAAAACCATGGCACCCACTACAAACAACAAAAATGATCTTCCATCAACTATTTCTGTCAAGTTGGATAGAGATAATTTTCCCTTATGGCAGTCCTTAGTCTTGCCCGTCATCAGAGGCTACAAACTTGAAGGATACATGCTAGGGACAAAGGAGTGTCCTGAGCAATATATCACAAATTCAGACTCAAGCAAGAAGTTGAAACCTTCATTTGAAAAATTCCAACATCTTCTAGGTTGGTTGAAGAATTCCATGACTGCAGACATTGCAACACAGTTTTTGCACTGTGAAAATTCAAAGCAATTTTGGGAGGAGGCCCAAAGTCTAGCTAGAGCACATACAAGGTCTAGAATCACCTACCTAAAGTCAGAATTCCATAGTACCAGAAAAGGTGAAATGAAAATGCATGATTATCTGTCCAAGATGAAAAATCTTGCTGATAAACTCAAGCTGGAAGGAAATCCAATTCTCAACTCAGATCTAATCATTCAAACCTTAAATGGATTGGATTCTGAGTACAATCATGTAGTGGTAAAACTCTCTGATCAAATAAATCTTATTTGGATTGATTTACAATCTCAATTGCTGAGTTTTGAGAGTAGAATTGAGCAACTCAATTCCTTTAACAGCCTAAATCTCAATGCCTCAGCAAATGTTGCAAACAAGACTGATTACAAAGGAAACTGGAGAAACAATAAACTTGTCTTTCATGGCTCAAAAGGAAACTGGAGAGGCTCCAACTCAAGAGGTTGGAGAGGAAGCAGAGGAAGAAAAATCAGCATTCCTAACATCACAAGGAACCAATCAAGAATATGATTAGTACTTTGATAGTGGAGCAAGCAATGCAGGCATCATACAAACCAGAAGCAAGTTGCATTCCTAGCATCACAAGGAACCAATCAAGAATATGATTGGTACTTTGACAATGGAGCAAGAAATCATATGACACATTAAACTGAAAAATTCCGAGAAATAAATGAACATCATGGTAAGAACTCTCTGATTATTTACAATGGTGAGCAACTAGAGACTATAGCCACGGGCTCTTCCAAACTCAAGTCACTTAATCTGCATGATATACTATATGTACCTAACGTTACCAAAAATCTATTAAGTGTATCTAAATTGGCCGATGACAATAACATCCTTGTTGAGTTTGATAAGAATTGTTGTTTTGTGAAGGACAAGTTGACAGGGAAGGAAATACTAAAAGGAATACTTAAATATGGATTGTACCAGCTCTCAAGAATTGAAAGGAGACCAAGTGCTTATATATTTGTCAGGGAGAGCTGGCATAGGATACTTGGTCACCCAAACAACAATACATTAAACAAAGTCTTGAAAAATTGTAATGTCAAAATATCACCTAATGATCTCTTTAGTTTTTGTGAGGCCTGCTAATATGGAAAAATGCACCTCTTACCCTTTAAGTCTTCTTCATTTCATGCTAAGGAACCACTTGAGTTGATTCACACTGATGTATGGGGCCCTGCACCAATAATGTCATCTTCTGGTTTCAAATATTATGTGCATTTTGTTGATGATTTTAGTAGGTTCACTTGGATTTATCCTTTAAAACAAAAGTATGAAATTGTGCAAGCTTTCATTCAATTTAAAGCCTTGGCTGGAAATCAATACAATAAGAGAATCAAAGTAATCCAGTGTAATGATGGTGGTGAATACAAACCTGTGCAGAGACTTGCAATAGAATTTGGCATAGGTTTTAGAATGTCTTGTCCTTATACCTCTCAGCAAAATGGAAGAGCTGACAGGAAACATAGACACATAGCTGAGTTTGGTTTAACTCTTCTTGCACAAGCTTAAATGCCACTCCAATATTGGTGGGAAGCATTCTCCACTGCAGTATACCTTATCAACAGGCTTCCATCTCAAGTTACCCAAAATAAGACCCCCTATACACTCATGGTTCATAAGGAACCTGACTATAAGCTCCTAAAACCCTTTGGTTATGCTTGTTATCCATGCCTCAAACCATACAATCAACACAAGCTACAATTTCATACAACCAGATGTGTGTTCTTAGACTATAATAACTCTCACAAAGGGTATAAATGTTTCAATTCCCATGGCAGGATCTTCATATCAAGACATGTTATTTTCAATGAAGATCACTTCCCATTCCAAGATGGTTTTCTCAATACAAGAGGACCTCTAAAAACAACTAACAGTCCATCATTTTCTTTTCCCTTGTGCCATGCAGGTAATCCTATCACTGATGCAATCCCTGACAGAGATATCTCAGATGGAGTGAACTCAATTGACTCATAAATTGAGCAACAATCACAAAATGACAACAATGCCATAGAAGTTGACAATAATATGACAAAATAATTTGAAGATATTGTACTAGACGATGAAACTCATCCAGATATACAACCTGACATAACCCAACAAAGTATAAGTGAAGCAAGCAATGCAGGCATCATACAAACCAGAAGCAAGTCAGGCATTCACAAGCAAAAGCTTCCTTACATTGGTATAGTTGAAACCTACAAAGATACAGTGGAACCTACAAATGCCAAGGATGCTCTCACAAGGCCCTTATGGAAGGAAGAAATGCAAAAGGAGTATCAAGCAATCATGTCTAATAAGACTTGGACACTAGTCCCTTATCAAAATGAAGAAAACATAGTTGACTCAAAATGGGTCTTCAAGACCAAATACAAGTCAGGTGGTACCATAGAAAGGAGAAAAGCTAGGCTAGTTGCCAAAGGATTTCAACAAACAACTGGCGTTGATTATGAAGAAACCTTCAGCCCTGTAGTCAAAGCTAGCACTATCAAAATCATTCTTTCAATTCCAGTCCATTTTAAATGGGAAGTCAAGCAACTAGACATTAACAATGCTTTTCTAAATGATATCTTAAAGAAATAGTGTTCATGTATCAACCTGAAGGATTTGTTGATCCAACCAGGCCTAATCACATATGTAGGCTATCTAAGGCAATCTATGGACTGAAGCAAGCACCAAGAGCTTGGTTTGATAGTCTCAAGGCTGCATTACTCAAGTGGGGCTTTCAAAACACAAAGAGTGATTCCTCTCTTTTCCTTCTAAAAGATAAAGGTCATATTACTTTTCTGCTTATCTATGTGGATGACATAATAATTACTGGAATCAACACCAAGTTCCTTCAAGCTTTCATCACTCAACTTAATGATGTATTCTCTCTCAAAGACTTGGGTCAACTTCACTAATTTCTAGGCATAAAAGTGAAAATAGATATCAATGGAATATATCTCAAACAGTCTAAGTACATCAGTGATTTACTGAGTAAATTCAAGATGGACAAAGCCTCACCATGTCCTACACCTATGATAACAGGTAGGTAGTTCACAGTTGATGGAGAGAAACTAGTTGACCCAGCTGTGTTTAAACAAGCCATATGTGCTTTACAATACTTGACTCACACAAGACCTGATCTAGCATTCTCGGTTAATAAACTCAGCCAATACACGAGCTCACCAACACTTGAACATTGGCAAGGCATAAAAAGAATCTTTAGGTATCTCCAAGGCACCATGAATCATTGCTTACACATCAAGCCATCCACTGATCTGGACACTCATGGCTTCTCTGATGCAGACTGAGCCACTAGTGTTGATGACAGGAAATCTATGGCTGGTCAATGTGTGTTCCTTGGTGAAACACTTGTTTCTTGGTCATCAAGGAAGCAAAAGGTGGTATCAAGATCAAGCACTGAGTCAGAATATAGAGCTTTAACTGACCTAGCTGCTGAAATATCATGGATTAGTTCATTACTTGTTGAACTTAAACTCCCACTTCCAAGGAAACCCACACTCTGGTGTGATAACTTGAGTGCCAAGGCACTAGCTTCAAATCCTCTACTCCATGCTCGTCTCAAACACATTGAAATTGATATTCATTATATTAGAGACCAAATATTACAAAATGAAGTTGTTGTGGCCTATGTTCCTACAACTGATCAAATTGCAGACTGCCTTACCAAGCCATTAAGCCACACACGTTTCAGCCAGCTCAGAGACAAACTTGGTGTTATCCAATCACCACCAGTTTGAAGGGGGGAATTAGAATATGATTCCTTAATATCAGCATCATGTCCCTATTGTTTAATGTATAGTCAATAGCATTTATATTCTAATTATAAGTTAGAATATTATGTTTCTATATTGAGTGTATAACCATCAATATTAGCTTAATCGTAGGATCATGCTCTCCCCCCATAACTGTATATATATGTGTATGCTACTGATTAACAAATATATCATAATTTCATATATATTACAGTTTCTAATTGTTACAACTTAGTTTATATTCAGATTCTGTTGGATTCTCTTCATTAACACATGCAAAAAGCAATTATTTGATCGAAAAATGAAATTCCTACATGTACCCAAACAAAGAGGATACTCATTGTATACATGTAGATACTGATTGTAGGGTTGTTCTCAGTCTCAGCTTTTTTTAGCATAATTGATTACGTGTTATTTTTTTATTAAAGAAGAACACCTTTAAGAAACTACTTTAATTACTGTGATTTCTCAATTGTATTGTCATTGAAATTTGGAACTTGGCCCACCACTTGAAATACCTTCGTCGATGCATTTGCTCTTTATTTCAATATGATATAATGAAATTTTGGTGTTGGTACTCGTAGCATACTTGCCCAGTGATTGATGTGAATGTTTGATAAATGCACTAGAGAGATGAAATTTTTCATATCATGGGGGAGTTGGGAAGATGACATGGATGGCAATGACTAGAGTTTCTAACTTGAAGTTGGATTTTCAACGTTACATCAAGTCTCTATAAAGAGAATTTATACTCATGATTATGGGCAAAGTCATTTGCCTTTTTGTCTGATGTAAGTGATTTTTTTTTGTTCTTTCTTGAGTAATCATTATGAAAGTTTTTCCATGACAAATATTGACAATGATATGTATACAATATAATTTCAAATTGATCTAATTATTTTCTATTGTTGTGTTCATTCAGCATTATTCCTCAGCAGATCAATGTATGAGTGCATTTAAAGGTCCTCTTGATCCAAGCACTGTATTAGGGGGATTTTTTGGGAATGACTATTCTGGGGTACATTCTTTATTCTTCTGCGTTGTCAATGAATTGAGATTTATAAAGCATATGATAACTATAATCTCATTTATTAACTTACCTAGTAAATAATACTATTGATAAAGAAGACAATGAAACTGCAAATGCACCTACATATAAAGAAGACAATGAAACTGCAAATGCACCTACATAGTGTTTATTTTCTTATCTGTATTTACTTCATATTTTACGATCTTAGAGTTGTTTGTTTTCTATTCTAATTTTTAGGAGAGGCTAATGTCAGATCCATCTAATCTATTTATTGGAAATGTAATTTATTTAATGTCCACAATTCCCAATATTATCTCTTTATTAGGGCCTTTTGGCATTTTTTATTCTAGTATAAATATGCTAACTAGGCTATCAATATTGTATCTCTCTCAAATTCATTCCTCTATTTGAATATAAGAAGTAGTCCTCTTTGTTATCATTTATTGTTCATTCTTTATCTCTCATTCCATTACCTTGCACCAACAAATTGGTATCTAGAGCTTTTGGTTCTGTTTTTCCTGGGAAACACGAGTGGTTGTGAGCTGTGTGTTTGAGTTTTGTTCTTTGATTTTCTGTTGAAATCTTGAACAAAATTCTAAACAGAATTTTGATTCTGTGGATTGGGAAACAGTGTGTTTAAGATCTGAAAATCCGTGCAAGGTTTAAAATGAGTGGAGACGGTAGTTTGAACACTAAACTTCCAGTTTTTAATGGCAAAAACTGGAACAGATGGATGATACAAATGCGTGTAATATTCGGTGCACAAGATGTTCTGAATCTGGTTACAGATGGTTATGTACCAGCTGCAGCAGATGCAACTAAAGAACAGAGAACTGCTGAGAGGTTGATGAGAAAGAGGGACCAGAAAGCTCTGTTCTATATCCATCAGTGTGTGAATGAAAATGTGTTCGAGAAGATTGCTGATTCAACAACGTCTAAAGGGGCGTGGGATTTACTGACGAGATGTTACAGTGGTGACACATCAGTAAAAAAGGTGAAGCTTCAATCCCTACGAAAGCAATATGAGAACCTGAACATGAAGAGCAGTGAGAAAGTTTCTGAATATATCTCCAGAGTGATTCTGATCACTAACGAGATGAAGGCGTGTGGAGAAACTCTGACTGAACAGGTAATCATAGAGAAGATTCTGAGGTCGCTCACTCCTCGGTTTGATTACATTGTTGTTTCTATTGAACATTCTAAAGATCTGGAAATCATGAAAATAGAAGAATTACAAAGCAGCTTAGAAGCACAGGAGTTACGCCTGTCTGAGAGAACTTCTGAGAGAGAAGCTGAGCAAGCTCTGAAGGCTTCTTTTGTCAAGAAAGACCAGAAGCAGAATAAACATGGTGATAGATTCCAGAAGTCAGAAGCCTCAACTTCTGATGGTAAGAAGTATCATAAAGGAAAAGAGAGGTATGACAAAAGGAAGGTTCAATGTTACTCCCGTAAACAATTGGGACATTTTGCCAGGGATTGTAGGTCAAACAAGGATAGGAAATCAGAAGAAGCATATATGGCTAAGAGAAACTCTGATGATGAACCTGTACTGCTAATGGCCTCTGACTCTGATGGAAAATGCTCAGAAGATTGGTGGTATATGGACACTGGCTGCTCAAATCATTTAACTGGAAACAAACAATGGCTGATAGACTTTGACTCCAGAAGGAGTACAAAGATCAGATGTGTTGATGATAAGTATCTTAATGCAGAAGGTATGGGAGATGTCAAAATTAGAGTGAAGAATGGGAAAGACATTCTGATCAAAGACGTCTGGTATGTTCCTGGTATTAGAAGCAATCTGATGAGCGTAGATCAGCTGATTGAGAAAGGTTTTTCAGTTGTTATGAAAAACAATCTTCTGACGTTGTATGATTCCAATCAGAAGTTAATTATGAAATCTGAACAAGGAGGCAACAGAACATTCAAGGTGAATGTAGAAACAGCTGAAGCAACGTGCCTTAGTGCAGAAGGTGTTGAAAGTAACAGTAAGTTGTGGCATAAGAGGTTAGGGCACTTAAACTATATAAGCTTAGGGAATCTATGTTCTAAGAAGCTCGTACGTGGTATTTCGAAAATTGTGAAGCCTGAGAAGTCATGTGAGATATGCATGAAAGGTAAGCAACCTAGATTGCCATTTACATCAGAAGTAGCCCCCAGAGCGAAACATGTTCTGGGAGTAGTACATTCTGATGTGTGTGGACCATTTCCAGTACCTTCACTTGGAGGAAACAATTACTTTGTGTCTTTTGTGGATGAGTTCACAAGAATGACATGGGTAACACTTATCAAATTCAAGCATGAAGTGTTTACTGAGGCCAGAAATTCAAGGTGAAGGCTGAGAAGTAGAGTGGTCAGAAGTTAAAAATTATGAGAACAGATGGTGGAGGTGAGTATAACTCTGCAGTATTTCAGAAGTTTTGTGAGGAAAGTGGAATAGAACATAAGGTTGCTGCTCCATATACTCCTCAGCACAACGGTATTGCTGAAAGAAGAAACAAAACTCTGCTTGATATGACCAGAAGCATGCTGAAAGAGAAAAAGCTACCTCACGTGCTATGGGGAGAAGCTGTTGCCACATCAGCATACATTCTGAACAGGTGTCCAACGAAGAAACTGAAGGAAGTTGTTCCTTTAGAGAAATGGACTGGAGATAAGCAGAGTGCCAGTCATCTGAAGGTGTTTGGCTCTGTATGTTACAAACACGTTCCAGAAGCTAAAATACAAAAAATGGATGATAGAAGCAAAATAATGTTGCTGGTGGGGTACCACAGTACATGTGCGTATAAGCTTTATTATCCAGAAACTAATAAAGTTGAAGTCAGCAGAGATGTTGTGGTGAAAGAGTCTGAAGCATGGGATTGGAACAAATCTCAATCTGATTCTGGTGTAGTGCCAACACCAGAGTTATCCTCTGAAGATGTTTTAGAAAGATCAGAAGATGAATCTGATTCTGAAGACCCTGAAGATTCTGAAGATGAGTTAGAAGAAGATGATCCAGATACTGATGATGATCCAGAATCTGGTGGTAATCATATTTATGGAAGGGAAACCTCTGAAGGTGGTAACTCTGAAGGTGGTAACTATGAAGGTGGTAACTCTGAAGGTGGTAACTCTGAAAGTAGTAGTTCTGGTGCAGCTTCAGAACAAGCTCAAAGACCACAAAGAATCAGACAAAAACCCAGAAGGTTTGCAGATTTTGACATGCTGCAGGATAATGACGTTGACTCTGAAGGAGAAGTCGTTCAGTGTGCCATGTTACTAGATTCTGAACCAGTGGGCATTGAATAAGCTCTCAAGAAGAAAGAATGGCTTAATGCCATGAAAGAAGAACTTGAGGCAATATAAAGGAACAAAACTTGGAAATTGACTAAACTTCCAGATAAGAAAAAAGCCATCAGCGTCAGATGGGTTTTTAAGTTGAAACTTAAGCCAGATGGTTCCATTGGCAAGCACAAAGCTAGACTAGTAGCTAGAGGTTTTCTTCAGAAACCTAGGCTAGATTATTTTGAGGTGTTTGTACCTGTAGCTAGGCATGAAACAATCAGACTGGTGATTGCTTTAGCTGCAAACAGAAACTGGCCTTTAATGCACCTGGATGTGAAGTCAACATTTCTGAACGGTCCATTACAGGAAGAAGTTTACGTGTCACAACCTCTTGGATTTGTGAAAAAGAATCAGGAAGGGATGGTATACAGGTTAAATAAGGCTCTGTATAGACTGAAGCAAGCGCTTAGAGCTTGGAATCTGAAAATTGATTCATTTTTCAAGAAGCATAAGTTTCAGAAGTGTGATATGGAATATGGAGTTTATGTACAACACTCTGATAGCAATATGATTCTGGTGTGTCTCTATGTTGATGACATCTTGCTAACACGTAGCTGCCCAGAAGATATAAAGAAGTTCAAGGAAGTTTTGATGAATGAGTTCGAGATGACAAATCTAGGAAAAATGACATATTTCCTAGGAATGGAGATTATGTACTCGAAGAAGGGTATCATTTTGCACCAGTTAAAATATGAACAAGAACTTCTGAAGAGATTTAAGCTGCAGAACTGCAAAGTTGCTGTGACACCATCAGAAACCAATCAAAAATTGGATTATGACTCTGATGGTGATTTTGTTGATTCTACAACCTTCAAACAGCTGGTTGGCTCTCTAAGGTATTTATGTAATACTAGACCTGACATTTGTTATGCAGTTGGATTGGTCAGCAGATTCATGAGTAATCCCAAGTGGTCTCATTTCCAAGCTGCTGTCAGAATTCTGAGATATATTAAGGAAACTCTGAAATATGGAGTGTTGTTTCCTTATGAAAGAAAGACAAAGTCAGAGTTAGTAAGTTATTCTGATTCTGACTGGTGCGGAGACAGAGTGGACAGGAGAAGTACCTCTGGATACTTGTTTAAATTTCTGGGAGGTCCCATTTCTTGGAGTTCCAAGAAACAGCCTGTTGTAGCTCTGTCAACATGTGAAGCTGAGTATATCGCAGGTGCTGTAGCTGCTTGTCAAGCAGTTTGGCTTCTGAATCTCCTGCATGATTTAAAGGTTGAGGTTGAGGAACCTCTGAAGCTGATGATTGATAATAAGTCTGCAATTGATCTTGCCAAGAATCCAGTGCTACATGGAAGAAGCAAGCACATTGAGATGAAGTATCACTTTCTCAGAAATCAAGTTCAAAAAGGAGTGTTAGAAGTTCTGCACTGTAGCACCCAGAAACAACTTGCAGATCTTCTGACGAAGGCAGTTAAAACAGACCAATTTCTTTGCTTAAGAGATGAAATTGGTGTTGTTAGTTTCTGATAGATTATCTAAATTAAGGGATGGTATTGGAAATGTAATTTATTTAATGTCCACAATTCTCAATATTATCTCTTTATTAGGGCCTTTTGGCATTTTCTATTCTAGTATAAATATGCTAACTAGGCTATCAATATTGTATCTCTCTCAAATTCATTCCTCTATTTGAATATAAGAAGTAGTCCTCTTTGTTATCATTTATTGTTCATTCTTTCTCTCTCCTTCCATTATCTTGCACCAACACTATTTGCCAATGTATATGTTAAAGGATACGGATTTGAGGTGTTGATTTCATCCCTACTTTGTAGTAGTTTAAATACTTTTACTTACTCTTACGGCCGGTGCATCCATGTTTTAAATTTACATGCATTTGGATTTTATAGGGTCACGTTATAAATAAGAAATTTATTGGCACCAAATTAATCAAAATAATTAAGAATAAAATATTTTTCTACAGAACAAACATGTGAGCCTTTTGGTTGAGTTTTATCTCACATAAATAGTTAATTTACTCTTGAGCAACAATTGAGTGGAATGAATATTTTTTTACATGTAAATTTTGTTGGAGAGTATATATATATATGCATTTTTGTTTGATGTAAAGATTGAGGAATTCATTGTGTTTAATAGAGTGGCAATTTTTTGTCATTAAATGGGTTGGTATTCACTATGCAAGTTTTTGCCATTAGTTATGTTGCTAATCTCCAACTATTAAGGACCTCAGTTCTATTTAGGATATCATTATTCAACACTAAAATCATATTTTCTTTTCATTTTCTTTTATTTTAATTAAAATAATTAAACATTTTTAATTAAAATAATTAAAAATCATTAACTTTAGTTTTTAATTAAAATAATTACGACTGCAAAATATATCTCCTGTTTATGCTATATTTTTAAACTTATTCACAAATTTCTTAATACATTATGAAGTATTTAAGAATGCTCTTTTTCTTAAATAAAACCATGTTTGTGTATGAAATTGAGGCTTAACCTTTGTTTACTGATTTTATAATACAGGAGCTACTAAAGTCACTTAAAAATGTGGTCCCTTAGTTACAAGAAATATTCATGTAGGAAAGACCAATAAATACTCATGTTCTTCTTGCTACATCCCTATATATCACAAATGGTGTTACATTGTTAATGGCCTATATAGTTATAATATTAGATTTTTTCTAAACAAAAATAATATATTAACACTAATAACTTTATCATTTAAATAAAATATTATATCTATACTAATAATAACAGAAAATTTATGTAAAATACTAATGTTACTATAATTTATTTGTATATTATAAATAGTTCTAAAATATTTTTGTTACTTTAATAAATTTTAACCTGTACTTCAGACGGATATATATACTAATTTCAATTAATTACATCAATAACTGTTGATTTTTGTAAACATTGTTTTAGAGTAGAAAAATGATGTTTATAGTTTAACTTTTTAATATAAAATGAGCAATTTTACCACTTGACCAACTCTTTATATTTTTTAGAGTAATTAGAATTGTTTCATCAAAGTTGTTTTTGGACTGGGAAATCTCTCTAATGATTTAATGATAGTGTGTATTATTATGAAAAAGGTTCAAAATGAATTTTAAAATCAACAGTCATCGTGATATATTACCACTTGAAGACATGTGTTTCAAGATAAAAGATTTAAGTCATTGAAATCCTCAAATTTAGTTATAAAGTCTAAACACATGCCTTATAATTAAGGTAAACATTTTTAATTCTAAAATACATCTAATTTACGATAGTCGTTAGCTTGGACGCCCCATTCTCCGTACACCATATCATACTTTCAAGAAGTCAACTATAATGGAGTTTTTCAACAGTGAACACCTCGGGTTGACACGAAATCATTAGCGTCATCTATAGGAAACACATCAACAATATTTTTCTTTCTTACTTCCAACCCTAATGATGCATTTAATATTGGCTAAAGAAGCGAGATAACAAACTATGTCATTAAAAACTCACGCATTACCCCTCGATTAATATAAAACAATGGGGCATAAGTTATATGCACATAGGTTCGAACCCCAACGTTGACATTTTAATTATTTAAAAAACTAGTGCATTATACCTCTCAAATTTTCGGGAAATTAATTTTTTTTCCCGTGTAAATAATGTAATATTATGCGAAAACAAAGTAGTTTGTAAACAAATTAATTTATTAATATTCTGTGTAAATAATGTAACGAGTTAAAAAAAATCTATTTTACCTCTCCATTTTACTGAAAAGTCATAGATCACATGATGGGTGCACATTATTCTCTATGACTTTTGTATGCATTTGACTTTGAAATAAAACCAAAAAAATTTAGATAAATAAATGATTTTTTGCTCAAATAAATATATAAGAACACAAATCTTATACCCAAATGATTTTTTCTCTTGCCCATCGTAGAGATCTTTTCATGGCAAATCTTAAAGTGGTGGATGTAGATAGTTTCAAGCGCTTCATGATGCTTCACAATAGTATTTAGGATGCTCATTTTTATATTTAGAATACTTTTATAATGGAAGTTTTTATGTTTCACGTGTATCACTAATGATAATGTCTTGAGCATTGATAGTCATGAAATGAATGACAAATATTTGATTAAAGACAGTAAATAATATCCTCAATAATCACGCCAGTTTTATTTCCTCGGTTTTGATAGAAACCAGAGGTAAAATATGTTTACCCTTAAGTTTTAGAAGAACCCTAAGGTGAATAATCTTCTTTTGAAAAACATTACATTTTTACAAAAAATATTAAAAAAATCTAGATTCATCATCGTTGTTGCAATTCCAGATTTTGTTGCAAATATTTTTTCAAAGGTTGAACAACTTTATTTGTTTAACATGGAGCAAGAATGATTTTTTACCTTTACAATCTATCATAAGAAACTTTTTCAACATTCTCTAACTGAGTGTTGTTTCAAAAATACAACAACAACATCAAAACCATTATGTGAGATAAATTGCAAAGGCAGAATAAAATATTTTGATCAATGATAGAAAAATATTGAAGACTTTTTTATCTTGCAACCCATCTTAAAAAATGATGCGTACAAGTTTAGGGCGGCAACATATAAGTTATGAAATACAAGCGTTAAACAAAGAACACCGCATCTACTTAGTGCACACGAATAATATCTTCAATCTCAATCTATTATATTGTATTTCATAATATATGATATTTATATTCCACTAATAGTTTTCTCTTATAGAAATTGACAGTTTAAACAAAGAACATCACATCTACTCGCGTATTTCATAAGAACATCACATCTACTCGCGTATTTCATAAGAACATCACATCTACTCGCGTATTTCATAATATAAGATATATTATGAATAATATCTTCAATCTCAATCTATTATATTGTATTTCATAATATATGATATTTATATTCCACTAATAGTTTTCTCTTATGGAAATTGACAGTTTAAACGTTAAACAAAGAACACTTAGTGCACACGAATAATATCTTCAATCTCAATCTATTATATTGTATTTCATAATATATGATATTTATATTCCACTAATAGTTTTCTCTTAGTTTTCTCTTATGGAAATTGACAGTTTCGTTTTCTCTTATGGAAATTGACAGTTTAAACGTTAAACAAAGAACATCGCATCTACTTAGTGCACACGAATAATATCTTCAATCTCAATCTATTATATTGTATTTCATAATATATGATATTTATATTCCACTAATAGTTTTCTCTTATGGAAATTGACAGTTTAAACAAAGAACATCGCATCTACTTAGTGCACACGAATAATATCTTCAATCTCAATCTATTATATTGTATTTCATAATATATGATATTTATATTCCACTAATAGTTTTCTCTTATGGAAATTGACAGTTTAAACAAAGAACATCGCATCTACTCAGTGCGTATTTCATAATATATGATATTTATATCAGTGCGTATTTCATAATATATAATATGATATTTATATTCTACTAATAGTTTTCTCTTATGGAAATTGAGAGTTTAAACCATTTATCCAATTCAATATCATATTTAAAAACATGTTATATTTAAGATTTATAATAAAAAACATGTTATATTTAAAAAATATAGAATACAAAAAAAGGAAAACAACTTCATTTGATATAAGATTTATAATAAAAAAGTTATATTTAAAAAATATAGAATACAAAAAAAAGGAAAACAACTTAATTTGATATATTTTTTCACTAATTTTCGTGTATATTAGAGTAACTTTATTATAATAAAGTTATTTTAGTATTAAATGATTCTTAAGATGTTAAATATAAATATAAAAATTTTAAAATTTGGAATATTATTAAAAAATCATTATTAGACTAAACGTAAATATTTGGAATATATTAAATGATTCTTAAGATGTTAAATATAAATATAAAATTTTTTGATTTATGAGCAGTTAAACACCTATCATGCTATTAAGCAAGTAAGTTGCCTGAATCACCACTCAATAATTTCAATTCCAACAAACAAATAAATTTCAAAATAAAAAATATATCAACTATACAAATTATATTTGCCAGATTTTAAAAATAATTTTCATAAGCAAAAATTAGTAAAGTTGATTGGTTATTGATATTGGGATCTGCATTCATTATTTATAAGCCAAAGAGCCAAACTTCCAGTCTCTTGAAAAGATGTATTAATAAAATAATGTATTATACACACTATCCCTGTTTAATAACATAATTAAATCTAAATCTAACATAAACAAAACAAAAGAAAAATAAAACGTAAGAAGTAGAAAAAGAATAAAATGAAATTGAATTCAGAACGGTAGTGATGGATAGATAAGTTGCAGTACTGTGTATATATAGGGATGTGAATGAAGCGGCGAAACCCTAAAAATAGGTGAGACTGGCTAATGTATCGTACTGGGCTCGGGTAAATAACTTCACCAAACTCTAGAAATAAATATTAGTTACTACAATCACAACCCTACTTTAGGTTACACCCCCTAAGAGTGAATATTCGGAATTTCTTTTATATTTTTATTTCAATTAAACTTTTAGACTTGATTATGGATTAAAATAAAATGGAACCAATGGAATGAAACAAATTATTATGTGGCCATTTTAATTCTAAATCTTATTTTATTGCATGGGATAGAAGAATCTAAGAAATTTTATTATATTTCATTTCACTCTATTTTGTATTTAATTTATCATTTCGTTTATCATACAATAGAATAAGTAAGATGAGAATTTGGACAATTTTGACAAGTTTGACAAGTGACACTCTTCTATGTTTTGTTTTATTTAAAATTTTGCTATAAGAGGAAAGTTTCTTATAATGTCTTTTTTTTTCCCTCTCATTAATGTCCAAACAGATATACAATGTTCTCTAAATTGACATTGGAGATTTCAAGCGTTGTCAACCTTACACCTTCCCCGGATAGAACAGAAGAAAAGAAATTGACATTTGTCTTTACCAAAGAAGAAAAGAAATAGAGCAGAAGAATGAACCAACCAAACCATCCAGATTCCATATATTAAACATAAGCAACGTTCTTTCTCTCTCTTTCCTCTCAAGAACAAATCGCGTCGCTCGTCTCCGAAAAATCTCTAGATCGAAAAGAAGAGGTAATTTCAATTTCGTTTTCATTTCAATTCCAATTTCAATTTCAATTTCAATTTCAATTTTGATTTCTAATTCAGTTTCAGTTCATCGAAACAACAACGATCGGAAAGAAATTGATGTTCTGATTGTTGATTTTCAATTTTTTATGTTATTGACTGATTAAATTGTTTTTGGATCTGATCGAAATTGTTTATGGATTGTTAGAGCCGAAGATCCTCTCATCGACAAGGATTGGCTTCGGTACTCTCCTCCTCCTTCTCCAGATAGAGCTGAAGAAGTGAGATTCTCTAAGAGAAGACATTATCGTGATTTGCCTCGGAGATTGATGGTGAAGTTTTGTCGGTGACTGAACCTAACGGAGACGGTGAAAATCGAGCTACGAAGTTGAATAGCAAATGGTTTTCTTCCGGTATTGATTATCTATGACTTTCATTTCTCTCAGGAAAATCATTAACAATGGCGTATTGATGCTAAAGCATATGACCAGTTTTGTGATATTGTTGTAGATTACTGATTGATAGAATGTTAATTGCACAATGGTTATTGTTTCAGCCATATGGTATTTTAAGTTATGTCTTGAATCAATATATCGTGTAGAAGTTTGTTATTGGCATGACATGGTTGTCTGCATGTTTGGTAGGAGCAGAAATGGATATGACTTTGATTCAAGTTGTGATGATGTCTCTAATAACAGCATTAATGCACATGCACATTTAGTAGTAGAAATTGATATGATATTGTTTTGATTGTAAAGTTATGCATAATCAATACCAATATTAGGAGTAGAAAATGAATTTGCATTGGACTTTTTTCTAATTTTAAAGAGAAGCCACTGCTTGCAGTCAAAATTAATCGGCCCTTATATAGTTGATATCTTGAGTGCTTATGTTGCAGGTGTAGGAATCATCCGTGCAAGTAGTGAAGGATGAGAAAGCAATAAAGGAGAAGCTATGTGAAAATTTGAGCAATTTGGAAATTTGATTTTTGAATGAAGATATATATACTATTTTTAAGCTGGTTGTTTGATACTAACATTCTTATATAGGTTCAAGAAAGTCGTCTGTTTCAGTTTTCTCAACATTAACTATGAAGGACAAAAAGGTTGATGAAAACTCTTCAATATGAATCTCGTCCTTCTAATTGTCTAGTTTCATTCAAGAATAATGAAGGTTTCTTTCTTCGTAGAAAGGCTTCCAAGATTTTTGTCAAAGGTACTATTTTTTTCTTTTAGCTATTTAATGTTCTTCTTCGATCTCTGATTGAGCTATAGGTTTTAGCATGTAAAAAATAAATCTTTAGTTTAACTAAACCCATTCATGAACGCAATAGCCAAATAATACAACTTTCCTCTTTGTTAATCAATCAAATCCCAACACATCCTCTCCGAAGTATAATCCAAATGCAAAATGTGCATATCATTCGAACAGTCCTGGGCACGACACCAAAAATTGATGGGCCCTGAAAAACAAAGTTCAACACATGATCGATAATAAGGAAATTGAGTTTGACCCTTTTGAGACTTCGAACGTGATTATTGCTCATATGCTGAAGCATGACAAAGGCATAAGTGTTATTGAAGATGTTTTGTATGTTACCTTCGTAAAAGATGTGGTTACTCCTCTCTCAATAGTCAAGAAGAAATTGCTTCAAGCCGGTTTATTTTCGGGTTGTGTTAAAGAATGTTATTGTTGTGCAGTTCAACCCAATGGCTATGGGTTACTGAAGAAAGGCAGTCAATGCATGATGGATGAACATGTAATTTTGATTGAGAAAATTATGTATGCTGAGAATTTATGTTGAGATTTGTATGTCATATCTAGTATTCCTTTCAAGATCACTTCTAAGGGTTCTGTAAGGATTACTGCCAATCCAAAATTTGCTCCCTTAATCATTACAAAACCTGGGCCCATCCCATATTCCTCGGAGAAATCTATTCCATGGAATTATGGGTCTGACGTTTATTGCCATGGTGTTAAACAAGAGTTGTCTGACGAAGATGATGAAGAGGTTGATCCCAATATTGACAATATTGTAGGGACCAGTAAAATTACTAGAAGTGGAAGGATTTTCTCTCTGGAAATCTCTCCACCTATTCAAGTTATAGTTACCAAGACAAATGCTGAAGCTCGAGGTAAAGTGCCAATGATAGAGCATGCCTAGACGGAGGCACCAAAAGAAGTTACAACCAAGGATACCTCTGGACAAGACATGGAAGAGGTTTTGAAGATCGTTCGTAGAAGCAATTACAAAATTGTTGAACAGTTGGGGCAGACCTCATCCAACATTTCTATGTTATCCTTGCTACCGTGTTCCGAAGCCCATGCACAAGCTTTAATGAAATTTCTGAAGATTGTTTATGTACCACAAGAAATTTATGCTGATCAATTTGGAAGTTATGTTGCTAACTTAACGACTGACAATGGATTAGGTTTCTCTGATGCTGACCTGACTCCGTAAGGTAGAAATCATAATAGGGTCCTTTATGTATCCATTGAATATAGGGGAACTACATTGGCTCATGTGTTAGTTGATATTGGCTCTTCTCTGAATGTTCTGCCAAAGGATGCTCTTGACAGACTAGATTGTGAAAGGGTTGTGCTGAAACCTAGCGACATTATAGTTCGAGCCTTTGACATGGATAAGTGGACCTCCCGATCAAAGTAGGTTCACAAACCTTTGAATCCACCTTTTATGTAATGGACATCCGACCAGCTTATTCTTGTTTATTGGGACGCCCCTAGATCCATGGGGCAGGCGTTGTTACCTCCACCTTGCACCAGAAATTTAAAGTATCTTGTGAAAGGGAAGATTGTTACTGTCTGCGGAGAAGAGGAGTACATGGCCAACCACCTGAATTCATTCCGGTATATAGAAATGGGCGGTGAATTCATTGAGACCCCATGCCAAGCTTTTAAAGTAATTTCCCCTGCTGCTGTTGAAGATGTTTCTGCCATTCCGAAGACTACCAAGGTTCCGCACAAGATGGCTTCTTTGAAAGATGCCAAAACTACTATAGAAGAATGTAGTTTCATAATTTGGGAATAACTTCATAATATCCTATACAAATCTGACAAGTTCGGTTTGAGCTTTACTGCAGAAGGTCAAAGGGTTGTTCGTCGTGCTAGAGCTGGAAGACCTTCATTCCGTGTCAGCACACTTTTCTGGCGCTCGATTGCGACAGTGATGATATGTAAAGAGAAATGTAGCGGTAAAGATTTGAGATTAAGCCATCAATTGACTTATCTCAACACAATGAAGTCGCCACCACACTTTATTGTTTCCAAAGGGAAATGAGAAAAAAGCGAACAAAACCCAAAAAGATCAGATATCGAGGTACGGGGGTCGGTTATGAAAAGGGGAGGTATTAGCACCCTAAGCATCTACGGTACTCCGTAGGATCCACTTTGTTTAGTTTCTTTTAAAAGGAGTGTTATGTAGAGGTTTAATTGCTAAAGGAAAAGAATGGATGTTTATTTGTAAACAAAAGAAAATGAAATGTTTTCTTATTATTTTTGTTGCTCGCTTTGGGTCGTAAGACTTAATGCCTACGTACTCCCTCGTGCAATGGGAAAGTCAGAGCACCGTAGTTCGGCTAGAAAATACTTGTCTGTTGATTGTTTTTAAACAAGGAGACAAGTCGTCATTGTTAGGAGAGAAATCTCGACTAACGCCCACAAGGTGTAAGAAAGATGGACCCTGCGTCAGCAGGAGTGAGGGTTTAAGAACGCCTCTGGTACTCGAGTGGAAAAGTCGACACCTTTATAACCATAGGGATAGGAGAATGTTGCTCGACTATCAATGAATCATGTCTCATCTTGAAAAAAGTTTTGAAGGGTAAAGGTGCTCGAGCGCACAAAAAAGTTTGAATGAGTTGAAGTGTTTTTGTTAATTTTGAAAGATGTCAAAGTATAATTAAGTGAATTGAAGTTTGTTTAAAGAAAATAAGTTTTAAAAGAAAATGCACTCGATAAAGTCAAGGTTTATTATGAAAGCGGTTTGAGTTTATAAACAAAGGCACTCGAAGGCACTTTCTCCAGCAGGAGCAGAAGCAAGGACATCCTGCTACAAGATCACTGCCATATCCCCAGTATGCAGCCTAAGGATATCAGGTGCTCTCATATCCCCGACGGAGCGAAACTTCCAATTACCGCTCCAAAGATTCCCTAGTGAAAGTCGCCCAACTGCTCAGGACTCCCCAGCAGGATTTCACCAAGTCCACAAAATAATGCACGATGTTTCCCTTACCCCAACACAGTTTATTTCTCTAATAATGGAAACTTATCCATCAATACTTCAACTTCAACAAATACGAAGACTTACACTCCGCATTCTCAACAGCAGCCATGGATTTATTTTCCCAATCCAATAACACTGCAACATAACAACTAATATGTGCATACATTGCATTCATACATCATAACATCAACAACACAAATGCATATATCGCAATCTCATTTATTTTTAGAAACATCATTACACCATGCATTTCATACATCATGGCATTGCATACAACTAACTCTTTACCTTTTCAGGAAAGATCAATCAATAGAAAATTATCATCAACACATTTTCAACAAAGACGGGACAATTATCTGTGAACAAGTCAATTGTAGATCAATTCCCGAAACAGGACTGGGTGACTATCTACATAACAAATACTTCCTTCAGACCTCAGTTGGTTCAGTTTAAATCGATCAATGGTTTATCCTGATTCTGTTCTGGTAGATATTTTCTCTGGTTCAGATGAATCGCTCCAAAGATTTATTCTGATTCTTTTCCAAATTTTTGCTGGTTCAGTTTAAATTAATCAATGGTTTATCCTGATTCCTTCCTGATAGACACTTTCTCTGGTTCAGATAAATTGCTCCAAAGATTTATTCTGATTCTTTTCTAGATTTCTGCTGGTTCATTTTAAATTGATCAATGGTTTATCTTGATTCTTTCCCAGTAGGCACTTTCTCTGATTCAGATAAATTGCTCCAAAGATTTATCCTGATTCCTTTCCAGTAGACACTTTCTCTGGTTCAGATAAATCACTCCAAAGGTTTACCCTAATTCTTTCCAGTTAAATATTATTCAAGACTTCTGATGGTTCAGTTTAAATCAATCAAGATTTATCCTGATTCTTTTCTAGTAGACACTTTCTCTGGTTCAGACAAATCATTCCAAAGATTTATGATGATTCTTTTCCAATTAAAGTCAAGCTTAGACTTAGTTTAATTTCTGTCAACAATCATCTTTGGATGATATTTATAAGCCCATCTCCAACAATTATCCATCATTTCTCCAAATGGTATCTTTAAGCCCATTCCATACACCTCAACCACAACATCATCAAGTGCAAATTTCTGGACACTCTAGTGTTCAATCATCTTCCACCTTCAAGTCACGAATGGAAAATTCGTCAATCTAACTCTTCAGGTTTAAGAAGATTGAACAGGGGCAGTTGTTGTACCCCAAAATTTTTCCTCTCATTCCTCAAGGCATTTCTCACAAGGGCTCCCAAAAATTCAAGCTCACACAAATATATTTGGATTTTTCAGCATCAAGATTAAAGAGGAAATTGCTAAATAAGGCGAAACAGATGAAAATATTCTTTTTGACAAAATTGAAGGAAAAACAAGTTCTCTTTGATTTTACATCCTTCGATTGAGAACTTTGGCTCCTTCGATGTAGGCTTTGGTTGCACCCTTCGTTTGAGCGTTGGATTCCTTTTGGGCAAGTTCATTTTCTGCTTTTGTTGAGGGCATTGGACTTCATTTGGGCAAATTCATTTCCTGCTTCGTTTGGGCACTAGACTTCGTTTGAACGTTTTATTCTCTTTGTGCAAATCTTTCGTTTGGCTATATAGCCTCTTTCCTGCGTGTTAGCCAAGACTTACAAGGAAAAATTCCTTACCATGTTAGCATGCATAAGGACAAAGGTCACCCTTTGAAACAACTTATTGCATGCTTCGACATGACAACACTTATCTTCAACCAGCTTCAATTCACAAGACAAAAAGCCTCCTGATGATTTCCTTCAATTCAGGAGGCAAAAGCCTCTCTTCAAAGTTGCCTTGTCGATTTTTGCAAACATTGTTTTAGAGTGGAAAAATGATGTTTATATTTTAACTTTTTAATATAAAATGAACATTTTTACCACTTGACCAATTCTTGAAATTTTTTAGAGTAATTAGAATTGTTTCATCAAAGTTGTTTTTGGACTGGGAAATCTCTCTAATGATTTAATGATAGTGTGTGTTATTATGAAAAAGGTTCAAAATGAATTTTAAAATCAACAGTCATCGTGGATTAAGATTTTCAAGATAAGAGGTTTAAGTCATTGAAATCCTCAAATTTAGTTATAAAGTCTAAACACATGCCTTATAATTAAGGTAAACATTTTTAATTCTAAAATACATCTAATTTACGATAGTTGTTAACTTGGACGTCCCCTTCTCCGTACACCATATAGTCAACTATAGTGGAGTTTTTCAATAGTGAAAATCTTGGGTTGACACGAAATCATTAGCGTCATCTATAGAAAACAGACGCGAAATGCATTTAATATTGACTAAAGACGCGAGATTACCCCTCGATTAATATAAAACAAGATGCATTTAATATTGATTAAAGAAGCGAGATTACCCCTCAATAAAGAAGCGAGATTACCCCTTAATATTGAGTAAATATAGATTACCCCTTAATATTGACTAAACGTTTGTATTTTAATTATTTAAAAAACTAGTATATCTATCAAATTTTCAGCAAAAGAGATTAATAAATTAATTTGTTTACAAATTACCTTGTTTTCGATTAACCCTCGATATAGGTTCAAACCCAACATTTATATTTTAATTATTTAAAAAACTAATACATTATATCTCTCAAATTTTAAAATATATTAATAAATTAATTTATTTACAAACTACCTTGTTTTCTTTTAAAAAAAAAGTACATTATATCTCACAAATTTTCAACAAAACAGATTAATAAATTAATTTGTTTACAAACTATTGTTTAAAATATTTCATCAGTTTTGATAGATTGCATTATTTTTGAACGCATGTTCACATTGGCATGATTTTTAGATCATCAGTTTTGATAGAAACGCAATGGCATGATTTTTAGATTATCCATTTTAATTGTTGATATGTATGAGAAAATCAATTTCTCAAATTTAATGGCTAATGGAGTATGCTAATTTAGTGATATTAATTGTTATTTTAATTTATAATATAAAACGTGTTATATTTAAAAAATATAGAATAGAAAAAAAATAAAACAACTTAATATTTGATTTATTTTAGTAACTTTATTATAATAAAGTTATTTTAGTATTAAATGATTATTAAGATGTTAAATATAAATATGAAAATTTTAAAATTTGGAATATTATTAAAAAATCATGATTATTAGACTAAACGTAATTATTTGGAATATACTTGAGCTTACTAGACCAGCTTCAGGGAAAAATCTCAGCAGATCTGAAGAGCTAAAGAATTTGATTTATGAGTAGTTAAACACCTATCATGCTATTAAGCAAGTAGGTTGCCTGAATCACCACTCAATAATTTCAATTCCAACAAACAAATAAATTTCAAAATAAAAAATATATCAACTATACAAATATATTTGCCAGATTTTAAAAATAAATTTCATAAGCAAAAATTGGTAAAGTTTATTGGTTATTGATATTGGGATCTAAATCTAAGATAAACGAAACAAGAAAATAAAACGTAAGAAGTAGAAAAAGAATAAAATGAAATTGAATTCAGAACGGTAGTGATGGATAGAGAAGATGCAGTAATGTGTATATATAGGGATGAGGATGAAGCGGCGAAACCCTAAAAATATGTGAGAGTGGCTAATGTATCGTACTGGGCTCGGCTAAATAACTTGACCAAACTCTAGAAATAAATATTACTTACTACAATCACACGCATACTTTAGGTTACACCCCCTAAGAGTGAATATTCGGAATTTCTTTTATATTTTTATTTCAATTAAACTTTTAGACTTGATTCATGGATTAAAATAAAATGGAACCAATGGAATGAAACAAATTATTATGTGGGTATTTTAATTCTAAATCTTATTTTATTGCATGGGATAGAAGAATATAAGAAATTTTATTATATTTCATTTCACTCTATTTTGTATTTAATTTATCATTTCGTATATCATACAATAGAATAAAGTAAGATGAGAATTTAGGCAATTTTGACAAGTGTCACTCTTTTATGCTTTGTTCTATTTAAAATTCTACTATAAAAGGAAAGTTTTTTATTATGTCTTATTATTATTTTTATTTTATTTTTTAATTTCTCTCATTAATGTCCAAACACATATACAATGTTCTGTAAATTGGCATTGGAGATTTCAAGTGTTGCTAACTGTGATACGGTGGGAGAACTGACTTGAGGGTTTTGCGTTTGATCGCAAATGTTGCGGTTAGCAAGAGTCGCCACCGACTTTTCTTTTATCCAAAAGAAAAGGTGAAAAAGCACAGCAAAGACCTTTGAGATTATTTCTTGAGTTCGGGGTAGATTATGAAAAGGGAAGATATTAGCACTCTTTTCATCCATGGTTTTTCATGGACTCTTAATTACTTGCTAGATCAACTTGCTTTTGTTTGAAATTGTGTTTTGTGTGATTTTTGAAAGTATTTTGTAAATAGGCCATTGTTTAGGCAATCTTTGTAATGATTCTCGTTCGTAAGAATGTATACAAAGATGTTGATCTTTTGAAAATGTTTTCAAGTTTGTAAGATGTTTGAAAGTGTAAGTGTTTGTTTTGAAAATAGCATGGATGTTTTGTTTTGAAATGGAGCAAGTAATTATGAGTAATATACCTACTCAAATGTATTTCTTGTTCATTTTCCTTTCCTTTGACATTGTTATCTTACCATTGGTTTGGTAAGCAACCCTATCTTTGGATGTAAATGGGACAGACGTGGGTCATCGTATAACCATGATTAGCAATATTGCAATGTATCTTAGCATTTTTTGAGAGACTAAGATCATTTGTAAGGCAACTTAGATAGCGTCATCGAGGGACTATGATCTTGTATTTGCTTGTTTTTGCTAAGATACTTTACATGCGTAATATGGCCATTTTGTAAGGCAACCAAGCGGGATAACCCTAAGGGTGCTTGTGTGCGAGTGTATTGTTTTCATGCTTGATTTTGTCTTGAATTAGGGTTTTGCTAAGTATTGATTTTAGTTTTTCCATACAAAAATAAAAATACTTAAGCTATTACATGATTTGTGGGGAGGGGGTATATAATTTGTAAA
The DNA here is from genome assembly GCA_948472305.1 of Vicia faba. NCBI lineage: Eukaryota > Viridiplantae > Streptophyta > Magnoliopsida > Fabales > Fabaceae > Vicia > Vicia faba. Next base: position 392,420 of record CATIWC010000901.1, on the reverse strand, counting down.
TGGGGATTGCAAGAATTTAAACCCTAATTAGTCTATTACAACCAAATTAAATTTATACAATAATTGAAATAAATAAATGTACAAAAATAAATATGCAAGAACGTAAATGCAAAGAAAATGGATCTTTTTGTTTGGATTTTTATGAGAAAAGTTTTTTTTTTGTTTAACCTAATTAATTACAAGAAAATAATTAATTAAAATAATAAAAGTAAACCTAATTTAATAAAAAAAATTAAAATAAAACCCTAAGTCTATTAATAAATTAAGTTTAAGAAAAGTATTTTTGTATTTTTGTCTTGAAAATAATATATGGTGTTGTAAAATATTTTTGGTCTTTTTTATATTAAAATAAATATATTTTAATTAGTGTAAAAAAAATAATAACCTAGTTTTAAATTAAATTTACAAAACTAGTTAGTAAAAATAAATAAAATATAGTTAAATAAAATATTTTTTTGTGAGAAAAATAAAATAAACTAAGTTAAAATAAAAAATCTTATTTTTTTTTTTATTTTTTTTTATTTTTTAACATTAGGAAAAATATTTAAGAAAATAAAATGAAATAAAAATAAAATAAAATAAAACAAAACTGGGCCAGGGGCGTATAAGTGAAATAGGGGGTTAACAAGTAAAAATAAAAACAAAAAGGGCTCAAGGAGGCCCAGCGTCCTACAAAAAAGAAGAAGTCAGAATGCAAAAATGTGTAAAAACACAAAATGGGTACCACTAGGGCTCGAACCCAGGTCCCATAGGTTAAAAGGCGCGCGCTTTACCACTGGGGTGACTATACATCTGTTTATATAAACAAAACAATAAATATGTAAGGCAAATCAAGTCCTGATGACTTCATCTTCAACCTCCAGCCGGTGTACCTGTAACTTCTTCATTTCTCAACAAAAATGGAAGATGATAAAATGAAAGTTGTTGCATTCTTCCTCACGAGTCTAACCATGTAAATAACTAAAGCCAAAAGTCAAAGATAAATGATAATTTCTCTGGCCCTAATTTGAACCCTAAAAATTTCAGAAACTTCAACTTTAAAATTCTCTAAGCTCAGGCCATGTAAATGCAAACTTTGGATATGTACAGCTTCGTGGCAATGAGGTTTATATTTTATCTTCACAAATGTAAGCCTAACAATGCCTAAGTAATGAGATAGAAGTTCAATAAGAATACCTCAAAATTGGAAATCGTGAAATGCAAATGAGCTTGATTCAAAGTGCTGCAAGGATCAGGTTAGCTTCCTTGAGGTCCCAGGAAGCTAATACAATGATTAGCTTGAGCTGAAAGTGGCTGAGGAGCTCTGGAGAAGTCAAGTTGTAGACCCCTGTTTTTGAAAATGGAACTTGATGATGGAGGTGTTACAATTTAGCAAATGGACTTTGGATGGTTTGTATTTGATGTTTAGAAGCTTTTGGAAGTGAAAGGCCAAAGAACGCACGAGGGGATTTGGAGTTTGGTATGTAAAGTCGGAACTTGCACAACAATGGTATTTTGAGACAATTTCTGGCTATAGGGAGTTTGAGTGAGTTTAAGGGTCTTCAAGCTCGTGTCCTAGCTCATAAATAGTGACTCTATTTATAAGCAATAAGTTTGGAGACTTGTTGTTGATCAGAATTTGAATTTGCATCCTTAAGCTAAACATATGATTTTTTTGAGAAAACAAGTTTCAATGCCTTGTGTACTTGCTAAGATAGAGTGGTTATGATTTAAACACACTTGCTTCTGACTTTGTAGATGAAGTGTGATCAGAGGGAACAAGTTAGAGGCTCAAGAGTGGACTTTATGCATAAAGCTTGCTTTTCAAGAATGGTATTGTTAACTTTCTTCCCAAAATGGCAATGTGAATTGGATAAAGCTTAAATCACTTGGATTATAGCTTAAAAGTTTTTGTAATCCATTAATTATGGAGTGACAAACAATTTTGAGGCCTGCAAAGCAAAGATTATGTAGCCTAACATTGATTTACATTTGTGTTCATCATGAAAATGACCCATAATTCAAGTGACAAAACACCAACTTCATCTCTTCGATTCTCCCTACTCAAGAATGATCTTAAGGAGTTTTTGGACATTTTGGAAAGCTTGAAATGTTCTCTACAACTCATCTTTGAATTTATTTTGAATATTCCACTTGGAACTATGTGAAAAATTGCCATGAAGTTAGGTGAAAATCTGCCTAACTAGGGCAAAATTTCACTAAGTCTTTTTTAGTTCATGAGCATGTATTCATAAAATTATAAATTGAGATACAAGAACTTTTAGAAGAAGTTGTGTGAAGCAAAGTTGTAGATTTCATGGAGATCTATAACTTTCATGTTGGAAGTTTCCTTTGAATCATCTTGCATCATAATGAAAAAATTGCTCAAAGTTATGAAAAAATAAGAAATTTTTTACACTTAGAAAAATTTCTAAGTTTAGAAATTTTGACTTTTCAAAATAAAATCTTGATTTCTTTATTTCTTGATGAATAAGATTCCTATTTTGACATGTTTTGATGAATTTTTATCTTTGGTGCTTAAATTTGACCAAAAAGTCAAAGTTTGACTTTTTAGTATACAATTGACTTTTGATTAGTTGACTGTAAAATTCATCTGTCAATCCAATGGATTTGCAATGTTTTGAATCATGTCATTCGGTCAAAATGATGCAATTGGACTCTTGAGATCATGCCTTAAACCAATTGACCATTTTCTAGGTTAAAAATCAGAAATTGCCCTTTCCTAGTCAAAACCCTAATTTTGACCATTTTGCCCTTTTGGAGATTTGATCAAATTTCTTGAGGAATTGTGGTCCAAACTTGATCAAATGATACATATGGGTTTAAAATTTTGATGTGGATAAAAAATTATGAAGTTTGACTGTAAATTGGCCATGGTTGACTTTTTCCCCAATACAACTAATTTTTAGGTCAATTGCTCAATAGATAGAGCAAAAATGTGATCTAAGGCTTGAAACTTGACATGAGTAATCTTGGGGGTCAATAATGATCCATGAAAGTCATATGGAGCATTGACAGTTCAAAAGTCCTTGTGCAAACTCAAACCCTAATTTTGGTCATCAGTACCTAAGGAGGTGTCTTGAGCTGATAAAACCCTAGTGCAGTCTTGAGCACAAGGAGATCTTGTGAGAAAATTCTTGATAAGTGAGAGGGAAAATTTTGGGGCACAACAGCTGCCCATGTTCAATCTTCTTAAGCCTGAAGAGTTAGATTGGCATGTTTTGCCAATCGTGACTCGAAGGTGGGAGATGATTGGACACTAGAGTGCCCAGAAAATTGTACTCGGTGATGTGATGGTTGAGGGAATGGGCTTAAAGATGCCATTTAGAGATGTGATAGAAATTTGTAGGATATGAGCTTAAATATGCCCTTCAAAAGTGATTGTTTGTATTGTAATTTATAAGCTGAAAGAATGAGTATCAGAATGGCGTCCGTGTCTAGAGCGTATCTGAATTGTATTTGGGAGCTGATTTTGAATGATTATCAGAATGGAATTCGTGTCTGGAGCGTATATGAACTGTATCAGAAAGTTAGTTTTGAATGAGTGTCAGATTGGCGTCCGTGTCTGGAGCGTATCAGAACTGTATATGAGAGTTGAATTTGGGTGAGTATCAGAATGGCATCCGTGTCTGAAGCGTATCTGAGTTGTATCAAAAGGTTGAATCTGAATGAGTATCAGGATGACATCCGTGTCTGGAGCGTATCTGAACTATATCTCAAATTTGAGTCTGAATGAGTATCAGAATGGCATCTGTGTCTGGAGCGTATCTGAACTGTATCAAAAAACTCTGAACATTGTTAATGATAACTGTTTAATCTTATCTTGAAAAGGGTAAAATGTTAGCTAAAATGCAAAGTCATGTTGTATGAAATGTATGATATAATGCTTTCGCGTTATCTATGTTTATGATGTATGGATGCAATGTATGCGTATGTGAGCTAGTTTGCTGCACTACTGTTTGATTGGGGAAAACAAATCCCTGACTGCTGGTGAGGATATGGAGTATAAGCCTTCATGTTGTGAAGTCTAAGTGTTGACGAATTTCTGCTTAGAGAAATAAATTCTGTTGTAAGGGAAATTTCGTATACTGCTTGTAAAATTCTATTGGGGAATCTTGAGAAATTTGACGACTTCTACTGGGGATTGATAATTGAAAGCTTGTTCTACTGGGAATTAAACTGTAAATTATGGGGGATTTATGGAAATAGCTTAGAGAGATCTCCCTACCTCTTAAATCCATTAGTAATTGTCTTTTACTTTGTTTATTTGTAAACAATAATTATGTTCAAATGCATATTTTCAACAATGAATCATTGGACGTTTTCGTAAATAAAGCACAAGAGTAAAGAAAAACAGATAGTTTTGCACTTTTAAAGGAATATCTTTGCATTTACTTTGAGTAAGTATTTTTGTACACTGAGACGAACATTCTAGTAGGAGAATGTCGTCGTAAGAAAAAATGAAAATTTTAATACAAAAAAAAAGATAACTATGTGCAATAATCCCATGGGGTTCCCATTCTGCTATAGCCTTTGTATCTCTGAGCATTTTGTCTATTTGTTGCCTCGTCTGAAGATGATTGAGTTGGTCGGAAATGTCGAGTTCACAAGTTGAAGCCAAAGGTTGTCCTCAAAGTGATCCAACGGGACATAGTCATACGCTTTAATTCCCTAACTTTTGCCTGGACCGTCCTTTCGGGTTTTTAGTCCACCGGGAAACCCTTTTTTGCCCAAGTCGCCCTTTCGGATTTTCAACTTGCCGGGTGTACATTTTTTTTGTTTTATCCCTAATTTTTTCCCGAACCTTTTTAGTTCGCCGGGATGCCCTTGTTTTTCCTAGGTGTGTCAACCTAGCGGGTATCTTATGCGTAGTATCTTTTGACTATGTATGCATTTGCAGGGTGCGGCAGGTCGTCATCATCTATGGTGGTCAAGATCATTGCTCCACCAGAGAATATTTTTTTGATCATAAACAGTTCTTCGTATGTAGGAGTCTATTTGCCCCTGGGATCATCTTGCGGTAGTATGATACGTTTGATCACCAGATCTCCAACTTGATACACTTGTCGTCTGACCTTTTTGTTGAAAGCCTTGATCATTCGTTTTTGATACATTTGACCATGACAGACAACAGTAAGCCTTTTCTCATCAATCAAGTTTAGTTGATCAAGACGAGTTTGGATCCAATCTTCTTCATTCATCCCTGCATCCTTTATAATTCTCAGAGAGGGGATCTGGACCTCAATAGGCAAGACAACTTCCATGCCATAAACCAGAGAATAAGGTGTTGCCCCAGTTGATGTGCAAGTTGTAGTACGATATCCGTGGAGAGCGAATGGTAGAATCGCGTGCCAGTTTTTATATGTGATTGTCATTCTCTGTATGATCTTTTAATGTTCTTATTTGCAGCTTCAACAACACCATTCATCTTTGGTCGGGAAGAATTGTGATGCTGGATCTTGAATTGCTCGCACAAGGCGGTGATCATAGTGTTATTGAGATTTGTACCATTGTCAGTGATGATCCTTTCCGGGATACCGTACCGGCAAATGAGATTCTGTTTGATGAAACAGGCAACAACATTCTTGGTAACGAAAGCAAATGAGGCTGCCTCAACCCACTTTGTAAAATAGTCAATGGCCACTAGGATGAAGTGGTGTCCATTGGAGGCTGCCGGCTTGATTTACCCAATCATTTATATTCCCCGCAATAACAAATGGCCAAGGAGCCGTCAAGACATTCAGAGGAACTGGAGGTACGTGCACCTTGTCAGCATAAATCTGGCATTTATGGCAGATTTGAGAGTGTTAATAGCAATTTGCTTCCATGGTAGACCATTATTAGCCTGCCCGTAGGATTTTCTTTGTCATCGTATACCCACTAGAATGGGTGCAAAAAGTGCCTTCATGCAATTCAGCCATGATCCTTTCAGCTTCAACCTTATCTACGCACCGAAGAAACACCGATTCATGATTGCGTTTGTACAAAATGCCATCACTAAGGAAGAATTTAGCAGAGAATCTCATTAAGAACTTCTTATCAATGACTGAAGCTCCTTCCGGATATTCTTGAGCCTCGAGATACCTCATGAATTCGTGAAACCAAGGCTGGTCCACTACTACTTCAGTATTAATCTCGTGACAGTGTGTTGGTTCATCCATTCGTTCGATGGTGATCTGGGGAGCCTCGTTATCCCAATTAAGTTTAAACATAGATGACATTGTGGCTAGAGTGTCTGCTAGCTGATTTTCTTCTCGCGGGAAGTGCTCGAAGGTAATCTTTTCAAAATGTGGTAACAATGTCAAAACATGTTCTTTATAAGGTATAAGGTTAGGGTGTTTGGTGTCCCATTCCCCTTTGATTTTACTGATAACCAAAGCTGAATCTCCGAATATATCCAAGGATTTGATCCCCGAGTCTATGGCAGCTTTGAGACCAAAGATGCACGCTTCGTATTCCGCCATGTTGTTTGTATAATTGAAGCAAAGTCTGGCAGTAAAGGGAGTATGGCACCCTTCTGGAGATATGAGTACAACACTGATACCATTGCCAAGTGCGTTGGATGGCCCATCAAAGAACAGGGTCCATCAGGATCCTTGTTCAGGTCCGTCATATGGCCTGAATTCTTCACAGTTATTTACCGTCATGATGTCTTCATTTGGAAATTCGAACTTCATGAATTAGTAGTCTTCTACAGCTAGGTGAGCAAGGTGATCAACTAATACACTGCCCTTTATTGCTTTCTGGGTAGTATATTGTGATACGGTGGGAGAACTGACTAGGGTTTTGCGTTTGTTTTCGCAAATGTTTCGGTTGAGCAAGAGTCGCCACCGACTTTTTATTTTATCCTAAGGAAAGGTTTAAAAAGCACAGCAAAAACCTTTGAGATTTTTCTTGGGTTCGGGGAGTAGATTATAGAAGGGGAAGGTATTAGCACCCCTTCTATCCATGGTTATCCATGGGCTCTTAGGTACTTGCTTAGATCAACTTGCCTTGGTTTTCAATTGTTTGAAATGGTGCTTTGTGTGTGGCTTTGAAAAGGTTTTAAAAAAGATGCCTTGCATAGGCTACCCTTGTAACAATTCTTTACTCGAATGTTTTACAAAAGGTGTTTTGTCCTTTTTTTAAAAAGATGTTTCAAGGTTTTTTGAAAGTTTGTTTTGAAAGTGTTTGTGAAGCGTGGTTTGAAATTAGGCAAGTGTTTTCTTGGCAAATTGACAAGTACTTAAGAGTTATCTACCCTAAAGTTTTCTCAAAGATTTTTGTTATGTTTTAAACCTTTTGACAATTTTGTTCCACCATTGCATTTGGTGGACAATCTTGTATTAGGAGGTTTAAAGGGACGGGCGCGGGTCATCGTTTAGACCATAATTGCAATAGTGTTAAATGTCTTTGGGCAATTTTTTCTTTAAAAGGGACTTGATCATTTTAAGCAACATTTTGTGGGACTATGATCATTTTGTTTGTTTGTTTTACCCAAAGAAGTTCAACATGCAATATGGCCCAATTACTTGAAGGCAACAAAGTGGAATACCCTAGGGGTGCAAGTGTGAAATGTGTTGTCCATTTTTCATGCTCATTTATCTTGTATTAGGTCCAACTATTTTGTTCAATTTTATTCGCATACGAAACCCTAATTCTAGCATAGTATGTTTAGAAAGCGATAAAAGTGCGAAATTTAAATTCCTACGCTATTACATCACAATAATATAGAGAGGGGGGTACAATGTTCAAATGGGGATTATTTAGACAAGAATTTAAATCTAAGCTATTACATCATTTTCTATGAATATTTAAAAGATAAATAAATTGCATAATCAAATGGAAATTAAATAAATATGCAAAGTGCAAAAAGAGAATTTTTTATATGTATGAAAAAGTATTGTTCATGTAAAATAAAAGAAAAATAAAAAGGTATTATTTTTGGAGTATTTTCATATTTAGGGTAAAAACCCTAATTTTAATCAAAATGAATATTAATTAATTAATTCATATAATATTTGTTATTTACATACAAAAATAAAATAAAATATGGTATATTTGTAAAAAAGGCATTTTTTAGTATTAAATATTAAAAATAAAATATAAATAATTATTTTAAATATATATGTGTATATTTGTATATTTGTATTATTTTAAATATAAATAATAGTTAAATTTTTTAGAAAATAGTATTTTTTATATAAAATGTTTTCAGAGGGTAATATAAAATAAAAATAAAAATAGAAGTGTTTTTACATATTTTTCTATTTATCCTAAATAATAGTATATATAATATTTATGTATAAACAAAAGAAAATCAAATAAAAATCAAATAAAATCAAAAAATGATGAGAAAAATATTTTCAAAATTTTAATATGCTGAGAAAAAAATAAATGAGTCAAATAAAAAGAAAAGGTCAAAAAAACATGAAAAATGAAGCAAATGGGCTTAGGGGGTGTAAAACCAAACAAGTGGTGTGAAAAGAAAACACAAAGCAAGCCCAGCCCAATGCCACTGTCTTCAACCTCCAGCCAGAAACGTTCAAAAATGCGCGCCTTTCAACAGGAATTCAAACATCCTGATTCTTTGAGCTTTTGCACAAACTTTCAACACAAAACATGTCAAGCATTGAATCACGATTCCAAATATATAAAAAACTCATCCTAACTCTCAGAAATGAGAGAGAATTTTAACAATCCCAAATCTTGACCTAAGTTTTCTGCCATTTTCAAAGCTTAAATTCTCACAGCTCAAGTAAAAGCATGTATAGGTTCAGTGACATGAGTAGAACATTTCTTATTCACAAACCTAGAGTTAATGATGCCTGTACCAAGAGTTAGAAGTTCATCAAAGTACCTGTTCAGTTGAAGTTCAATCTGGCCAATGGGGAGCTTTCAGTGCAAGATAATGGTTGGTATAGCTTCCTTGAGGTGTGGTGATGCTGTTCCAATCTTTACTTTGCCTTGAGACACCTTGAACTGAGCTGTAGAACTTCAACTGCAAAATGAAAAAGTAAAAATGGTGGAACTTGTTAGAGGGATTACAGGTCATGTTTCAGGTCATGGTTAGCTTGCATAGATGCTAGGGGATGTGTACGAATTGGTATTGGCAAGAGAGCTTGAGGGAAATGGAAGTTGGCACTCAAACTGCAGAGGCAACTCTGTTTTTGCAGTTTGAGGATGATTCTGAGATGGAGGGTGTTTGAGAGGTGCAAGGGTCGTGTATTAGCTTGGTTGTGATGTGCTGAGTATGTTTGATAAGTTTGTTCTTCTGTTCTAATGCTGAGAGAGAAGTTGTTGTGAGTTATGGAACTTTTCTTCACACTTAAGCAACAAAATGCAACTTGTCTTTCTAGGTCAGTAGAGGACCCCCTAATGTGCTGCATAATCCCTCCTTGATCAGTGTGATTAACACATAAACTTGTGCCAATCAGATTTGCAATGTACTTATTGGATTCTCAATTGGACATAAAGTGATCTTTTGCAAAAATGGAAAGAATGCTTTATCTAGTTTGGGATTAATCTTGCATACAATGTTCAAACTCATAGAACAACACCTTAACACAATGAATATGCATTAAATTATTGAGTGCAACTTGGTTTAAGGACCTGTAATCTAACCTAAAGCATGCTGAGTTCAAATTGCAAGGTTATGAACATGTAACTTGGTCATGAACAAAGTGAGTTTTTGCCAACTTATGAAATTCGAATCTCTCAAGTTATGAGGTTGTTTGATGAGTTCTTGGACATTTTGGAAAGCTTGGAATGTGTACTACAATCCATCTTTGAAATGCAAATTGAAATTCCAAGTGGAAGTGTATGGAAAATGGCCTTGAAGTGGGGTAGAAAACCTTGTCAAAATAGGTTAAAATTTCACTAAGTTAAGAATGGTTTAGTGCCCTTATTCAAAAATTCGTAACTTGAGATACAAGCTTCAAATGAGACAATTTTGTGAATCAAAGTTGTAGATTATGCAACAAGCTACAACTTTAATGTTTTGACTTTTGTTTGAATCCAAATGGATCTTGGTGAAAAAGTGGGGAAAAGTTGGGGAAAAATTAGGGTTTTTCATAACTTAGAAAAATTCTAAGTTATGAAAAATTCAAATTTCTAACCCTAATTTGCATTTTGTGATTTCTTGGTGAAAAAGTTTCATGATTTGGCATGTTTTGATGAAAAATGAATCTTGACTCTTGATTTTGACCAAAAAGTCAAAGTTTGACTTTTCAGTATACATTCAAAATTGATCAATTGACTGGGAAATTCAACTGTCAATCCTGTGTACTTGGGATCTTTTGAGTTTGTTGAGCATGTCAAGATAAATCCATGGGGTCCTTGAGTCCATATATGAGCTTGGTTTTCCATTGTCTAGGTCAAACAGTCAAAAATTGCCTTTGTGCAGTCAAAACCCTAAAAATGACCATTTTGCCCTTTTGGTGATCTGATCAAATTTCTTGGGGAATTGTGATCCAAACTTGATCAAATGGTTCATATGAGTTCATAATGTTGATGTGGGTCAAATTTCATGAGGTTTGACTGTCAATTGGCCACAGTTGACTTTTTCCCCAATGCAGTGGATTTCTAGGTCAACTGTCCAATTACTGGGCAAAACTTGGAATCAGGACTTGAAACTTGATATGGGTAAACTTGGGAGTCCAATATGAAGCATGAAAGTCATCCTAGGCATTTTGGGTCAAAACATCTTTGTGCAAACACAAACCCTAATTTGAGTTAACAGTGCAAGGAGAGGTCTTGAGCAAATGAAACCCTAACTGGATCCTGAGCTTCAAGGGCTTTGTGATGAGAAATCAATGAGAAATGGGAGGGCAAATTTTGGGGTACAACATATATTATATGTCATATTTTGTCAGGATCATTTGCCATCTCGCTCTTCTCCCGGAGAGAGCAGGTTTCTCGAAGATGTATTTTATCGGATCCATTTTAGATATCAACAAAGTAGTATGAGTCATCATATACTGTCTTAGCCGGCGAGCAGTCCATGCCAGAGCGTAGCAAGTTTTATCGAGCAATGAATATTTGGTTTCACGGTCGGTAAACTTTTTGCTCAGGTAATAAATAACATGCTCTTTTCGGCCAGACTCGTCATGCTGCCCCAATACGCACCCCATTGAGTTCTCTAAAATAGTCAGATACATGATTAATGGTCTTCCCTTTACTGGTGGCATCAACACAGGAGGCTCTTGTAAGTATTCATTGATTTTGTCAAAATAAACTTGACACTCGTCATTCCATTTGACTACTTGATCTTTCTTTAACAATTTGAAGATTGGTTCACAAGTAGCTGTTAGGTGAGAGATGAATCTGGAAATGTAGTTTAAACGCCCCAAGAATCCTCTGACTTCCTTCTCAGTACGAGGATCAGGCATCTCTTGTATTGCTTTTACCTTGGCAGGATCTATTTCAATACCTTTATTACTGACGATAAAGCCTAGGAGTTTACCAGTCCGTACCCCAAATGTGCATTTGTTTGGATTCAACCTCAGTTTATACTTCTTCAGTCTCTCAAACAGTTTTTGTAAGTGATCAAGATGCTCTTCTTCTGTTTGAGATCTGGTTATCATGTCGTCCATATAGACCTTTATTTCATGATGTATCATGTCGTGAAACAGAGCTACCATGGCACGCTGATAGGTTGCCCCATCATTCTTCAGTCTGAATGACATCATCTTATAGCAGAAAGTGGCCCACTGCGTGACAAACGTTGTTTTCTCCATGTCCTCAAGCGCCATTTTGATTTGGTTGTAACCTGAGAAACCGTCCATGAAGGAAAACAATTTGTGTTGTGCCATATTGTCAACTAGAATATCAATGTGGGGGAGTGGAAAATCATCCTTAGGGCTTGCCCTATTCAAATCTCTGTAGTCCACACACATTCACACTTTGTCGTCCTTTTTGGGCATAGGAACGACATTGGCAACCCATTAGGGATAATAGGTGACAGCCAAGAATCCAGCATTGAATTGCTTCTGACTTCTGCTTTAATACTTTCTGACATATCAGGCCTCATGTGGTGAACCTTTTGCTTTACTGGCGGACAATCCTCTCTTGTAGGCAGACGATGTACCACAATATCTGCATCAAGTCCTGGCATGTCTTCATACGACCAGGCAAAGACTTCGACATAATCGTGTAACAACTTAATTAGACGCTCCTTGATACTGGGTTCCATATTGGCACCCACCTTGACCTCTTTTTTGTCTTCTTCGGTACCTAGGTTAATTGTATCCATAGGTTCTTCGTGAGGCTGAATGGTTCTCTCTTCTTGTTGTAGTAGTCTGGAAAGTTCTCCTGGTACTTCACAATCTTCCTCACCTTCGTCTTCGGCTCAGTAGATTAGATTCTCAGAGTCACAAAAGGCCATGGCAGTATCGTTACCCATGGGATCCCGAATGGATGTATACCTGCATTGTGAGTGTGAGTGTGTGTAAGGGTATAACTATCCTTGAAAAAAAATAAAAATGAAAAAAGAAAAAACAATGAGCACAAAAGTTTGTATGCGAAAACGTCCATGATTCATTGATGTCATATGGAAATGAGATAATAACCCTTACAAATGGACCATTGTGCCTCGGATAAGACACAAGGTTTTAAGAGTGTGAATTGTTTTAATATTAGAGATCCAACAAAATGTAAAGACAAATTAATGTGGAATAAAAGTGATCGGGACAAGATCATTAGCCTCCCAGTTATTGAGCCCTCCATTGACAGTTGGGAATATCTAGTCCTCCAAGTTACAACTATCTTCATCGTCTTCTACGGCGTTGGCCTCGCGGTTTCTGATCTTCAGGGATGGTCCTCCGGCACGAGCGCGGCGCACAACCTTCTGGGAACCTGAAGTGAAACCCAGGCCAAACTTGTCAGACTTATATGGGATATCTGGGAGTTGTCCCCAGATAGTGCACCCACCTTCTTCTACCACTGCTTTGGCATCCTTCAGAGATGACATCCGGAGTGAAGGCCTTGTGATCTTGGGAACAACCTTGGTTACTGCCACATCTTGCGGGACCTCTTCAAAGTGTTGAAATAGAGTTTCAATAAATTCACCATCTAATTCCATATATCTGAAGGAATTGAGATGGCTGATCATATACTCTTCTTCTCCATGAACGAGGATAATCTTCCCTTGAATTGGATATTTCAACATTTGGTGAAACGTAGAAGTGACAGCGCCAGCATTGTGAATCCATGGTCAGTCTAGCAAGCAGGAATATGAGGGATGGATATCCATTACATAAAAAGTTGAATCAAAAGTTTGTTTTCCAACTTTTATGGGAATGTCTACCTCCCCATGTACCATCCTTTTCGAGCCGTCAAAAGCCCTTACTACTATGTTACTTGGCTTCAATGTCAATCCCTCACGGTCAAGCCTATCAAGAGCTTTTTTAGGCAATACGTTCAGAGATAAGCCAATGTCTACCAAAACATGAGCCAAGGTTGTGCCCTTACATTCAACTGAGACATGTAATGCCTCATTATGCTTCCTTCCTCTTGGCGTTAAATCAACATCCAAAAAACCTAGACCATTATCCGCAGTCAAGCTGGCTACGCAGTCTTGAAACTGATCGGCAGATGTCTCTTGGGGTACATGGATAGTTTTAAGGAATTTTACCAAGGATTTTGCATGCGCCTCAGAACATAGTAGTAATGCCAGCATGGAAATTTTAGAGGGATTTTGCCCCACTTGTTCAACTACATTGTAGCCTCTTCTTTTTATGATCTTCAGAATTTCCTCCATCTCTTTCTGGGAGGTCTCAGGGATAGCCAATGACTGAGCCTTCATCTGGACAAGCTCAATCAGAATACTTTTACCTTGAGTCTCGGTTAACTCGGCAGCAGGAGTTTCAGTAGGAATGATAACATGGGTTGTAACAACTTTGTTAGTTGGAGTATTGGTTGAGATGATCGTAGGACCGGGAACAACTTTTGGGGAAGTAACAACAGGAATGATTACGGGTCCAGAAACTGCTTTTGGGGGAGCAATTTCTTGAGAGAATATCCTTCCGTTTCGGATAATCTTGCTAGTTCCTGCAACATTACTGATGTCGGAGTTGACTTTCTTAGAGCTTGAATCTTCGGTGGTTGGCCAGTCCTGCTTGATACCATGGTAGTAGACATCCCCTCCATAATTCTATGGTATGGTTTTGTCTGACGAATATGGGACTGGTCCAGGCATTGTAATTATTAAAGGAGTTGCTTTTGGAACTGATGTAATTCTAACGGATCTTTTAGTGGAGACCCTAGAAGAATTGGCGAAAATGGTAATGATAGAAACATCTTTAAAAAAGAACAGGTGGAACAGAAGTCTTCTCGAATAAAATTTCTTTGTTATCTATTAGGCACTGAACGCCTGCTTTCAACAAAGGACAACTGGTTGGTGAGGACAAACAGAAATGGAAAACTTAATCATAGCCCAGGAATACACCGGCATTCAACAAGTTCACTTTAACAGTCATAAGTGGGGTCATAAGTTCATCAACTGAAGTAACAAACATTTCTTCTTCAATGACATTGGTATTATGGCCATGTTTGGGCATAGGGGCATAAATGACATTTGGCTTTTCGGGCGCATTGAATTCAATCTCTTTTGCTTCAATGAGGTCTTGTATTTTGTTCTTTAGAGCCCAACAGTTATTAGTGTCATGGACTAGACTCTCAGAGTGATATGCACAGTGAGCATTAGGATGATAGTGAGGAGATGTTGTGTTGGGGTTTTTCGGAGCTTCTTTCAAGGTCACCAAATTGGATCTTAGTAGATGCGGTAATACTTGAGATGGGGTCATATTAATTCAGGTGAATTGTCTGACTGGTCTTTCCATCCTTGGTTGGTTGTTTCTTTGCTGATCAGGCATAGGCTTAGGAATCATAACAACCCCCACCATTGGTCAGCGTTTGGCCCTATCTTGATTTCTATGAGGATAAACATCAACCACTTCTTTCTTTCTGATAAATGGCTTCGTTATGACAGCAGAGGAGGATGTATCTTTTTGGATCTTTCCATTCTTTATATCGGCTTCTACCCTTTCTCCGGTCAATATTAGTTCAGTAAAATCTGCAGATGAACTTCCGATTAAATGATTGAAGAAGGGACCAAACAAGGTGCCCAAGAACATGTCTACCAATTCTCTCTCAGATTGAGGGGGTTGAACTCTTCCAGCCAAGTCTCTCCATTTTTGCGCATAGTCCTTGAAACCTTCATTGGAAACCATGGCCATACTCTGGAGTTAAGTGCGGGTAGACGCAAGATCAACATTATATTGGTATTGTTTGTAGAAGGCTGCAGCAAGATCTTCCCAATTGTGAACGTTGGCTCTTTCTAGTTGGTAAAACCAGTCAAGTTGAGTTCCTGACAGGCTGTCTTGGAAGAAGTGTACCCATAAGTCTTTGTCAGTGGTATGGGGCTGGATTTTCCTTACATAGGACTGAAGATGCATTTTAGGGCATGAGACTCCGTCATACTTGGCGAACACAAGTGCTTTAAATTTCAGAGGAATGACAATCCCCGACATTAACCCCAATTCCTCAAAGTCCAAGCCAGACACTTTTTGGATTTCCATTGCACTCAACTGCTCTTCGAGATTGTGATACGGTGGGAGAACTGACTAGTGTTTTGCGTTCGTATTCGCACTTGTGCGGTTAGCAAGAGTCGCCACCGACTTTTTACTTTATCCTAAAGGAAAGGTTAAAAAGCACAGCAAAAACCTTTTGAGATATTTCGTGGGTTCGGGGGGTAGATTATGAAAAGGGAAGGTATTGGCACCCTTTTCATCCATGGTTATCCATGGGCTCTTAGTTACTTGGTTTTTTAGATCACTTGCCTTGTTTTTCGATTGCTTTGAAAAATGGTGTGTGTGGGGGTGCTTTTGGAAAATGTTTTGGAAAAAGATGCCTTGTCTTAGGCAACTAATGTATTTGACTCGTGTTTGAGTGTTTTACAAAAGTGTGAATCTTTTCGAAAAGATGTTTTCAAATGTTTTTGAGAGTTTGTTTGAAAGTGTTGTGGATTGTGGTTTTTGAAAAGAAGGCAAGTGTTTTTGCAAGTTTGATCTCAAATAACTAAGAGTCTTGTCTACCCTATTGTACTCAAAGGCTTTTGTCATGTTTTAACCCCTTTTAACAATTTTGTTCCACCATTGAAATTGATGGACAATCTTGCGTTTAGGAAGTTTATTCGGGACGGGCGCGGGTCATCGTATGGACCATGAATGCAATGATGCCAAGTGTCTTTGGCAATTTGTTTTGAAGGGACTATGATCATTCCGTTTAGGCAACACTTTGAGACTTATGATCATTTGATTTTGTTTTGCCAAAGAAACTCGACGTGCAAGCATGGCCCATTTTGGAAGGCAACATGTGGGATTACCCTAGGGGGTGTAAGTGTGATTGTGTATTGATTACATGTATTTGTCTTGTATTAGGTTATCTAGCGTTTGATTTTATGTACATACAAACCCTAGGTCTAAACATGGTATATTTAGAAAACTGTAAATTGCGGAATGTAAATCTACGCTATTACAAAATAGTGTCCGGGAGTGGGGGTATAAATGTACAAGGGGATGAGACTTATAGTATTTACAACCAAATCGAATGTCACGATCGAATGAATATCAAATATAAATGTAAGATAAACATGTGTATAAGGTAATGTGAATGTATTTGTGTAAGTGTACAAGTGTATATGTATGTGTAAGTGTAAGTGTAAGTATGTACAAATGCGAAATGTGAAGTTGAGTCGTATTAGGGTTTGACCTAGAGAAATGCTTTTAAAATGTATTTTTGATTTTTGTATGTTTATGTACAAAAGAAAAAATGAAGTGTTTTGATTAGAATGTTAAGTTTTAATTAAAAAAGTATTTTAGTCAAAATGTTTATGAGTTTCAATATTAAAAGATGTATTGAATTATTATGTACAAAAAAGAATGTTAACTAAAAAAAGGAGTTTAATTTTAATTATGTAAAAAAATGAATAATATGTACAAAAAAGAATGTTTTAAAATGTATGTACAAATATGTATTTTGAGTAAGAAAGTATTTTCAATTTAATTATGTATAAAAAGTATTTGGTTATTTTATATGCAAATGTGTATTAAGAAAATATTTTCAAATTTAACTTATATGATATGTACAAATGTATTTCAAAAAAAATGTTTTTAAGTTAATTGTGTATAAAAGTATTTAGATTAAGTTAGCATGTTTAATTAAATTAAGAAATAAATTGTATATGTTTTAGAAACAATGAATTAATTGAGTTAGTATATAAAAAAGTAAACATTGTTTTTTATTATAAAAATGAAAAGAGTTAGTGTTTTATAAAATAAGGTTAGTGTTAGAAAATGAGGTGATTTCTTGTTGGGCTTCAGAGGAGATTAGCAGCGGGTCTGGCCCAAGGTTTGAAACAGAATTAGGGTTAGGCAATTTGTTTCAGTTTGGAGCGAAGGCATCGGCGCCGTGCGTAAGCTCATCTTCTTCGTTCTTCCTCATCTCCCTGCGTGCTGAATGTGATGCCTAGTGATGCCGAGCCAACCCAACGCCACCTCCGGTTCCTCTCATCTCCGCGATTGGACTAAACCTAAACGAACAGGGTAACGATCTCACCTTCTCTATCTTAGAATTTTCACTCTTCTTCTTGCTTAGTCTGAGTTATAATCTTACTCGTTATTATTGTTTGTTTTTCTTTTCTTGAGATTGAGAAGGGGACGAAAAGCTACCTTAATTTGGGAAGATGGAGGAAAGGGAACCGGAACTGGAGGCGTTGAGGAGGAGGCCCGGTGGCGGTGATGGAGCTTTGAGCTTGCTTTGCTTCGGGTATTTTCGTTCCTTTGATATATTTAGGGTTTGATGATGACGCTAGACTGAGAACCTTAATGTGCACTTCTTTTACCTCTTCTTCTTCCACTGTGATGCCTATGATTTGTTTCACTTTCGTTTTTCTGATTTGCCTATGTGTGCTTGCCTATGATGAAGCTTGCTTCTGAGGCTCTTTGAACTGCCTTTTGAGATTGCTACTGTTGAAACGATTTTTTTTTGACTAGCTTTCTTCTTGTTGCCTTTGTGTTGTTGCCTTGGGAATTTGTATGCTTCTCCTTCTCTCGTTGCCCTGTGATGACCTCAGAGGTCTGAGGGTCTCATTTGCCTTGAATCTTTGCTTCTGAATGATTTTGGAACATTGCTGCCTTGAGATGATTTGCTTGTGTGCTTTGAGATGTGCCTTACTGAGATGCCTATGATGAAGCCCACTTCTGAGGCTTGGTGTTTGAATGTTTTAGATGTTGGTTTCATAAGATGGTGAGGCTTGAGTTTGGATATGAGGTTTGTATGTTTAGCATGAAGGTTGAGGCTTGAGTTTGGATATCAGTTTTGTATGTTTAGCATGAAGGTTGAGGCTTGAGTTTGGATATCAGTTTTTGTATGTTTAGCATGAAGGCTGAGGCTTGAGTTTGGATATCAGTTTTTGTGGGTGTTTGAAGGTTTGGGACAGTTTGAGGGTTATGACATTGGTTAGATAATTGGTTTGGATATGAGAGGATGTTGGTTTTTGAGATAACTCAGTTTTTGCAGGTTTATGTGTTTTTGTTGTGTTTGATGGCCTTAGCTTGATCAGTTTGCAAGTATGGTTTTGATCAGTTTTTTTGGTATGGTGAGGTTATTGGTTTTTGGTTATGACTGATGCTTATGCTCAACTCAGTTTTGTTATTTTCTGATTTTGTATCTCTCTTCCTCTGAACTGTCCTGAACTGAGTTTTTTTTCATTATCTCTTTTTGTCTTCCTTTTTCTACTGTCTATTTCTTTACTGAGTTGGCTTTTGATGATTTTGTATATCTTCTGCTATCTTGCTCCTCTTTTCTTGCTTCTCTATCCTGACCTGCTATACTGCTGAACTGTCTTGATATATGCTTGGCTATTTTATGATTTTGTGTATCTTTTTCTGTCTGCCTGCCTACTGTACTGTCTATCTCTGCTGCTGAACTGCCATTGAACTCAGTCTAACCCTGCCTGCTTTATCTCTCTTTACTCTCTCTTTACAGTACAGCTTAAGATTTTTATATGATTTTTATTTGTACTGTTCTGAAGGGGCCCTATGGGAAATGATGAATTAAGATGTTTGTTGCTTGCATAACACATTTTGCATCTCCTTTATCCGGTTTGACAGTTTGGATAGATTTTCTGCTTTTTGATATCTTTTTCTCAAATCTTTCCATGACAGCTTTTGAGCTTGTGACAGCAAATGTACTTCCTTGATTTTCTTTGAGTGGACTTTGTTTTGGATTGAAAGTTTGGATTGAACTTTTTCAGTTTAGTTTGGATTTTGAATCTTGAACTTCTATGCAGCTTTGAAATTTATGACTTATGCATTTGCATTTGCATTCATGAAATAAAATAATCTTCCCTCTCTGTGAACCGGGAGAAATCCCGTGATTTGCAGAGAGGGCAACTGATCCCAGTCAGTGGCCCCTAATGATGAGCAACTTTTACTGTCTTTTCCAATTTAATGCTTTCTGACTTTTCTTATTTCTTTTTGCAGATGAAAAATGGAATACCGGAGCGGAATGAAGCACGAAGAATATTTAGAAAATAGGATAGTTTTTTTTCATTCTATGTAATATTTAAATTAAATGTAAATTATTGTCTGTAATGAACAACAATTTGTACAAATAACTCAAATATCAATAAAAGTTTAAATTATCCAATTAATTCTGATTTCTTTATTGTTTATTTATTTATTTAAAATTCTTAGAATTAAAACAATCGAAAAATAAATTCAATCATTTAATTTTAGAATAATAAATAACTAAAATAAAACAACATTGATCCAATAAACCTGTCTTATCCAACATCCAAGGCAAAACAGTAATTAACCCAGATAGACTGATCAAACACATGAACACTGTGAATCCAATACTGCATCTTGTATCTGACTGGCCCAATCAAAACGTACTGAATTCAAACCACTGTCTCTTTTACTGATTAAACCAAGATGATGCGAATTTTAATCCGAATCTTGAAATAAACCGCAAAGTGCCGTGGAATTCAAATTCTTCTGAGAATATGCCCATAAATCCTAATTCCCGATCAAATGCCAAATCACGCTCGCTTGATCAAATTTGGACCAAAAATCAACCAAACCCTAAGCCCACTGTATAAAACAATCCAAAGCTCTGAAAATCAGTAAAAACCCTAATTTTGCTTGACTGTCAAGAAAAGTCCATTTGTCCGATTCTTGAGCCAATTTGAAAAGTCAGGAAATGTTTGAAGCTGAGATTTCTTGGGGAAAAATGCGAGGGCAAATTTTGGGGTACAACAGTTGCCCCTGTTCAATCTTCTTTGACCTGAAGAGTTAGATTGGAAAGTTTGCCTTTCGCGACTTGAAGGTAAAAGGAGATTGGACACTAATGTGCCCAGAAAATTTGTGCTCGTCGATGTGACGGTGGAGGTGAATGGGCTTAAAGATGCCATTTGGTGATGGGCTTAAAGATGCCACCTGGTGCGAAAGAATTTGTCGGGGGATGGGCTTAGAGATGCCATCTGAGAATGGGCTTAACGATGCCATTCGGCGACTGCTGGTAGGAGGATGGGCTTATAGATGCCATATGGTGATGTTGAACTGTACGTCAATGGTGAGTGGACGAGTATCAGAAGGGCATCCCTGTTTTGGAATATCTCTGAATTGGGGTCTGAACAAGCAACAGATTGATGTCCGTGTCTGGAGATTCTGTAAACTATTTTCAGGAGTTGGGACTGAACAAGCAATGGAGCAGCATCCGTTGTTGGGAAGCGTCCGTAACCTATTTTCAAAAATTGAGAAGAGTCTGAATCAGTTGGTAGGTTGACATCCGTTGTAGGGAAGAATCCGTAAACTGTTTTCAAAAGTTGAGAAGAGTCTGAATCAGTTGGTAGATTGACATCCGTTGTAGGGAAGAATCCGTAAACTGTTTTCAAAAGTTGAGAAGTTGAAGAGGAACCGGTGTAAGGTTTCTGCTGATGTGTCTGAATGAACCTGGAATAAGTATCAAAACGTTGCCGTGTCCGGGTCACATCTGAATTATTTCTGGATGAATCCCGGGAGATGATCTGTGTCTGTCGACTGATCTTTCCTGAAAAGGCAAAGGGTTAGTTGTATGCAATGTTATGATGCATGATGCAATGTATGTGTCATCTAATGTTTATGATATGAATGTAATGAATGCGCATGTAAGCTGATGAGCTAATCTTGCCAAGGATACATGATTCCGAGATGGCTGAAGATAAAAGCATCTTGACTGCTGCCGGGGAAAATAAATCCTTGGCCGTCACTGGGGAAGAGAATTCCTGATGACCTCTACTGGGGAGCTCCAACTAGTGGACTCATGCCGGGGAGACCAGATTGAGAGTCTTTGGTTTGATGGGAGGTAACCCTGGAGACTTCACTGGGGAACTCAAAAATTGCTTCCTCAAAACTCTGTGGGGAGAAAGTTTGAAAGTCTGACTCCGCTGGGGGTTGAAGGAACTCCGCTGGGGATAGGGAGAATTTTGGCGAGCGCGATCTTCCGTGGTGGTTAGCTTTGAGAAGAATCTGAACAAGCGATAGGTTAACATCCGTTTACTTGGAGAACCCGTGAACTCTTTTCGGCAATCTTGAAGTTGAATCAGCAATAGAACAACATCCGTTGTTGGGAAGCGTCCGTAAACTGAATTCAAAGGTTGCATCTGAACAAGTTGATAGATTAACATCCGTTGTTGGGATGAATCCATGAACTGTTTTCAGAAGTCTTGATAAGAATCTGAACAAGTCGGTAGATTGGCGTCCGTTGTTGGGAAGAATCCGTAAACTGTTTCAGAAGTCTTGAAGAGGAATCAGCAATAGAACAACATCCGTTGTTGGGAAGCGTCCGTAAACTAAATTCAAAGGTTGCATCTGAACAAGTTGATAGATTAACATCCGTTGTTGGGATGAATCCATGAACTGTTTTCAGAAGTCTTGATAAGAATCTGAACAAGTCGGTAGATTGGCGTCCGTTGTTGGGAAGCGTCCGTAAACTAAATTCAAAGGTTGCATCTGAACAAGTTGATAGATTAACATCCGTTGTTGGGATGAATCCATGAACTGTTTTCAGAAGTCTTGATAAGAATCTGAACAAGTCGGTAGATTGGCGTCCGTTGTTGGGAAGAATCCGTAAACTGTTTTCAGAAATCTTGATAGGGAACCGGTGTAGGGTTTCCTGATGATGAGCTTGTGTAAAACTGCATCGGGTTTGAACACTTTTGACATTCGAATGCCCCAAGTGGTGATGTAGATAAAATCCTGGTTTATTACAGGTGTTGGTCTACAATCGGTCGTTCACAGATGTTTCCTGGGTTGTCGCAGGTGTTGATCTGGAATTCTTCAGACATGCCCTGGCTGGATACAGGAGTCGAATCTGGAAAGGTGATAGTTGATAGATATGCCCTGGCAGGATACAGGAGTCGAATCTTCAAACTCTTCAGACATGCCCTGGCTAGATACAGGAGTCGAGTCTGGAAATAGTCGTCAACAGATACGCCCTGGCTGGATACAGGAATCGAATCTTCGAACTCTTCAGACATGCCCTGGCTAGATACAGGAATCGAGTCTGGAAATGGAGTCAACAGATATGCCCTGGCTGGATACAGGAATCGAATCTGGAAACGTTGTAGTTGATTTGTTGAACACTTTTGACATTCGAATGCCCCAAGTGGTGATGAAGGAATCTTGAATCAGATTACCCTGCATATTGAGAGATTTCTTGAGATCTTGACTGGACTGCCCCAGGTTAACTGTACTTTGAATAATCTGTTGGAACTTGACTGGACTGTCCCAGGTTAATTGAACTTTGAAAGATCTGTTGGACCTTGACTGGACTGTCCCAGGTTAATTGTATTGTGCTATGTCATGCCCCTTGTTGATAGGAGATTTGATGGAAGTGTTATCCTCTGGAAGTGATTTTGACTTACTGAGAGAGTTTTTGTTCCTCCGAACATTCGCTGTATGAACTTCTTCGCTGTCAAACAAAAGGGTCAAATGCAGACAGTGATATTCGAATAATGCAAAGTTTATGTTCGTCTCGAAGTTTTGAAAAATGCGTTTTTAGCAGAAAACTTTTCACAAGACAAGTTAACACAAGACTTAGAGCAAAGCCCTACAGGAGTCAGGATACCTTTTGTAACAGTATGCTTTCGAACTAACCCATGCTTCAATTAGGACTTTTGAAGGGTTGTAACGTGGCCTGGTTCACGGTTTAAGAAACAAAGGATAAAGGCTCAAAGTATATTTGTACCCACCCGCTCTTCGTGATGTTCTTCAACCTAAGCTCGGTTAATTGTGCGTCGCACTCTGCTTTGAGTTCGGAACGACTTTTGGGCGATGGTTCACCAGTTGAATTTTGGGAGACAGTCATCATCTCCTTTTTATTTTTCAACACTTTTCATGTTGTTGAGGGTTTTGCAATGACCTCACTATTTTGATTTTGATTTGTTATCCCTAACTTTTGCCTGACTGTTACCGTTTTCGGGATTTACTGTCAGCGGGATGCCCCAGCTTTCTTAAGCCTCCTTTATAGGTTTTGGCTCAGCGGGCTTTTCTCTTTTGAGAGATTGACTGTCTATGTGATAGGGAACCACCCTTGTCTTTTGATTCCGAAGGAATGCTTTCTTTTTCGACGTCGTTCGTTGTATTACGAACTGAGAGTTCGCGACTTCAATGTGCGTTTTCTCTTGAATTAACTGAGATACTACCCTGCCCCAGGTTTATATCAAAGGTTTTGATCGTTTAGAACAGGAAACTTCTACTCCTTTGGCTCGAAGGGGTTGACTAGGGATTAACTTCCTTATAACTCCAGTGTTTGGGAATTGAAAGAAATGCCTGTACATCATCAGCAAAGTCTGTTCAAAAGCATACTGTATAAGATCACGGTATTGTTTCGTCATCCTCCCTCTAAAGGCTTGCAGCTTTTTATCAAGAGTCAAATATCATAAAGAAAAGCATAAGAGTAGTGAAACGAATGGATGAATTCAAGACAAACATATGCAATGCATTAATGAAAACAGAGTTTAACATCAACAGATAATTGTCTGACAGCAAAAGAAATTACAACTTTGAAAATTCAAAAAGAAGCAAAAGTCTTTCAGTTTCGAGCCTCGTCACTTCAAGCGGAGAACCCTTTAACGGAAGATCTTCATCTCGCCGTCTGGCATGAATTCCAGCACCCCTATGTCAATCAGATCTTGAATCTTATTCTTCAAGGCCCAACAGTCGTTGGTACTGTGCCCCGGGCTGCAGGAGTGGTAAACACAGAATTCGTCGGGATTAAAGCGAGGAGAGGAGATATTGAGCTTCTGAGGAGGGTCCTTTACGGTGAGCAAATTGACCTCCAACAGGCGCTTCAGTATGAAGAATGATGGTATTTCAGTCTCCGTAAACTGTCTTCCCGACTTTTCTTGTTTACGCCGATTGCCCCGTTGACGCTGGCGAGGTTGTTGATGGGTTTGTGACCCTGAAGCTAGCAGAGGAGCTTTCCCCTTGTCTTCTTGAGTTGAGGAAGGCTGAGCGGTGACTCGCTCTTCGACCTCAGATGTTTGCCCCAGTTGGTTGTTTGGAAGCAGTTGGCAGACCAGAACTCTGAGTTCCTCTTGTCTTTGAGATAGGTCTTGGATAAGAGCCATCTGGCCCACCAAATATCCCATTACTTGGGTCCTCAGTGTTGTCAGATCAAACTGCAGCTCCGCAATCTGATCATTCCTGGCATTGTTGGAATTCCCCAAGCCGTTGGTGAGGAGAGCTTTCATCTCTTCTTGCCCCAGAGACAAGTTCATGAACATCTCCTGCAGCTGAGCAGTCTGGTCTTGGATGTCTTTGACAGACCGTTCTAGAGCCATCTCTTGCTGAAATAAACAGCAGGAGAGTAAGGAAACCTGAAAAAAGGAAAGGTTGTCAAGATGCAATGCATGATATGTGGATGCATGTTTTCAAGGATCTCTTGGGGTAAACACAAGAAAAATGTTAGAGGTTGAGCCCTGCTCTTGGATTGGAGAGCCTTGTACTGGTGGACGTCCTTCTACTAGAATCAAGCTCACCATGTCGAGTGGGTCATAGCCACTGATTCAAGTTGTTGTTCTTGAACTTTGATTGGAGAGCTTTGTATCGGTGGATGTCTTTCCACTAGAATCAAGCTCACCATGTCGAGTGGGTCATAGCCACTGATTCAAGTTGTTGTTCTTGAACTTTGATTGGAGAGCTTTGTATCGGTGGATGTCTTTCCACTAGAATCAAGCTCACCATGTCGAGTGGGTCATAGCCACTGATTCAAGTTGTTGTACTTGATCTTTGACTGGATTGGCTAAAGGAGAGACCTCTTGCCCCTGGATAGGCGTCTGGTTCAACGTAATCCTGCATTAACAGAACCCTCGGGATCCTTGAAACGGTTATTGAAAATGCTAAAATGCTATGGTATGATGTCATGATGTTATGTACATGTATGCACAAACAAGTAAGTGTATATACAGGCAGACAATATTCACACAAAGCACACAAGGCCTTAGGTTTAGGCTTGCATGAGGTCTGGGTATTACCCTCTTTCAGTTTGTTGGTTAAAACCTGTCCTATCAAAAGTAACCGGGTTCTAGAGGTCCCAATATCACTGGGTTGCTTTCATTGTTCATCGTTTCGATTTAGCCACTGACTGGCGATCGAAATATCCCAGGAAAGCAACCCTCAATTGAGTGTAGTATCGAGTATCAACCGACTTCGGAGTACACCAAAGTAGTCATCTCACTACCCTAAAGAGGCCAAGATGGTCAATTAAGGTTCTAAGGTCCGTTGATGCTTCGCGACACCACGCGGCGGCCCCGTACTCTCCTTGACTGAACTCAAGGGTTACCGGTACACACCAAAGTGCCACATCAACGTAGCAGACTGCTTCAACCATGTCGGTATACCCCACACAGTTCCCTCACAGCCTTGTTGCTACCTAAAAGGGTTTCCCCAGATCCGGGTTAGGATCTATAAAACTCCGATACAAAGCCCATAAATGTAAAGCAAACAAAGCAATCAATTGAAAGTAAAGGTGATCTAAACCCTAAGGTAACCCCACTTTAAAATTAATAAGTCCCCAGCAGAGTCGCCAGTTCTGTGATACGGTGGGAGAACTGACTAGTGTTTTGCGTTCGTATTCGCACTTGTGCGGTTAGCAAGAGTCGCCACCGACTTTTTACTTTATCCTAAAGGAAAGGTTAAAAAGCACAGCAAAAACCTTTTGAGATATTTCGTGGGTTCGGGGGGTAGATTATGAAAAGGGAAGGTATTGGCACCCTTTTCATCCATGGTTATCCATGGGCTCTTAGTTACTTGGTTTTTTAGATCACTTGCCTTGTTTTTCGATTGCTTTGAAAAATGGTGTGTGTGGGGGTGCTTTTGGAAAATGTTTTGGAAAAAGATGCCTTGT
This sequence comes from Vicia faba, assembly GCA_948472305.1. NCBI lineage: Eukaryota > Viridiplantae > Streptophyta > Magnoliopsida > Fabales > Fabaceae > Vicia > Vicia faba. The sequence goes on along the minus strand of CATIWC010000901.1, from coordinate 365,987 downwards.
CTTAGGCAACTAATGTATTTGACTCGTGTTTGAGTGTTTTACAAAAGTGTGAATCTTTTCGAAAAGATGTTTTCAAATGTTTTTGAGAGTTTGTTTGAAAGTGTTGTGGATTGTGGTTTTTGAAAAGAAGGCAAGTGTTTTTGCAAGTTTGATCTCAAATAACTAAGAGTCTTGTCTACCCTATTGTACTCAAAGGCTTTTGTCATGTTTTAACCCCTTTTAACAATTTTGTTCCACCATTGAAATTGATGGACAATCTTGCGTTTAGGAAGTTTATTCGGGACGGGCGCGGGTCATCGTATGGACCATGAATGCAATGATGCCAAGTGTCTTTGGCAATTTGTTTTGAAGGGACTATGATCATTCCGTTTAGGCAACACTTTGAGACTTATGATCATTTGATTTTGTTTTGCCAAAGAAACTCGACGTGCAAGCATGGCCCATTTTGGAAGGCAACATGTGGGATTACCCTAGGGGGTGTAAGTGTGATTGTGTATTGATTACATGTATTTGTCTTGTATTAGGTTATCTAGCGTTTGATTTTATGTACATACAAACCCTAGGTCTAAACATGGTATATTTAGAAAACTGTAAATTGCGGAATGTAAATCTACGCTATTACAAAATAGTGTCCGGGAGTGGGGGTATAAATGTACAAGGGGATGAGACTTATAGTATTTACAACCAAATCGAATGTCACGATCGAATGAATATCAAATATAAATGTAAGATAAACATGTGTATAAGGTAATATGAATGTATTTGTGTAAGTGTACAAGTGTATATGTATGTGTAAGTGTAAGTGTAAGTATGTACAAATGCGAAATGTGAAGTTGAGTCGTATTAGGGTTTGACCTAGAGAAATGCTTTTAAAATGTATTTTTGATTTTTGTATGTTTATGTACAAAAGAAAAAATGAAGTGTTTTGATTAGAATGTTAAGTTTTAATTAAAAAAGTATTTTAGTCAAAATGTTTATGAGTTTCAATATTAAAAGATGTATTGAATTATTATGTACAAAAAAGAATGTTAACTAAAAAAAGGAGTTTAATTTTAATTATGTAAAAAAATGAATAATATGTACAAAAAAGAATGTTTTAAAATGTATGTACAAATATGTATTTTGAGTAAGAAAGTATTTTCAATTTAATTATGTATAAAAAGTATTTGGTTATTTTATATGCAAATGTGTATTAAGAAAATATTTTCAAATTTAACTTATATGATATGTACAAATGTATTTCAAAAAAAATGTTTTTAAGTTAATTGTGTATAAAAGTATTTAGATTAAGTTAGCATGTTTAATTAAATTAAGAAATAAATTGTATATGTTTTAGAAACAATGAATTAATTGAGTTAGTATATAAAAAAGTAAACATTGTTTTTTATTATAAAAATGAAAAGAGTTAGTGTTTTATAAAATAAGGTTAGTGTTAGAAAATGAGGTGATTTCTTGTTGGGCTTCAGAGGAGATTAGCAGCGGGTCTGGCCCAAGGTTTGAAACAGAATTAGGGTTAGGCAATTTGTTTCAGTTTGGAGCGAAGGCAGCGGCGCCGTGCGTAAGCTCATCTTCTTCGTTCTTCCTCATCTCCCTGCGTGCTGAATGTGATGCCTAGTGATGCCGAGCCAACCCAACGCCACCTCCGGTTCCTCTCATCTCCGCGATTGGACTAAACCTAAACGAACAGGGTAACGATCTCACCTTCTCTATCTTAGAATTTTCACTCTTCTTCTTGCTTAGTCTGAGTTATAATCTTACTCGTTATTATTGTTTGTTTTTCTTTTCTTGAGATTGAGAAGGGGACGAAAAGCTACCTTAATTTGGGAAGATGGAGGAAAGGGAACCGGAACTGGAGGCGTTGAGGAGGAGGCCCGGTGGCGGTGATGGAGCTTTGAGCTTGCTTTGCTTCGGGTATTTTCGTTCCTTTGATATATTTAGGGTTTGATGATGACGCTAGACTGAGAACCTTAATGTGCACTTCTTTTACCTCTTCTTCTTCCACTGTGATGCCTATGATTTGTTTCACTTTCGTTTTTCTGATTTGCCTATGTGTGCTTGCCTATGATGAAGCTTGCTTCTGAGGCTCTTTGAACTGCCTTTTGAGATTGCTACTGTTGAAACGATTTTTTTTTACTAGCTTTCTTCTTGTTGCCTTTGTGTTGTTGCCTTGGGAATTTGTATGCTTCTCCTTCTCTCGTTGCCCTGTGATGACCTCAGAGGTCTGAGGGTCTCATTTGCCTTGAATCTTTGCTTCTGAATGATTTTGGAACATTGCTGCCTTGAGATGATTTGCTTGTGTGCTTTGAGATGTGCCTTACTGAGATGCATATGATGAAGCCCACTTCTGAGGCTTGGTGTTTGAATGTTTTAGATGTTGGTTTCATAAGATGGTGAGGCTTGAGTTTGGATATGAGGTTTGTATGTTTAGCATGAAGGTTGAGGCTTGAGTTTGGATATCAGTTTTGTATGTTTAGCATGAAGGTTGAGGCTTGAGTTTGGATATCAGTTTTTGTATGTTTAGCATGAAGGCTGAGGCTTGAGTTTGGATATCAGTTTTTGTGGGTGTTTGAAGGTTTGGGACAGTTTGAGGGTTATGACATTGGTTAGATAATTGGTTTGGATATGAGAGGATGTTGGTTTTTGAGATAACTCAGTTTTTGCAGGTTTATGTGTTTTTGTTGTGTTTGATGGCCTTAGCTTGATCAGTTTGCAAGTATGGTTTTGATCAGTTTTTTTGGTATGGTGAGGTTATTGGTTTTTGGTTATGACTGATGCTTATGCTCAACTCAGTTTTGTTATTTTCTGATTTTGTATCTCTCTTCCTCTGAACTGTCCTGAACTGAGTTTTTTTTCATTATCTCTTTTTGTCTTCCTTTTTCTACTGTCTATTTCTTTACTGAGTTGGCTTTTGATGATTTTGTATATCTTCTGCTATCTTGCTCCTCTTTTCTTGCTTCTCTATCCTGACCTGCTATACTGCTGAACTGTCTTGATATATGCTTGGCTATTTTATGATTTTGTGTATCTTTTTCTGTCTGCCTGCCTATTGTACTGTCTATCTCTGCTGCTGAACTGCCATTGAACTCAGTCTAACCCTGCCTGCTTTATCTCTCTTTACTCTCTCTTTACAGTACAGCTTAAGATTTTTATATGATTTTTATTTGTACTGTTCTGAAGGGGCCCTATGGGAAATGATGAATTAAGATGTTTGTTGCTTGCATAACACATTTTGCATCTCCTTTATCCGGTTTGACAGTTTGGATAGATTTTCTGCTTTTTGATATCTTTTTCTCAAATCTTTCCATGACAGCTTTTGAGCTTGTGACAGCAAATGTACTTCCTTGATTTTCTTTGAGTGGACTTTGTTTTGGATTGAAAGTTTGGATTGAACTTTTTCAGTTTAGTTTGGATTTTGAATCTTGAACTTCTATGCAGCTTTGAAATTTATGACTTATGCATTTGCATTTGCATTCATGAAATAAAATAATCTTCCCTCTCTGTGAACCGGGAGAAATCCCGTGATTTGCAGAGAGGGCAACTGATCCCAGTCAGTGGCCCCTAATGATGAGCAACTTTTACTGTCTTTTCCAATTTAATGCTTTCTGACTTTTCTTATTTCTTTTTGCAGATGAAAAATGGAATACCGGAGCGGAATGAAGCACGAAGAATATTTAGAAAATAGGATAGTTTTTTTTCATTCTATGTAATATTTAAATTAAATGTAAATTATTGTCTGTAATGAACAACAATTTGTACAAATAACTCAAATATCAATAAAAGTTTAAATTATCCAATTAATTCTGATTTCTTTATTGTTTATTTATTTATTTAAAATTCTTAGAATTAAAACAATCGAAAAATAAATTCAATCATTTAATTTTAGAATAATAAATAACTAAAATAAAACAACATTGATCCAATAAACCTGTCTTATCCAACATCCAAGGCAAAACAGTAATTAACCCAGATAGACTGATCAAACACATGAACACTGTGAATCCAATACTGCATCTTGTATCTGACTGGCCCAATCAAAACGTACTGAATTCAAACCACTGTCTCTTTTACTGATTAAACCAAGATGATGCGAATTTTAATCCGAATCTTGAAATAAACCGCAAAGTGCCGTGGAATTCAAATTCTTCTGAGAATATGCCCATAAATCCTAATTCCCGATCAAATGCCAAATCACGCTCGCTTGATCAAATTTGGACCAAAAATCAACCAAACCCTAAGCCCACTGTATAAAACAATCCAAAGCTCTGAAAATCAGTAAAAACCCTAATTTTGCTTGACTGTCAAGAAAAGTCCATTTGTCCGATTCTTGAGCCAATTTGAAAAGTCAGGAAATGTTTGAAGCTGAGATTTCTTGGGGAAAAATGCGAGGGCAAATTTTGGGGTACAACAGTTGCCCCTGTTCAATCTTCTTTGACCTGAAGAGTTAGATTGGCAAGTTTGCCTTTCGCGACTTGAAGGTAAAAGGAGATTGGACACTAATGTGCCCAGAAAATTTGCGCTCGTCGATGTGACGGTGGAGGTGAATGGGCTTAAAGATGCCATTTGGTGATGGGCTTAAAGATGCCACCTGGTGCGAAAGAATTTGTCGGGGGATGGGCTTAGAGATGCCATCTGAGAATGGGCTTAACGATGCCATTCGGCGACTGCTGGTAGGAGGATGGGCTTATAGATGCCATATGGTGATGTTGAACTGTACGTCAATGGTGAGTGGACGAGTATCAGAAGGGCATCCCTGTTTTGGAATATCTCTGAATTGGGGTCTGAACAAGCAACAGATTGATGTCCGTGTCTGGAGAATCTGTAAACTATTTTCAGGAGTTGGGACTGAACAAGCAATGGAGCAGCATCCGTTGTTGGGAAGCGTCCGTAACCTATTTTCAAAAATTGAGAAGAGTCTGAATCAGTTGGTAGGTTGACATCCGTTGTAGGGAAGAATCCGTAAACTGTTTTCAAAAGTTGAGAAGAGTCTGAATCAGTTGGTAGATTGACATCCGTTGTAGGGAAGAATCCGTAAACTGTTTTCAAAAGTTGAGAAGTTGAAGAGGAACCGGTGTAAGGTTTCTGCTGATGTGTCTGAATGAACCTGGAATAAGTATCAAAACGTTGCAGTGTCCGGGTCACATCTGAATTATTTCTGGATGAATCCCGGGAGATGATCTGTGTCTGTCGACTGATCTTTCCTGAAAAGGCAAAGGGTTAGTTGTATGCAATGTTATGATGCATGATGCAATGTATGTGTCATCTAATGTTTATGATATGAATGTAATGAATGCGCATGTAAGCTGATGAGCTAATCTTGCCAAGGATACATGATTCCGAGATGGCTGAAGATAAAAGCATCTTGACTGCTGCCGGGGAAAATAAATCTTTGGCCGTCACTGGGGAAGAGAATTCCTGATGACCTCTACTGGGGAGCTCCAACTAGTGGACTCATGCCGGGGAGACCAGATTGAGAGTCTTTGGTTTGATGGGAGGTAACCCTGGAGACTTCAATGGGGAACTCAAAAATTGCTTCCTCAAAACTCTGTGGGGAGAAAGTTTGAAAGTCTGACTCCGCTGGGGGTTGAAGGAACTCCGCTGGGGATAGGGAGAATTTTGGCGAGCGCGATCTTCCGTGGTGGTTAGCTTTGAGAAGAATCTGAACAAGCGATAGGTTAACATCCGTTTACTTGGAGAACCCGTGAACTCTTTTCGGCAATCTTGAAGTTGAATCAGCAATAGAACAACATCCGTTGTTGGGAAGCGTCCGTAAACTGAATTCAAAGGTTGCATCTGAACAAGTTGATAGATTAACATCCGTTGTTGGGATGAATCCATGAACTGTTTTCAGAAGTCTTGATAAGAATCTGAACAAGTCGGTAGATTGGCGTTCGTTGTTGGGAAGAATCCGTAAACTGTTTCAGAAGTCTTGAAGAGGAATCAGCAATAGAACAACATCCGTTGTTGGGAAGCGTCCGTAAACTAAATTCAAAGGTTGCATCTGAACAAGTTGATAGATTAACATCCGTTGTTGGGATGAATCCATGAACTGTTTTCAGAAGTCTTGATAAGAATCTGAACAAGTCGGTAGATTGGCGTCCGTTGTTGGGAAGCGTCCGTAAACTAAATTCAAAGGTTGCATCTGAACAAGTTGATAGATTAACATCCGTTGTTGGGATGAATCCATGAACTGTTTTCAGAAGTCTTGATAAGAATCTGAACAAGTCGGTAGATTGGCGTCCGTTGTTGGGAAGAATCCGTAAACTGTTTTCAGAAATCTTGATAGGGAACCGGTGTAGGGTTTCCTGATGATGAGCTTGTGTAAAACTGCATCGGGTTTGAACACTTTTGACATTCGAATGCCCCAAGTGGTGATGTAGATAAAATCCTGGTTTATTACAGGTGTTGGTCTACAATCGGTCGTTCACAGATGTTTCCTGGGTTGTCGCAGGTGTTGATCTGGAATTCTTCAGACATGCCCTGGCTGGATACAGGAGTCGAATCTGGAAAGGTGATAGTTGATAGATATGCCCTGGCAGGATACAGGAGTCGAATCTTCAAACTCTTCAGACATGCCCTGGCTAGATACAGGAGTCGAGTCTGGAAATAGTCGTCAACAGATACGCCCTGGCTGGATACAGGAATCGAATCTTCGAACTCTTCAGACATGCCCTGGCTAGATACAGGAATCGAGTCTGGAAATGGAGTCAACAGATATGCCCTGGCTAGATACAGGAATCGAATCTGGAAACGTTGTAGTTGATTTGTTGAACACTTTTGACATTCGAATGCCCCAAGTGGTGATGAAGGAATCTTGAATCAGATTACCCTGCATATTGAGAGATTTCTTGAGATCTTGACTGGACTGCCCCAGGTTAACTGTACTTTGAATAATCTGTTGGAACTTGACTGGACTGTCCCAGGTTAATTGAACTTTGAAAGATCTGTTAGACCTTGACTGGACTGTCCCAGGTTAATTGTATTGTGCTATGTCATGCCCCTTGTTGATAGGAGATTTGATGGAAGTGTTATCCTCTGGAAGTGATTTTGACTTACTGAGAGAGTTTTTGTTCCTCCGAACATTCGCTGTATGAACTTCTTCGCTGTCAAACAAAAGGGTCAAATGCAGACAGTGATATTCGAATAATGCAAAGTTTATGTTCGTCTCGAAGTTTTGAAAAATGCGTTTTTAGCAGAAAACTTTTCACAAGACAAGTTAACACAAGACTTAGAGCAAAGCCCTACAGGAGTCAGGATACCTTTTGTAACAGTATGCTTTCGAACTAACCCATGCTTCAATTAGGACTTTTGAAGGGTTGTAACGTGGCCTGGTTCACGGTTTAAGAAACAAAGGATAAAGGCTCAAAGTATATTTGTACCCACCCGCTCTTCGTGATGTTCTTCAACCTAAGCTCGATTAATTGTGCGTCGCACTCTGCTTTGAGTTCGGAACGACTTTTGGGCGATGGTTCACCAGTTGAATTTTGGGAGACAGTCATCATCTCCTTTTTATTTTTCAACACTTTTCATGTTGTTGAGGGTTTTGCAATGACCTCACTATTTTGATTTTGATTTGTTATCCCTAACTTTTGCCTGACTGTTACCGTTTTCGGGATTTACTGTCAGCGGGATGCCCCAGCTTTCTTAAGCCTCCTTTATAGGTTTTGGCTCAGCGGGCTTTTCTCTTTTGAGAGATTGACTGTCTATGTGATAGGGAACCACCCTTGTCTTTTGATTCCGAAGGAATGCTTTCTTTTTCGACGTCGTTCGTTGTATTACGAACTGAGAGTTCGCGACTTCAATGTGCGTTTTCTCTTGAATTAACTGAGATACTACCCTGCCCCAGGTTTATATCAAAGGTTTTGATCGTTTAGAACAGGAAACTTCTACTCCTTTGGCTCGAAGGGGTTGACTAGGGATTAACTTCCTTATAACTCCAGTGTTTGGGAATTGAAAGAAATGCCTGTACATCATCAGCAAAGTCTGTTCAAAAGCATACTGTATAAGATCACGGTATTGTTTCGTCATCCTCCCTCTAAAGGCTTGCAGCTTTTTATCAAGAGTCAAATATCATAAAGAAAAGCATAAGAGTAGTGAAACGAATGGATGAATTCAAGACAAACATATGCAATGCATTAATGAAAACAGAGTTTAACATCAACAGATAATTGTCTGACAGCAAAAGAAATTACAACTTTGAAAATTCAAAAAGAAGCAAAAGTCTTTCAGTTTCGAGCCTCGTCACTTCAAGCGGAGAACCCTTTAACGGAAGATCTTCATCTCGCCGTCTGGCATGAATTCCAGCACCCCTATGTCAATCAGATCTTGAATCTTATTCTTCAAGGCCCAACAGTCGTTGGTACTGTGCCCCGGGTTGCAGGAGTGGTAAACACAGAATTCGTCGGGATTAAAGCGAGGAGAGGAGATATTGAGCTTCTGAGGAGGGTCCTTTACGGTGAGCAAATTGACCTCCAACAGGCGCTTCAGTATGAAGAATGATGGTATTTCAGTCTCCGTAAACTGTCTTCCCGACTTTTCTTGTTTACGCCGATTGCCCCGTTGACGCTGGCGAGGTTGTTGATGGGTTTGTGACCCTGAAGCTAGCAGAGGAGCTTTCCCCTTGTCTTCTTGAGTTGAGGAAGGCTGAGCGGTGACTCGCTCTTCGACCTCAGATGTTTGCCCCAGTTGGTTGTTTGGAAGCAGTTGGCAGACCAGAACTCTGAGTTCCTCTTGTCTTTGAGATAGGTCTTGGATAAGAGCCATCTGGCCCACCAAATATCCCATTACTTGGGTCCTCAGTGTTGTCAGATCAAACTGCAGCTCCGCAATCTGATCATTCCTGGCATTGTTGGAATTCCCCAAGCCGTTGGTGAGGAGAGCTTTCATCTCTTCTTGCCCCAGAGACAAGTTCATGAACATCTCCTGCAGCTGAGCAGTCTGGTCTTGGATGTCTTTGACAGACCGTTCTAGAGCCATCTCTTGCTGAAATAAACAGCAGGAGAGTAAGGAAACCTGAAAAAAGGAAAGGTTGTCAAGATGCAATGCATGATATGTGGATGCATGTTTTCAAGGATCTCTTGGGGTAAACACAAGAAAAATGTTAGAGGTTGAGCCCTGCTCTTGGATTGGAGAGCCTTGTACTGGTGGACGTCCTTCTACTAGAATCAAGCTCACCATGTCGAGTGGGTCATAGCCACTGATTCAAGTTGTTGTTCTTGAACTTTGATTGGAGAGCTTTGTATCGGTGGATGTCTTTCCACTAGAATCAAGCTCACCATGTCGAGTGGGTCATAGCCACTGATTCAAGTTGTTGTTCTTGAACTTTGATTGGAGAGCTTTGTATCGGTGGATGTCTTTCCACTAGAATCAAGCTCACCATGTCGAGTGGGTCATAGCCACTGATTCAAGTTGTTGTACTTGATCTTTGACTGGATTGGCTAAAGGAGAGACCTCTTGCCCCTGGATAGGCGTCTGGTTCAACGTAATCCTGCATTAACAGAACCCTCGGGATCCTTGAAACGGTTATTGAAAATGCTAAAATGCTATGGTATGATGTCATGATGTTATGTACATGTATGCACAAACAAGTAAGTGTATATACAGGCAGACAATATTCACACAAAGCACACAAGGCCTTAGGTTTAGGCTTGCATGAGGTCTGGGTATTACCCTCTTTCAGTTTGTTGGTTAAAACTTGTCCTATCAAAAGTAACCGGGTTCTAGAGGTCCCAATATCACTGGGTTGCTTTCATTGTTCATCGTTTCGATTTAGCCTCTGACTGGCGATCGAAATATCCCAAGAAAGCAACCCTCAATTGAGTGTAGTATCGAGTATCAACCGACTTCGGAGTACACCAAAGTAGTCATCTCACTACCCTAAAGAGGCCAAGATGGTCAATTAAGGTTCTAAGGTCCGTTGATGCTTCGCGACACCACGCGGCGGCCCCGTACTCTCCTTGACTGAACTCAAGGGTTACCGGTACACACCAAAGTGCCACATCAACGTAGCAGACTGCTTCAACCATGTCGGTATACCCCGCACAGTTCCCTCACAGCCTTGTTGCTACCTAAAAGGGTTTCCCCAGATCCGGGTTAGGATCTATAAAACTCCGATACAAAGCCCATAAATGTAAAGCAAACAAAGCAATCAATTGAAAGTAAAGGTGATCTAAACCCTAAGGTAACCCCACTTTAAAATTAATAAGTCCCCAGCAGAGTCGCCAGTTCTGTGATACGGTGGGAGAACTGACTAGTGTTTTGCGTTCGTATTCGCACTTGTGCGGTTAGCAAGAGTCGCCACCGACTTTTTACTTTATCCTAAAGGAAAGGTTAAAAAGCACAGCAAAAACCTTTTGAGATATTTCGTGGGTTCGGGGGGTAGATTATGAAAAGGGAAGGTATTGGCACCCTTTTCATCCATGGTTATCCATGGGCTCTTAGTTACTTGGTTTTTTAGATCACTTGCCTTGTTTTTCGATTGCTTTGAAAAATGGTGTGTGTGGGGGTGCTTTTGGAAAATGTTTTGGAAAAAGATGCCTTGTCTTAGGCAACTAATGTATTTGACTCGTGTTTGAGTGTTTTACAAAAGTGTGAATCTTTTCGAAAAGATGTTTTCAAATGTTTTTGAGAGTTTGTTTGAAAGTGTTGTGGATTGTGGTTTTTGAAAAGAAGGCAAGTGTTTTTGCAAGTTTGATCTCAAATAACTAAGAGTCTTGTCTACCCTATTGTACTCAAAGGCTTTTGTCATGTTTTAACCCCTTTTAACAATTTTGTTCCACCATTGAAATTGATGGACAATCTTGCGTTTAGGAAGTTTATTCGGGACGGGCGCGGGTCATCGTATGGACCATGAATGCAATGATGCCAAGTGTCTTTGGCAATTTGTTTTGAAGGGACTATGATCATTCCGTTTAGGCAACACTTTGAGACTTATGATCATTTGATTTTGTTTTGCCAAAGAAACTCGACGTGCAAGCATGGCCCATTTTGGAAGGCAACATGTGGGATTACCCTAGGGGGTGTAAGTGTGATTGTGTATTGATTACATGTATTTGTCTTGTATTAGGTTATCTAGCGTTTGATTTTATGTACATACAAACCCTAGGTCTAAACATGGTATATTTAGAAAACTGTAAATTGCGGAATGTAAATCTACGCTATTACAAAATAGTGTCCGGGAGTGGGGGTATAAATGTACAAGGGGATGAGACTTATAGTATTTACAACCAAATCGAATGTCACGATCGAATGAATATCAAATATAAATGTAAGATAAACATGTGTATAAGGTAATATGAATGTATTTGTGTAAGTGTACAAGTGTATATGTATGTGTAAGTGTAAGTGTAAGTATGTACAAATGCGAAATGTGAAGTTGAGTCGTATTAGGGTTTGACCTAGAGAAATGCTTTTAAAATGTATTTTTGATTTTTGTATGTTTATGTACAAAAGAAAAAATGAAGTGTTTTGATTAGAATGTTAAGTTTTAATTAAAAAAGTATTTTAGTCAAAATGTTTATGAGTTTCAATATTAAAAGATGTATTGAATTATTATGTACAAAAAAGAATGTTAACTAAAAAAAGGAGTTTAATTTTAATTATGTAAAAAAATGAATAATATGTACAAAAAAGAATGTTTTAAAATGTATGTACAAATATGTATTTTGAGTAAGAAAGTATTTTCAATTTAATTATGTATAAAAAGTATTTGGTTATTTTATATGCAAATGTGTATTAAGAAAATATTTTCAAATTTAACTTATATGATATGTACAAATGTATTTCAAAAAAAATGTTTTTAAGTTAATTGTGTATAAAAGTATTTAGATTAAGTTAGCATGTTTAATTAAATTAAGAAATAAATTGTATATGTTTTAGAAACAATGAATTAATTGAGTTAGTATATAAAAAAGTAAACATTGTTTTTTATTATAAAAATGAAAAGAGTTAGTGTTTTATAAAATAAGGTTAGTGTTAGAAAATGAGGTGATTTCTTGTTGGGCTTCAGAGGAGATTAGCAGCGGGTCTGGCCCAAGGTTTGAAACAGAATTAGGGTTAGGCAATTTGTTTCAGTTTGGAGCGAAGGCAGCGGCGCCGTGCGTAAGCTCATCTTCTTCGTTCTTCCTCATCTCCCTGCGTGCTGAATGTGATGCCTAGTGATGCCGAGCCAACCCAACGCCACCTCCGGTTCCTCTCATCTCCGCGATTGGACTAAACCTAAACGAACAGGGTAACGATCTCACCTTCTCTATCTTAGAATTTTCACTCTTCTTCTTGCTTAGTCTGAGTTATAATCTTACTCGTTATTATTGTTTGTTTTTCTTTTCTTGAGATTGAGAAGGGGACGAAAAGCTACCTTAATTTGGGAAGATGGAGGAAAGGGAACCGGAACTGGAGGCGTTGAGGAGGAGGCCCGGTGGCGGTGATGGAGCTTTGAGCTTGCTTTGCTTCGGGTATTTTCGTTCCTTTGATATATTTAGGGTTTGATGATGACGCTAGACTGAGAACCTTAATGTGCACTTCTTTTACCTCTTCTTCTTCCACTGTGATGCCTATGATTTGTTTCACTTTCGTTTTTCTGATTTGCCTATGTGTGCTTGCCTATGATGAAGCTTGCTTCTGAGGCTCTTTGAACTGCCTTTTGAGATTGCTACTGTTGAAACGATTTTTTTTTGACTAGCTTTCTTCTTGTTGCCTTTGTGTTGTTGCCTTGGGAATTTGTATGCTTCTCCTTCTCTCGTTGCCCTGTGATGACCTCAGAGGTCTGAGGGTCTCATTTGCCTTGAATCTTTGCTTCTGAATGATTTTGGAACATTGCTGCCTTGAGATGATTTGCTTGTGTGCTTTGAGATGTGCCTTACTGAGATGCCTATGATGAAGCCCACTTCTGAGGCTTGGTGTTTGAATGTTTTAGATGTTGGTTTCATAAGATGGTGAGGCTTGAGTTTGGATATGAGGTTTGTATGTTTAGCATGAAGGTTGAGGCTTGAGTTTGGATATCAGTTTTGTATGTTTAGCATGAAGGTTGAGGCTTGAGTTTGGATATCAGTTTTTGTATGTTTAGCATGAAGGCTGAGGCTTGAGTTTGGATATCAGTTTTTGTGAGTGTTTGAAGGTTTGGGACAGTTTGAGGGTTATGACATTGGTTAGATAATTGGTTTGGATATGAGAGGATGTTGGTTTTTGAGATAACTCAGTTTTTGCAGGTTTATGTGTTTTTGTTGTGTTTGATGGCCTTAGCTTGATCAGTTTGCAAGTATGGTTTTGATCAGTTTTTTTGGTATGGTGAGGTTATTGGTTTTTGGTTATGACTGATGCTTATGCTCAACTCAGTTTTGTTATTTTCTGATTTTGTATCTCTCTTCCTCTGAACTGTCCTGAACTGAGTTTTTTTTCATTATCTCTTTTTGTCTTCCTTTTTCTACTGTCTATTTCTTTACTGAGTTGGCTTTTGATGATTTTGTATATCTTCTGCTATCTTGCTCCTCTTTTCTTGCTTCTCTATCCTGACCTGCTATACTGCTGAACTGTCTTGATATATGCTTGGCTATTTTATGATTTTGTGTATCTTTTTCTGTCTGCCTGCCTATTGTACTGTCTATCTCTGCTGCTGAACTGCCATTGAACTCAGTCTAACCCTGCCTGCTTTATCTCTCTTTACTCTCTCTTTACAGTACAGCTTAAGATTTTTATATGATTTTTATTTGTACTGTTCTGAAGGGGCCCTATGGGAAATGATGAATTAAGATGTTTGTTGCTTGCATAACACATTTTGCATCTCCTTTATCCGGTTTGACAGTTTGGATAGATTTTCTGCTTTTTGATATCTTTTTCTCAAATCTTTCCATGACAGCTTTTGAGCTTGTGACAGCAAATGTACTTCCTTGATTTTCTTTGAGTGGACTTTGTTTTGGATTGAAAGTTTGGATTGAACTTTTTCAGTTTAGTTTGGATTTTGAATCTTGAACTTCTATGCAGCTTTGAAATTTATGACTTATGCATTTGCATTTGCATTCATGAAATAAAATAATCTTCCCTCTCTGTGAACCGGGAGAAATCCCGTGATTTGCAGAGAGGGCAACTGATCCCAGTCAGTGGCCCCTAATGATGAGCAACTTTTACTGTCTTTTCCAATTTAATGCTTTCTGACTTTTCTTATTTCTTTTTGCAGATGAAAAATGGAATACCGGAGCGGAATGAAGCACGAAGAATATTTAGAAAATAGGATAGTTTTTTTTCATTCTATGTAATATTTAAATTAAATGTAAATTATTGTCTGTAATGAACAACAATTTGTACAAATAACTCAAATATCAATAAAAGTTTAAATTATCCAATTAATTCTGATTTCTTTATTGTTTATTTATTTATTTAAAATTCTTAGAATTAAAACAATCGAAAAATAAATTCAATCATTTAATTTTAGAATAATAAATAACTAAAATAAAACAACATTGATCCAATAAACCTGTCTTATCCAACATCCAAGGCAAAACAGTAATTAACCCAGATAGACTGATCAAACACATGAACACTGTGAATCCAATACTGCATCTTGTATCTGACTGGCCCAATCAAAACGTACTGAATTCAAACCACTGTCTCTTTTACTGATTAAACCAAGATGATGCGAATTTTAATCCGAATCTTGAAATAAACCGCAAAGTGCCGTGGAATTCAAATTCTTCTGAGAATATGCCCATAAATCCTAATTCCCGATCAAATGCCAAATCACGCTCGCTTGATCAAATTTGGACCAAAAATCAACCAAACCCTAAGCCCACTGTATAAAACAATCCAAAGCTCTGAAAATCAGTAAAAACCCTAATTTTGCTTGACTGTCAAGAAAAGTCCATTTGTCCGATTCTTGAGCCAATTTGAAAAGTCAGGAAATGTTTGAAGCTGAGATTTCTTGGGGAAAAATGCGAGGGCAAATTTTGGGGTACAACAGAGATGTTTATACTTGCCATCAGCTGGAGGGTATTGTTCTTCAGAATAATGTTCTTCTTCCTCTAACTCTTCTGATTCTGACGAGACAATTGTTTCCTTGCCTTTCCCATCTTGATTGTCTCTTTCACCGAATGTCGTTGCAAAGTCTAAGGTCCTTCTTGTATGCCCATGAAATCTTCTTTCCATGTTCAGGACTCTGGTTACCTTATTTTTTTTCTTTTTCTTCTCCTCAGCCAACAAAGTCTTCAACTCTTCTTGTCCTTTGGCTAGGTTCAAGAGCAACTGTTGAAACTGTGTATTCTGAGCTTGGAGGTCCTTCACTGTTTGCTCGAGATCCATCTTACTAAAATAAATAATAGAGAGATGAGGAGACTTGTTACAAAATACATGTTTATGTTATGATGAATGATAAATACATATGCAAATGTTTTCAAGGATTTTAAGATTCAAATTTGTTTTAGACAAAAAGGAAACACACGTTATATTAATAGATTAAAGCTCGAGTACATCAATGCCTTCTTGGGCAAGACAAATAAAAGAAACTCTAAGATAGAAAGGTAGTGCGCATCCTCTTTGGTGCGATGTAGGCATTCAGAGTCTGCTCCTCATGAAGTAGCCTAGTGAGTTCCAAAACCTTCTTCTCGCTTGCGTAGAATTGGGCTTCGAAAGTATCTCGCTCTCCCTTGAGTTGTATCCAATCTCTTTGTAGGTCTTCAAGAGAGGTGGGGCTCTATGATTACCGGGAGAATGGAGGGGTAAGGCATCATAAGGCTCTGAGCACGAGTTCGTACCCATTTGAGGTAAGGCTCGAGAGGGATGGAATTTTTATGCCCCAAAGTCTTGCTATCCACCTTATTCAACATCCTCCAAGCTCGGATAAATCTCTGGCAAAGACCTTGATCGTTGTTGTCGTAGTCAAATACCAAACCTTGAATCAATATCTCGTGCGGGTCATCCCTTCGGGCGTAACCAAACTGTCTTAAGGCTAAACATGGGTTATAGGTGATACCTCCCCTAATGCCAAGTAAAGGGACATTAGGGAATTCTCCATAACGGTCAACAATGATAACATTCTCTTTGGATCGGGAACACCAATGAATGTCTGAATGTTTGAGCGTCATAAACCTTTGTGACCACCTTGAACCTTGCTCATTCTTTAATACATATTGGGGAAGATGTGAAATAAACCATCTTGCCAAGAGAGGAGTGCAACACATAAGGACACCTCTTTTCCTCATTGTGCGGGTGTGAAAAGAGTGTAGGATATCCCCTAGCAATGTAGGCACCGAGTTGCGGGATATGAAGATTTTGACGGTGTTCACATCTATGAGTTGGTCAAGATTTGGAAACAAAACCATCTCATAGATGAGGAGAACCATAATTTCCTCAAAGGCTTTCAAATCCAAGGAATTCCAACAGTTTTGGGCTTTCTCAAATAGGAACTTTGTTAGGAAACCCTTGACACCACTTCTTGTTTCCCAATGAGTTGTGACATCAGATGGGTGCCGGTGTAGAGCTTGAGCAATCTCTTTTGGCTTTGGGTCTCTTTCTGTACCGTTGAAAGGTAGTTGATTGAGAATGGGAATCCTCAAGAGTCAGGAGAATTCTTCCAAAGTAGGCACAAGTTGATAGTCGGGAAATGTGAAGTAATGGTGTAAAGGATCAAAGAACTGAAAGAGCACCTTCATCATGTCCTTATCTGTGTTGGAGGTGACCAGGTTGAGTAGGCGACCATGTCTCTCGGTGAATGGAGAGTTTTTAGGAATCCTTGAAGCTAGCTCCTTAAGTTGTGGAGGGATCCTTACAAGGTTGACTTGAATAGTTTTCCTGCGAAGAGAATCCATATCCTACAAAACAAGAACAAAGATGAATCCCAAAATCCTTGAAATGTTTAGTGAATGTGTATGATGTTATTATGTTCATGATGTTATGTACAAGTATGTATATACAAACAAGTCCTTAGGATTAGGCTTGCATGAAGTCTCATAGGTAAGTACCCTCTTGAAGTTTAGTTGGCTCAAACCTGTCCTAGTAATAGTAACTGGGTTCCAAGGAGCTCAAAATCACTGGTTTGTTTCCTTGATCATTGTTTCAGCATAACCCTCTTTAATGGCGACCGAAATATCCCAAGAAACCAAACCTCAATGAGTGTAGTATCGAGTATCTACCAACTTTGGACTGCACCAAAGTCGGTCATCTCACTACATCCTAAAGGCCAATTTTGTCAAGTAAAGGTTCTAAAAGTTCATTAGTGTTTCATGACATCACTCATCGGTCCCGTATTCTCTTTGATTAACTCAAAGGCTACCGGTACCCACAAATATGTCACACTAACGTAGCTATTGTTTAGACCATGTCGGTATACCCTGCACAGTTTCCACAATGCATTGCTACTTACTTATAATGTATCCCAAATCCGGGTAGAGGATTCAAACCTAAACAAAGAACCATAATGTAAAGCATACAAGTCATACAATGAAATTAAATAAATGTGATATAGCCCTAAGGTAACCCCACTTTTAGAATATTCCCCAGCAGAGTCGCCAATTCTGTGATATGATATGGAGGGGTAAGGCATCATAAGGCTCTGAGCACGAGTTCGTACCCATTTGAGGTAAGGCTCAAGAGGGATGGAATTTTTATGCCCCAAAGTCTTGCTATCCACCTTATTCAACATCCTCCAAGCTCGGATAAATCTCTGGCAAAGACCTTGATCGTTGTTGTCGTAGTCAAATACCAAACCTTGAATCAATATCTCGTGCGGGCCATCCCTTCGGGCGTAAGCAAACTGTCTTAAGGCTAAACATGGGTTGTAGGTGATACCTCCCCTAATGCCAAGTAAAGGGACATTAGGGAATTCTCCATAACGGTCAACAATGATAACATTCTCTTTGGATCGGGAACACCAATGAATGTCTGAATGTTTGAGCGTCATAAACCTTTGTGACCACCTTGAACCTTGCTCATTCTTTAATACATATTGGGGAAGATGTGAAATAAACCATCTTGCCAAGAGAGGAGTGCAACACATAAGGACACCTCTTTTCCTCATTGTGCGGGTGTGAAAAGAGTGTAGGATATCCCCTAGCAATGTAGGCACCGAGTTGCGGGATATGAAGATTTTGACGGTGTTCACATCTATGAGTTGGTCAAGATTTGGAAACAAAACCATCTCATAGATGAGGAGAACCATAATTTCCTCAAAGGCTTTCAAATCCAAGGAATTCCAACAGTTTTGGGCTTTCTCAAACAGGAACTTTGTTAGGAAACCCT
Source organism: Vicia faba (assembly GCA_948472305.1). Classification (NCBI taxonomy): domain Eukaryota; kingdom Viridiplantae; phylum Streptophyta; class Magnoliopsida; order Fabales; family Fabaceae; genus Vicia; species Vicia faba. Next base: position 347,768 of record CATIWC010000901.1, on the reverse strand, counting down.
TGACACCACTTCTTGTTTCCCAATGAGTTGTGACATCAGATGGGTGCAGGTGTAGAGCTTGAGCAATCTCTTTTGGCTTTGGGTCTCTTTCTGTACCATTGAAAGGTAGTTGATTGAGAATGGGAATCCTCAAGAGTCAGGAGAATTCTTCCAAAGTAGGCACAAGTTGATAGTCGGGAAATGTGAAGTAATGGTGTAAAGGATCAAAGAACTGAAAGAGCACCTTCATCATGTCCTTATCTGTGTTGGAGGTGACCAGGTTGAGTAGGCGACCATGTCTCTCGGTGAATGGAGAGTTTTTAGGAATCCTTGAAGCTAGCTTCTTAAGTTGTGGAGGGATCCTTACAAGGTTGACTTGAATAGTTTTCCTGCGAAGAGAATCCATATCCTACAAAACAAGAACAAAGATGAATCCCAAAATCCTTGAAATGTTTAGTGAATGTGTATGATGTTATTATGTTCATGATGTTATGTACAAGTATGTATATACAAACAAGTCTTTAGGATTAGGCTTGCATGAAGTCTCATAGGTAAGTACCCTCTTGAAGTTTAGTTGGCTCAAACCTGTCCTAGTAATAGTAACTGGGTTCCAAGGAGCTCAAAATCACTGGTTTGTTTCCTTGATCATTGTTTCAGCATAACCCTCTTTAATGGCGACCGAAATATCCCAAGAAACCAAACCTCAATGAGTGTAGTATCGAGTATCTACCAACTTCGGACTGCACCAAAGTCGGTCATCTCACTACATCCTAAAGGCCAACTTTGTCAAGTAAAGGTTCTAAAAGTTCATTAGTGTTTCATGACATCACTCATCGGCCCCGTATTCTCTTTGATTAACTCAAAGGCTACTGGTACCCACAAATATGTCACACTAACGTAGCTATTGTTTAGACCATGTCGGTATACCCTGCACAGTTTCCACAACGCATTGCTACTTACTTATAATGTATCCCAAATCCGGGTAGAGGATTCAAACCTAAACAAAGAACCATAATGTAAAGCATACAAGTCATACAATGAAATCAAATAAATGTGATCTAGCCCTAAGGTAACCCCACTTTTAGAATATTCCCCAGCAGAGTCGCCAATTCTGTGATATGGTGGGAGAACTGACTTGGGTGTTTTGCGTTTGATCATAAATGTTGCGGTTAGCAAGAGTCGCCACCGACTTTTCTTTTATCCAAAAGGAAAGGTGAAAAAGCACAGGAAAAACCTTTGAGATTATTTCTTGAGTTCGAGGGGTAGATTATGAAAAGGGAAGATATTAGCACTCTTTTCATCCATGGTTTTCCATGGGCTCTTAGTTACTTGCTAGATCACTTGCTTTTTGTTTGAAATTGTGCTTGATGTGGTTTTTGAAAGTATTTTGTAAAAGAGGTCATTGTTTAGGCAATCTTTATAATGATTCTTGTTTGTAAGAATTTATACAAAGATGTTGATCTTTTGAAAATGTTTTCAAGTTTTGTAAGATGTTTTGAAAGTGTAGGTGTTTGTTTTGAAAATAGCATGGATGTTTGTTTTGAAATGGAGCAAGTAATTTAGAGCAATCTACCTACTCAAATGTCTTTCTTGTTCATTTTCTTTTCCTTTGACATTGTTGTCTTACCATTGATTTGATAAGCAACCCTATCTTTAGATGTAAACAGGACGGGCGTGGGTCATCATATTACCATGATTAGCAATGCTGCAAGATATCTTAGCATTCTTTTAGTGGGACTAAGATCATTTATAAGGCAACTTAGATAGCGTCATCGAGGGACTATGATCTTGTATTTACTTGTTTTTGCTAAGATACCTCACATGCGTAATATGACCATTTTGTATAAGGCAACCAAGTGGAATAACCCCAGGGGTGCTTGTGTGCAAGTGTGTTGTTTTCATGCTTGTTTTTATCTTGAATTAGGGTTTTCTAAGTATTGGTTTTAGTCTTTCCATACAAACCCTAATTACTAGCATGTTATATAAAAGTGATAAATTACGAAATTTAAAGTTACTACGCTATTACAACATTTGTGGGAAGGGGGTATACAAATTCAATTGGGACTAGTTAATTTATTACAACCAAATTGAATGGGTATTAATGTACAAGGAATTGGAATAAATAATGTACAAAGTAATAAAATGAATGAATTGTACAAAAATGCAAAAAATGTAAAGGGAATGTATTTTTGTTTAGTTTTCATGAAAAAAAAAGATTTTGTCTTAACCTAATTAAATAAAGAAAATAATTAATTAAGTTTGAATTTATTAAGAAAAGATTTTAAATGAAAACCTAGTTCTATTAATTAATCAAAAGAAAATAAATTCAAGAAAAGTATTTTGGTATTTTCATCTTAAAAATATTTATAGTATTATAAAATATTTTTAGTCTTTTTCATATTAAAATAATGTATTTTTAAATTGTGTGAAAAATAAATAAATAAAAACATGATATTAATTAAGTTTATAAGATTTACTTAATAAAATAAATAAAGTATAAAAATATTTTTTTTGTGGAAAAATAAAATAAAATAAGTCAAAATAAAAATATATCATTTTTTTGTATTTTATGATTTTTAGTATTTTATGATTTTTAGTATTTAGAAAAATATATTTAAGAAAAGAAAAATGAAATAAATAAATAAATAATAAAACTTGGGCCACGGGGTGCCAATAGGAAATAGGGAGGCCAGTCATCAAAAAATAATAAAAAAATAAGCCAGGCCCAAAGAGGCCCAGCGCCCTACAAACAAAAAAGTCAGAATTATAAAAATATGAAAAATGAAAAAGGTACCACTGGGGCTCGAACCCAGGTCTCATAGGTTACAGGTGTGACACCCCAAATTTATTCAAGTGTTAAATAATTAGGAATTTAATTATTAAATTAATTAAAGGCTTAATTAATAATATTTTGGATTAAATGGATGAATTAATTATGAAATTAAAAAGAAAGACGGGGGGTGTAAGGTTGAATTAGAGGTGTGTGAAGTAAAAAGCTCTACTAAATAATAACTAATTTATTACTATTATTTGGAAAATAATAAAAGGAATATAAAAAGAAGGATAAAAAGGAAAAGAAAAAGAAGGTTATTGAGAAAAGTCATTATACGTGAAATTAGAGAAGAGAAGAGAAGAGAGGAAAAAGCCAAACGCCGTGAATTCGAAGGATCATCGCGAGGTAAGGGGTAATTTCGATTAATTACTATGCCTTATAGATTTTGGGATCAATAGAATTGATTAAGCATGTTAGGAATCTCAATTTAGGATTTCCTAGGTTTGTAGAATTTGTCCCTAATATTGTCAAATTGTGTGGAATTGAACCAATTGCATGATATATGATTGTTAGGAATGGTTGAATTGTGTTATTTGACATTATGTTGATGTTACTTGGGTGATTTTAGTGTTAATTGATGTGGTCATTCATATGGGAATGAAAAGGAATGGATTGAGATACATAATGCTGTAAAAAATAGCAGTTTTTGACTTTGCAGGTCGTGGGAACTGGTTCCCAGTGGGGAGGAATCGGGTTCCACTGTGTAAACTTACAAAAACTGGCAAAAACGCACGTAGGAACCGGTTCCTGTATGGGTAGGAACCGGGTTCCCATACATTTTCCAGAAAGGTGATATTTGAGCTTCGCAGGAACCGGTTCCTGCATATGTATGAACCGGGTTCTGCTGTAACTTTTTGAAAAATATTAAACTTTTAAAATCCGTAACTTTCAAACCGTAATTCCATTTTAGTCGCCGTTTTGGACGTTGTTTCTTAAATTAAATACTCTATTTTATAAAATGAAGAAAATAACTGTAACTTGATTTTATTTTGAAAATGTGTTGACTTTCCGATTATGCGGTTTGTTATTATGTGCATATTTGGTGTATATGCAATGGTGTATCCATGATAATTGATTGTATCAGGTCTTGGTGGATGAAGTGCATGTTTATGCTGTTTGATGTGTGTATGATAAAGAATGATATCATATTTTTTTTTTGTTTTGGTTCAGTTATGATAAATTGATGTATTTCATAGACTGATTTGATGTTGCACGCTGGTGATGTGCATGCATATGCATTGTTTTGGTGAAGTTAATTCCCATTGTATGGAATTTGACTTGTATTGCCGTTAACCGATACCCGGGTGATGATGGATGGTTAGGCTGGATTCGTGTCCGGGTGTTTATGGACGAATCGATGGTTGTTGTATCCGGTTGATGATGGATCAGTGTTGGGTGACTTGGTCACGTGTTGGTACCACATGCATTGTGTCTGCATTTGTGTTTGCATGGAATTGTAACATGTTAGGATGTCTTCTAGTGTTACAATTCTTTGGTTGATTATTGATTTGTGCATAATGACTTGTATGATTGGAACTGCGTGTTGAATCTGAATTTATGCTAAAATGGGTGAAATAATATGCTTGTGATATAATGTTGATTGAGAAGCTTATAATGCATGTTAATTATGAGAAATCTCACCCTTACTTTAACAATTTCAGATTAAAGTTAGCAGCTCAGGAGTTGGTGAGGATGGCTCTAGAGCTATGTTACTTTAAGTCCGCGTATCAGTGTCGTGCTCTGATAGGTTGTAACACTGGGGGAAACGTTTGAATGATGAGTTTTATTTATACTCTATTGTTTAATTTATGTTGGGAATACTTATGAAGTGAAGTTATTCCGGTTTTGAGACATTTCCGCTGTGTAGAACATGATATTGATTTGAATATTTATCTTAATAATTCCTTCAGTAAAGCACGATAACTGTAGATTTGAGGTTTTTATATTTATCTTGGATTGTGACATCCCTGTTTTCCATGTTACTCTGATTTAATTAATATATTCGCGGGTTATTTAGAAGGGGTGTTACAATAGTGGTATCAGAGCATAGTCGGTCTTGTCTTGTGTCGTTATCCCTTTTGTATGCGACTAGTGTAAGGTGACACTGTCGATACTTGTGTGCTGATGAGGTTGTTTTGTAATGTTACATAACAATGGCCGGAAGAGGTAACGGAAGAAACGACGATGCTCTTGCTGAAGCATTGGGAATGTTGGCTGGAGTACTCGGAGGGAACCAGCAAGAAGCTGTGATTGGTGCTGACCGACAATTGGGGAATTTTCAGAGGAATAATCCTCCGTTGTTCAAGGGTGCACATGATCTCGAAGGTGCTCAGAAGTGGTTGAAGGAGATCGAGAGGATCTTCAGAGTAATTGACTGTGCTGAAGGGCTGAAGGTGAGATACGGAACTCACATGTTAGCAGAGGAAGCTGATGACTGGTGGGTTGCTACCAAAACTGAAATGGAAGAAGATGGTATTGCGTTGACTTGGGCTGTGTTCAGGAGGGATTTTCTGAGGAGGTACTTTCCTGAGGACATCAGAGGCAAGAAGGAGATTGAGTTTCTGGATCTCAAGCAGGGTAACAAGACTGTCGGTGAGTATGCTTCGAAGTTTACTGAGTTAGCGAAGTATTATGCTCATTATACTAACGATGCAGATGGAGAATTTTCCAAATGTATCAAGTTTGAGAATGGTCTTCGTGATGAGATTAAGCAGGGTATTCAGTATCAGCGTATCCGAAGATTTCCTGATCTGGTTGACTGTAGTAGGATTTTAGAGGAGGATCTTGCTAGCACTAAGTCGAATGCTTAAGGGTATGTTGATAGGAAGGGTAACCAACAGATGGATCATGGTAAGCCTTATGATAGAAGTAATCAGAGACCCGGTGGTTGGAAGAAGTTTGGTGGAGGAGATTCTAGTTCTTCCATTAAGTGCTACAAGTGTGGTGAGATAGGACATCGTATGGTGGATTGCAAAAGTAATGATAAGAAGTGTTTCAAGTGTGGGAAACTCGGCCATGTGGCCAATGATTACAGAGTAAGAGTGGTGACTTGTTACAACTGTGGTGAAGAAGGTCATACTCGTCCTCAGTGTACAAAACCCAAGAAGGAGCAAGCTAGTGGTAAAGTGTTTGCATTGTCTAGGTCAGAGACTAAGCCAAATGATCGGCTGATTAAAGGTACATGTTTTATTAATGACATACCTTTGATTGCGATTATTGATACTGGAGCTACGCATTCTATTATTGCTTTGGATTGTGCTAAAAGATTGAATTTGGAAATTTCTAATATGGATGGAAGTATGGTTGTTGATACTCCTGCGTCGGGTTCAGTGACTACTTCGTATGTTTGTAGGAATTGTCCTATTGTGATTTTTGGTAGGGGTTTCGGTATGGATTTGGTGTGCCTACCGTTAGAACAACTTGATATCATCCTTGGAATGAACTGGTTGGAATTCAACCAGGTTCACATCAACTGTTTTGCGAAGACGGTTATTTTTCCTGAAGAGGTTGGTGCCGAAGATGTGACTATGTCGGTTAAACAGATGAACCTAGCTGTGAAAGATGGTGTTGTGGTATTTATGTTGTATTCTGCAATAGAAGCGGAGGGAAAAGCAAAGAGTGATGGATTGCCAGTGGTGAATGAATTTCCAGAGGTGTTTCCGGAAGACGTTAGTGAATTGCCACCTGAGAGGGAGGTAGAATTTACTATAGATTTGATTCCTGGAACTAGTCCGGCGTCGATGGCGCCTTACCGTATGTCGGCATCTGAATTAGCGGAGTTAAAGAAACAGTTGGAGGAGTTACTTGAGAAGAAGTTTATTCGTCCGAGTGTTTCGCCGTGGGGTGCTCCGGTGTTGTTGGTTAAGAAGAAAGAAGGTTCAATGAGATTATGTGTTGATTATAGACAGCTGAATAAAGTTACAATCAAGAATCGGTATCCTTTTTCGAGGATCGATGATTTGATGGATCAACTAGTTGGAGCTTGTGTATTTAGTAAGATTGATCTGAGATCTGGATATCATCAGATTCGTGTGAAGTCGGAAGATATTCAGAAAACTGCATTTAGAACGAGGTATGGACATTACGAGTATTCTGTTATGCCGTTTGGAGTTACTAATGCACCTGGTGTTTTCATGGAGTATATGAACAGGATATTTCATCCGTATCTTGATAAGTTTGTGGTGGTGTTCATTGATGATATTATAATTTATTTGAAGAGCGATGAAGAGCATGCAGAACATCTCAGAGTTGCGTTGGAATTGTTGAAAGAGAAGAAGCTTTATGCGAAGTTGTCCAAGTGTGAATTCTGGTTAAGTGAAGTAAGTTTTCTTGGCCATGTAATTTCCAAGAATGGAATTGCTGTGGATCCTACGAAGGTAGAAGCAGTATCTCAGTGGGAAGCGCCGAAGAATGCTTCTGAGATCCGTAGTTTTCTGGGTCTTGCAGGTTATTACAGGAAGTTTATAAAAGGATTTTCCAAATTAGCGTTACCGTTGACTAAGTTGACCAGGAAGGGTCAGATGTTTGTTTGGGATGTTGAATGTGAGAAAGGATTTCAAGAGCTGAAGAGGAGGTTGACAAGTGCTATGATCTTGATTTTGCCAAATCCGACTAAGTCTTTTGTTGTGTATTGTGACGCATCATTAATGGGATTAGGTGGTGTGTTGATGCAAGATAAGCAGGTGGTGGCTTATGCTTCGAGACAATTGAAAGTACATGAAAGGAATTATCCGACTCATGATTTGGAGTTGGCAGCTGTTGTGTTTGTTTTGAAGTTGTGGAGGCATTATTTATATGGTTCTCGGTTTGAGGTGTTCAGTGATCACAAAAGTCTGAGGTATCTCTTTGATCAGAAAGAGTTGAATATGAGGCAGAGGAGATGGTTAGAATTTCTAAAGGATTATGATTTCGGATTGAATTACCATCCTGGTAAGGCAAACGTTGTTGCGGATGCCTTGAGTAGGAAGTCCTTGCATATGTCGATGTTAATGGTCTGTGAGTTAGATTTGGTTGAGCAGTTCAGAGATTTAAGTTTGGTATGTGAAACTACTCCGAATAGTGTGAAATTGGGTATGTTGAAACTGACTAGTGGTATTCTGGAAGAAATTCGGAATGGGCAGAAGTCCGATGTTGGGTTAGTTGATAAATTGACATTGATCAACCAAGGTCAAGGAGGCGAGTTCCGGATTGATGAGAATGGTGTTATGAGATTTGGTAATAAGGTGTGTGTTCCAGATATTGCAGAGATTAGGAAGAGTATTTTGGAAGAAGGACATCGTAGTGGATTGAGTATTCATCCTGGTGCTACTAAAATGTACCATGATTTGAAGAAGTTGTTTTGGTGGCCGGGAATGAAAAAATAAATTGCTGAGTTTGTGTATGTTTGTTTGGTTTGTCAGAAGTCGAAGATTGAGCATCAGAAACCGTCAGGATTGATGGAACCGTTGTTTGTTCCGGAATGGAAATGGGATAGAATCTCTATGGATTTTGTGTTTGGTTTTCCAAGGACATCGAAGAATTGTGATTCTATCTGGTTTATTGTTGATCGGTTGACGAAATATGCTCACTTTATTCCGATAAGAATGGATTATCCGATGGAAAGGTTGGCATAATTGTATGTTGAGAAGATTGCGAGTTTGCACGGTATTCCTTCTAGTATTGTGTCAGATCGAGATCCGAGGTTTACATCTAAATTCTGGACGGGATTGCAAGAAGCTTTGGGTACTAAGTTGCGTTTGAGTTCCGCTTATCATCCACAGACAGATGGTCAGACGGAGAGAACGATTCAGTCGTTGGAAGGTTTGTTAAGAGCTTGTGTGTTGGAGAAAGGTGGAGCTTGGGATAGTTATCTACCATTGATTGAGTTTACCTACAATAATAGTTTTCATTCGAGCATTGGTATGGCTCCGTTTGAGGCATTGTATGGTAGGAGGTGTCGGACACCGTTGTGTTGGTATGAATCTGGAGAGAGTGTTGTGATTGGACCGAAAATTGTCCAACAGACTTCAGAAAAGATTAAGATGATTCAGGAGAAGATGAGGACTTCTCAGAGTCGTCAGAAAAGTTATCACGATAAGAGGAGGAAAGATCTTGAGTTTAGCGAAGGAGAACATGTTTTTATGCGAGTTACTTCGATGACTTGGATTGGTCGAGCTTTGAAGTCAAAGAAGTTGACTCCATGTTTTATTGGTCTGTTTTAGATTACCAAGAGAGTTGGGAAAGTTGCTTATCATATTGCTTTGCCGCCGTCACTTGCAAATTTGCATGATGTCTTTCATGTATCCCAGTTGAGGAAGTACATTGTTGATCCGTCTCATGAGATTCGGGTAGACGATATACAGGTATGAGAGAATTTGACTGTGGAAGCGGTACCTGCGAGAATTGAGGATCGGAAGTTGAAACAGTTGCGAGGCAAGGAGATCGCGTTGGTAAGAGTGGCTTGGGGAGGACCAGCAGATGGAAATGTCACTTGGGAGCTGGAGAGCCAGATGAAGGACTCGTATCCCGAACTTTTCGTCTAAGGTGTGTTTTCGAGGACGAAAACTCTTTTAGTAGGGGAGAGTTGTGACACCCCAAATTTATTCAAGTGTTAAATAATTAGGAATTTAATTATTAAATTATTTAAAGGCTTAATTAATAATATTTTGGATTAAATGGATGAATTAATTATGAAATTAAAAAGAAAGACTGGAGGGTGTAAGGTTGAATTAGAGGTGTGTGAAGTAAAAAGCTCTACTAAATAATAACTAATTTATTACTATTATTTGGAAAATAATAAAAGGAATATAAAAAGAAGGATAAAAAGGAAAAGAAAAAGAAGGTTATTGGGAAAAGTCATTATACGTGTGTTGTACCCCAAAATTTGCCCTCCCATATTCTTCAAGATTTGCCAAGATCAAGCTTCAAAATCCCTCAAGAATTGCACAGTCCAATTGTCTCCTAACACAGTCAAAATTAGGGTTTTGATTCTTGCAAAGAAATTGAGGTTTCCAGGGGTCCAATCAAGTCCCATATGCCTATACACATTGTCAAGCATCCATATGTCAAGGTTCAAGACTCACAGCATCAAGTTGCACAGTCAAAAGCCCTAATTGCTCCACAGTCAACTGCAGGGGCAAAATGGTCATTTGGCAGTCAAAAGTCAAAATGTTTGGTCAACATCTTATTTTGAAGCCATAATCATCATTTGATCAATTCTTGATCATGATTCCACAAGCATGGCTCAAAAAGTCTCAAGATGCAAAAGTTTCTATTTTTGGACAGCTGAAAAGTCAACTGCAAATTGACCAGGGCATAACTTTTTCATGGTTCATCAGAAAAATCCCATCCAAGGCTCATTTTTAAGGGGATGACATTTCCTACAACTCATCTTCACACTCCAAGTCCAAGAAATTCTCTCACAAAAAGTTATCAATTTCAACATTATAGGTCATTTTCAAAAGTCAACAAAAAGGCACTTTAAGTCAAAGACCATAACTTGAGATTGGTAAATCAAAATGACATGGGACCAAAGGCATTGGTTAGAGGACTTCAAGACCTTTACAAAATGTCCAATAACATGTTCATAGCTTCAAAATTGAGCAAGATATGCATTGAAGAAGTTGGGAAATTTCTGGGAACTTTCAAAAGTCAACTTTGCCTAAAAAGCTTCAATTTTGCTAATGGGCCTCAAATTCTTTCTTGAATCATTACCCAAAGCCTATGCACGACCCATTGAACTTAAAATGATTTATTTTCTTATTTTTAATTAATTAATTGAATTATTATTATTATTAATTCATTTAATTGGTTTTAATTGTAGAAAAATATCAAAGAATGGTTGTCAAATCTTTTTATGCAGCAAATACACTCCATATATGCTAAAGATTTCGTGCATCATCCAAGGGGACAAGATCTTCCATAATTGGCAAAGTTTTCATGGAAAAAGATTGAAAATCACATAATTGAAAATCAAATATTCAAGTCATAAATTCATGGACCTTTGGGCCAAGGTTTTGACCTAAATTCGTTCACATACAAAGGCATAAGCTAACCCTACTCAAGCATACACGTGAAAGCTGCTGAAACTCCATAATCACTTTGCAAAATTTGAATAAAAAAACTTGAAACTGATTTCATACTTGCAGTGCCTTTCCACGCCTAAAAAGGATTCCAATACGTTGCCTAAGTCTCCAGGAAGCGTTTGCAATCAAGAACTAATCCTAACACGCAAAGAATCAGAGAATACAAGTGACACGGTTTGCTTTATTTTCCAGATTTGCACATCACGATTCATGCATTTTTAATACATTTGGTTGATTGTTTTGTGTTCACAGCATTCAGGCAAAGCTTTTGGTATGATTTAATTCCATTAATATGCCTTGAAACGCCAGTTACCATGAACGACATTTAGGGTTTCTAAAGCTTTCAATTAGGGCTTTCTTGTTGAGGAAAAATTAAACCTTGAGACTTATGCAGTTGAATTCATGAGCTCAATACGAGTTGAATGGCAACCTCGCGCCCTTTTTATATTGATTCCACTTATATTCGCTATTTTTAGGACTTTTACTTAATGGGGGTTTAAAACCCCCGCTATCTTGTTCATGTTGCAGGTGAAAACGAAGAAGAAAGCACGCGTGGCACCATGCTACTGGGACATTCAAACTTTAGCGCGTTTTTTTTAATGTTTCAGTATAATGAGCATTTGTCATATATAATATTTGTTTATCAACATATGTACAAGCGCGTTTCATAGCTCAGTTGGTGGAGGACGTGTATTGCAAGTATTGGGACCTGGGTTCGATTCCCAGGTCCCCCCACATAATTCATAATTTTTGTTTTAATGTCTTCTAGTGCAGCTCTCATCCAACGTCCTACCATGAGCCTCACGCCTAAGCCTGCCAAGTGGCTTCAAAGATCCATCTGCCTGAAGGTGAATTCCATGGTGTACCCCAGTCAGACAGCATGTGCATGATCATGGAAAGTCAAACGAGCCTTGTGTCTAATGGGCCAGAATTCCTCAAATCACACCTCCATATGGGCCTTCACACCCCTTTGGTTTGCATACTTTTTAATTTAATTTTCTTTTCTTTCTAATTCTTTTTAATTGTTTTAATTGTTTTTATTAATTCACCATTAATCAACTTTTCATAATAAAATCAGAAAATCAAAATACAAAATATATTTAATTATTTATTAATTTCCTCACTAATTTATTTTTGTAAATAAACTCTAATAACTAATCTAGGTTAATTTAGGTTTAAAATTCAATCTTTTTCTTAATAAATAAAATTCCATAGAATTAGGTTTTTGACATTTTTATCTTTTCTTAATTAATTATTCTCATCATTATTTATTATTATTATTATTTTTGTACATAAATATGTAAATTAATTAATTAGCTTAAATTAGGTTAATTTTAATATTTTCTTAATAATTAAAATAGACTTAGAATTAGGGTTTTCACTTGATTCTATTTTCTTTATTTCCATAATAAATACAAAAAACATAAAAAAAAACTTTCTTTTCTTTAATTAAATAATTAATTAGGCTTTAATTTAATTTAAATTCCAAGCAAAGGGTCAAAAGCCTCAGACGTCCTTTTAATTCTTTTCGCGCCTTATTTTTCTTATTAATTATTATGTAACTGTTCAAGGATGTAATAGTAATTAGGTTTACTGCTTTTATTTACTTTCCGCATCTTTATCAAAAACGGGTCTTTGTATTTTGGCGATGTATAGACCCGCGCCTTGTAATAGCGTAGCTTTTATCTTTCTGTATTTTCCGCACTCCTAACTGCTAAACTCGCATGAAAGAATGTATGTTAATTAAAAACAACTCGTAGCTCACAATGCCATGATCAAAGATAACTGTTAACATGAAAACAACACACAATACACACACCACTTCTAGGGTACGCCTCACTCGTTGCCTTCGAAACGTGGTCGTCAAGTATAGGACGTTTTAGCGGTCGCTCTTATGTCCAAGATCCAGTTGCCTCGAAACAGTTGCCTCGAAACGGTTGCCTCGGATTAAAAAAGGATCTAGGATGTAAGGGTAGCTTCTAAGGTGTCCTACTATTGCTTCGGTGACCACACTGTCCCTCCAATCGAATTGACCCGAACACCTCCAATGATGGTGCTACCTACCTCTCAATGGTGGGATGGCACTACCTTAAGGACTTTTACACAGCCTAATTCCTTAGGGTAGGTAGATGACTCATGGATACTTGCTCTCTTCAAAAACAAACAAAAATCTTTTCACACTGACACTTTCAAAAGCTTTCAAAACAAATTTTTCAAACACTCTTGAGGACAGATACAAGAGTCATTCAGAAATCTTTCAATGAAACTTTTTTCAAACCCACTCACATTTTGAAAAGCAAACATCATTTTGAAAACATAAGATCAAGTATCTAAGAGCCCATGGATAACCATGGATAGAAAGGGTGCTAACACCTTCCCTTTCTATAAATCTACCTCCCGAACCGAGAAACGTTCTCATAAGGAATTTCGCTGTGCTTTTGTCCTGTCCATGTTGGAGAAAATAAAAGATGGTGGCGACTCTTGCTTCCGCAACATACGCGATCCAGCTTTAAACAATCAGTTCTATTTCCACCGATCACAGAACTGGCGACTCTGCTGGGGACATTATAAAGTGAGGTGTACCTTAGGATAGCTCATACTTGTGTTTTCAATTGCTGTGTTTTGTTTGCTTTATTATTGTGGGTATTGTCTTGGAGCTTCATAGATCCTAACCCGGATCTGGGGATACCCTGTTAGGTAGCATAAGTTGTGAGGGACCTATCCGGCATAGACCGACACGGGTGAAGCAGTGGCTACGTTGGTGTGGCACCTTGGTCTGTACCGATATCCCTTGTGTCGCAACGAGGAGAATATGGGTCTTCTGAGGAGTCATTAAGCACCAACCGACCTTAGAACCTTAAATGACCCAACTTGGCCAATAGAACAGTAGCAGTATGCTACACCCATTGAGGCTAAACTCTCGCGATGGTTCTGGCTGCAAGAAAAGATTGCGATGCTGGAGTTATGACCGATTGAGGGTAGTCAGTGATATTGGGATCCTCTAGAACCAGGTTACTTTTGATAGGACAGGTCTTAACCAACAAACTGAAAGAGGGTAATACCTAGACCCCATGCTGGCCTAAACTCTAAGGGTTGTCTTGTGTGACTTGTGTGCCTTATCATGTTTGCCTTTGTGAATATTTGTGGTGTGCTTTATCATAACATCATGCCATCATAGACATTGCATGCATCCTGCATAAGGAATGACCATTTCAAAGACAAGAGGGTTTCATCTTTGCCCTGTTTTGTAGGACATCATGATGCCTGTGCGAAGGAACACTATCCGGTTCAATTTTGTTCACCCACCTGAGTTGCTTGAAGAGTTGGTTAGCAGAATTCTAAACACTACCTCCTTCATCCAGAGGCATGGTTCTCTTCTCGGTTTAGTCACTACAAAGTGGGACCAACAACTGATGAGTGTCCTGACCCAGTTTTATGATCCCTTGTATAACTGCTTCACCTTTCAAGACTTCCAGCTGGTCCCTACCCTGGAAGAGTTCTCTGATTTGCTGGGTATCCCTATCTTGGATCAGACTCCCTTCACTGGTTGGGAAAAGACTCTTAGGCTTGAGGAGATTGCTGCAGCCCTTCCCTTGACCCACAAAGAGGTAATGGATAACTGGGTGACTAGAAGCAGAGTTAAGGGTTTCTTGGCCAAGTTTCTGATCGGTAAAGCTAACAGTTTCTGGAATGACTTAGACTTCAGGGCGTATGAAAATGTTCTGGCTCTCTTAATCTATGGTCTAGTTTTGTTTCCTAATCCTGATAATTTCATTAACGTCACTGCCATAAGGATCTTCATGTCTCGGAACCCTGTGCCCACTCTCTTGGGTGATATCCTGCAACAACTTTATGCTCGTACTGCCCGAAGACGAGGAACTCTTTGGTGTTGTATTCCTTTGTTAGTGAGGTGGTTTATTTTGCACCTCCCTAAGTTCGTGCTGAAGAACAAAGAAGGAAGAGGCTGGGCTCATAGGTTAATGTCTCTCACTGATAATGACATCATTTGGACTTTCAGGGGTTTGGATGAAGTAGCTGTTATTGATCGTTGCGGAGAATATCCTAATGTTCCTTTGATTGGTACCCAAGGAGGAATCTCTTATAATCCATGCCTAGCTCTCCGTCAATTTGGAAGAGCCAGAAGAGCAGGGCCTCATGAGATGTTGGTGCCTCACATCAGTTTTGAGTTTCAGGTAGATAGTGACGAGCTGCGTCGTAGGTTCATCAAGGCTTGGGACAAAATTCACAAAGCTGACCCACATGAGTTGGGACCGAAGACTTCTCTACCTATGGAACCCTACTATAGATGGGTGCGCATCCGTGCTCAGAATTTAGGTATGCCATATGAAGCTGTCAGACCCATCATCCTTGAGTTTCCTGATAGAGACGGGGTTCCTCCAACTGTTCTCCCTCCTCAGATACCTACTGACGTGGATACACTAAAGAGGTCTTGGGCGCAACTACAAAAAGAACGGGATTCTTATCAGGAAAAGTTCAACGAGCAGGAATTGAAAATCCAGAAGCTGACAAAGCAATTGGAGAATGAGCGTGCCTTGAATGACTACATCCATACTGAGAAGAAGAGACTCTGGGATCAATGATGAGCTTTGGATGTTCTTTTACAGTTTTTTATTTCCCTTTCCAGTATTTCCATTTTATGTAACGCCTAAGGGCAATCTATTGAACAATTTAAATTTCAAAGTTTAAATCTAATGAAGTGTGTTCCTTTTTGTTTACAAAGTTGAATCCCGATTGTCTTTGAAAACATAAATCATACGCATTCCATTCATCATGTGCATAGCAGGTACTATTCTTTTCAGGTTGTTTAATGTTCTTCGCTGTTTATTTCAGCTCGCCATCATGAATTCTGAATCATCTACTGAGCAATCCATCAAGGCCCTCCAGGCTCAGAACGCCCAGTTCCAAGAGTTGATCATGAGTTTAGCCCAAGGTCAAGAGGAATTGAAGGCTCTGCTGGTCAAGAAGAAGAAGAAGAGAACTGTACTATTCAACACTGGCCGGAGGTTTGGTAACACACTGCAAAATGAGGTGGATCAAGCTGGTTCTTCTGTAGGGAAAGGCAGTCCCCAAGGGGGAAGGGTTCCTAGTCCGGTGGTCTCTGACAACGAGACTGATTTCAATGAAGAGCAGTACCCTCCAGCTGAAGACAAGTACAAGCAGTTAGAGGATCGTCTGAATGCCATGGAAATTCAACAAGTGCCTGGGTTGGATTTCGGAGACCTGGGTCTATCTTCTGGTGTGGTGATCCCACACAAGTTCAAAGCACCATCTTTCGCAAAGTATGACGGGGCGTTCTGCCCTAAGCTGCATCTTAGATCTTATGTGCGGAAGATCCAGCCGTATACTGTGGATAAGAACTTATGGATCCATTTCTTCCAGGAGAGTCTTTCAGGAACTCATCTCGAATGGTTCTATCAGCTGGATGGAACCAAGGTTCGTAACTGGGAGGACTTGGCTACTGCTTTTTATAAGCAGTATCAGTACAATGCCGACCTCGCTCCTACACGTACCCAACTCCAGGGTATGTCGCTAGGATCGGGAGAAGGTTTTAAAGAGTATGCGCAGAAGTGGAGGGACCTGGCTGGTAGGGTGCAGCCACCGTTAACCGACCGTGAACTCGTGGACATGTTCTTAGGGACCCTATCCGGGCCGTTCTTCAATCATCTCATTGGTAATTCCTCCGCAGGGTTTACAGACCTCATTCTGACTGGAGAGAGGATAGAAGCTGGGATGAAATCAGGGAAGATACAGAAAGGCGCGTCCTCAAGTTCTGAGAAGAAGCCTTTCAAGAAAGAAGCCAGTGCTGTGTATGGGCCCAGGCGGCAAAATAAACCGGAACGCCGCCAAGCTGTCAACGCGGTGGTAATTGCAAAGCCTGTTGCCGCTCCTCAGCAACCTAACCAACCAAGGGGTGAGAGACCCAGAAGAGAATATACTCAGCTTAGTATGACCTTGTCGCAGATCTTGCCACAACTGCTATCGACCAACTTGGTAACCGCCAGAGAAGCTCCGAAGGTGGTGAACACCACATCTCCGAAGTACAATCCCAACGCCCGCTGTGTTTATCACTCTGATAGCCTGGGGCATTCTACTGATGACTGCTGGGCCCTAAGAAATAAGGTTCAGGACCTTATCGATGCCAAGGAAATACAGTTTGAGGCGCCCGAAAGGCCCAACGTTGTGACCGCTCCTATGCCCCAGCATGGAGTAAATGCTATTGAGGAAGACCTATATGTAGTTTCTGTGGATGATGTTGCTACCCCTTTATTGACTGTCAAGAGGAACCTGTTGCTAGCCGGTTTATTTCCGGGTTGTAGCAAGGGTTGCCTTCTGTGTGTTGTTTCCCCTGCTGGTTGTCCGTTGCTGAAGTCAGGCGTCCAAAACCTGATGGATAGCAAAGAGATTTTGTTCAAGAAGACCGCTGTTCCTATTGTTCCTACTGAAGAGGTATCCGTTGTCACCATTTTCAACAATCCTACCAAGGCTCCCCCGAGGAAGAACGTCAAAATCATGTCTGTTGCACCTATTATCATTACTGTTCCGGGGCCCCTCCCCTATAAATCTGACAAGGTTGTCCCATGGCACTATGGGGCAGATGTGTATGTGCTTGGAGTGAAGCAGGAGTTCAACACTAGTACCGGCATCAGTAACATCACCGGTCCCGCTAAAGTTACTCACAGTGGCAGGCTCTTCTCGCCCGACATTGCGCCACCAGTTATCTGAAGACCTCTTATCATCACGCCTACAAGTGTGCCTGTTTCCCCTCCTGGTCAAGTTTCTACCCCTGCTGCCGAGTCATCTGACACTCGGGGCAAAAGGATTGCTGATGTGCCTGCTCGGATGGAGGCACCGAAGACTGTTAACGCTGAAGCTTCACAGCAAGAGATGGAAGAAATCCTTAAGATCATCAAGAAGAGCGATTTCAACGTCGTTGAGCAGCTGGGGCACACCCCCTCTAAAATCTCTATGCTATCACTGCTGTTATGCTCAGAGGCCCACGCCAAGGCCCTGATTTCATTCCTGAAGACGGCCCATGTGCCACAAGAGACGTCGGTTGATCAATTTACTGATTGTGTGGCCAACTTGACCGCTGACAATGGGTTGGGTTTCTCTGATGCTGATCTAACCGCTAAGGGAAAGAACCACAATGATGCCCTGCATGTCTCCATTGAATGCAGGGGCACTACTCTTGCACACGTGTTGGTAGACACCGGTTCTTTACTGAATGTACTGCCCAAGAAGGCCTTAGACAGGTTGGATTGTGAGGGTTTGGAGTTGAAGCCTAGTAACATCATTGTCCGAGCCTTTGACGGGTCGAAGAGGATGGTACATGGTGAAGTGGATATTCCGATTCGTGTTGGTTCTCAAGTCTTTGATTCAACGTTCTATGTGATGGAAATTCGTCCATCCTATTCTTGTTTGCTGGGTCGTCCTTGGATCCACAAGGCTGGGGTTGTGACCTCCACTCTACACCAGAAGCTTAAATACCTTGTCAGAGGGAAGATTGTTACAGTGCAGGGGGAGGAAGAATACATGGTTAGTCATCTGAACTCGTTCCGGTATATAGAGATGGACGGGGAGTTCATTGAAACCCCCTTTCAACATTTTGAAGAGGTGCCTCCAACATTGGCGTCAGCTGAGACAGTAATTGAAGAAGACTTTCCTCTGAAGATGGCTTCCTTGAAGGACGCCCGGGCCGTGATTGAAAAAGGTGAATGTGCAAACTGGGGCAGACTCCCTGATTTTACTCCTAAGACTGACAAGTTTGGGCTGGGTTTTACTGCAGAGGCTCAGAGGGCTGTACGCAAAGCAAGGATCGGAAGACCTCCCGTGTTCATCACCAACCCGGGAGTGAATGCTATTGAAGGCGATGTGGAGGAATCAGAGTTTGATAGCTGGATCTACCCGACGACCGACGGTGGACTGAACAATTGGACTGCAAAAGACTACATACCTGTTACTTTTGTTACGCAGTAATGAATTCCTTTGTTTTTAATTTGTAATGAACAATAAATTGAAACTTTACGGAACGATGTCTTACCCGGGGCACCGTTGCTTCATTGGTGAGGGCTTATTACTTGTCATTTCCATATATCATGAATAAAAAACATTGGACGTTTTTCGCATTTCAAATCTTGTGCTCCCTTTCTTTCCTTCTTTATATATTGCAAAAACAACTATATTTACACACACTCACCTATACAGGTTTCAATCCACTCTGGATCTCACTGGTAACGACTCTGCTACTGCCAATTATGACTTTGAAAATACGATCAACTTAGCCGAAGACGAAGGTGAAGATGATTGCGAAGTTCCTGGTGAGCTTGCAAGACTGTTACTCCAGGAAGAGAGGGCCATTCAGCCACATGAAGAGCCAGTGGAAACGGTAAACCTGGGTACTGAGACAGATAGAAAGGAAGTTAAGATCGGTGCCAATCTGGAGCTCAGCGTGAAACAACGGTTGATTCAGATGTTGCATGATTATGTAGAGATCTTCGCCTGGTCTTACGAAGACATGCCTGGGTTGGATACCGACATTGTGGTCCATCACTTGCCTACCAAGGAAGAATGCCCTCCCGTTAAACAGAAGGTCTGCCGTATGCGTCCAGAGATGTCCGAGAAGATCAAAGCTGAGGTTATGAAGCAATTTGATGCCGGGTTTCTAGCAGTAACCTCTTACCCTCAGTGGGTTGCCAATGTGGTTCCGGTGCCGAAAAAAGATGGTAAAGTCAGAATGTGTGTTGATTACAGGGATTTGAACAGGGCCAGCCCTAAAGATGACTCCCCCCTGCCTCACATCGACGTTCTGGTTGACAATACTGCTCAGCACAAGGTGTTCTCCTTCATGGATGGTTTTTCAGGTTATAATCAGATCAAGATGGCTCCTGAAGATATGGAAAAAACTACCTTTGTTACTCAGTGGGGCACTTTCTGTTACAAGGTCATGTCGTTCGGGTTGAAAAATGCTGGGGCAACCTACCAACGTGCCATGGTTGCTTTATTTCATGACATGATCCACCATGAGATTGAAGTGTACGTCGATGATATGATTGCAAGGTCCCAAACCGAGGAAGAACACCTTGACCATCTACAGAAGCTGTTTGACCGTCTGAAGTTGTACAAGCTGAGGTTGAACCCAAACAAATGCACATTTGGGGTAAGATCTGGAAAGTTGCTAGGCTTCGTCGTGAGCGACAAAGGTATTCAAGTGGACCCTGCCAAGGTTAAAGCCATACAAGAGATGCCAGTTCCCAAAACAGAGAAAGAAGTCAGAGGCTTTCTAGGACGTCTGAATTACATTGCTCGATTCATCTCGCATCTAACTGCTACTTGTGAACCAATCTTCAAGCTGCTGAAGAAAGATCAAGTAGTACGTTGGAACGGTGAATGTCAGGCCGCTTTCGACAGAATCAAAGAGTATCTCTAAGAACCACTCATTCTTATGCCACTGGTTGAAGGGAGACCTCTAATACTATACCTGACAGTACTTGATAGCTCAATGGGGTGTGTGTTGGGGCAGCATGACGAGTCTGGCCGAAAAGAGCATGCCATTTATTACCTTAGAAAAAAGTTTACCGACTGTGAGACCCGATACTCACTGCTCGAGAAAACTTGCTGCGCTTTGGTATGGGCTGCTCGCCGGCTGAGACAGTATATGTTGACTCACACTACTCTGTTGATTTCAAAAATGGATCCAATAAAGTACATATTCGAAAAGCCTGCCTTGTCCGGAAGAATAGAAAGATGCCAGATGATCTTGACAGAATACGACATCCAGTACACGACTCAAAAAGCAATCAAGGGAAGCGTACTGGCAGACCATTTGGCACACCAGGCAGTGGACGACTACCAATCTATGAACTTTGAATTTCCTGACGAGAGCATCATGGTAGTGACTGATTGTGAAGTACCTGGACCGGATGAAGGACCTGAGGAAGGATCCTGATGGTCTATGCACTTCGACGGAGCCTCCAACGCTTTGGGTAACAGTATTGGCACTGTGATTATATCCCCAAAAGGCACTCATACTCCACTCACTGTCCGACTATGTTTCAACTGCAACAACAACATGGCGGAGTATGAGGCATGCATCATGGGTCTTCAAGCTGCAATTGACCTAAGGATCAAGTTCTTGAGTGTTTTCGGAGATTCCGCTCTCGTGATCAATCAGATCAAAGGCGAGTGGGATACGAAACACCCAAATCTAATTCCTTACAAAGAATGTGTGTTGACATTGATCCCCCATTTCACGGAGATAACTTTTGAACACTTCCCGAGAGAGGAGAATCAGCTGGCGGACGCGTTGGCTACAATGTCTTCTATGTTCAAAGTCAAATGGGACAACGAGGCTCCCCGGATCATTATCTGGAAATTGGACGAACCTGCATATTGCTGCGATCTTGAAGTTGAAAATGTAACTGAAAAACCATGGTATCATGAGGTGAAGAGGTATCTGGAAGCTCAAGAATACCCCGAGGGTGCATCTGTCAACGACAAGAAGTTTCTGAGAAGGTTCCCTGCAAAGTTCTTCCTCAACAACGACATTCTCTACAAGCGAAACCATGATGCAACCTTACTGCGTTGTGTGGATAAGTCTGAAGCAGAAAGAATCATGGCAGAGCTACATGAAGGTACCTTCGGAACGCATTCCAGTGGACATACCATGGCAAAGAAAATCCTTCAGGCAGGATATTTCTGGTCCACAATGGAAGCTGACTGTTATCAACATTCCCGAACATGTCATAAGTGCCAGATATATGCTGATAAGGTGCACGTTCCTCCAGTACCTCTGAATGTCTTGACTGCACCATGGCATTTTGCAATGTGGGGCATTGATATGATCGGTGAGATTAAACCTACGGCATCCAACGGGCATCGCTTCATCCTGGTGGCGATCGATTACTTTACAAAGTGGGTTGAAGCAGCTTCCTACGCCACTGTAACCAAGAATGTCGTGGCACAGTTCATTCGTCATAACCTGATCTGTCGATACGGCGTCCCGGAAAGGATCATTACGGACAATGGTACCAATCTCAATAACAAGATGATCACTGAGCTCTGTGAGAAATTCAAGATACAGCACCACAACTCTTCTCCTTACCGGCCGAAGATGAATGGGGCTGTAGAAGCAGCTAATAAGAATATCAAAAAGATTGTGCAGAAAATGACAGTGACCTATAAAGATTGGCACGAGATGTTACCGTTTGCTCTTCACGGGTACCGTACCTCAGCAAGGACGTCAACCGGGGCAACCCCCTTTTCCTTGGTCTATGGCATAAAGGCAGTCTTGCCGATTGAAGTCCAGATACCCTCTCTCTGGATAATGAAGGATGCAGGCTTGAGCGAAGATGACTGGATCCAGACTCGACTTGATCAGCTAAACCTAATTGACGAAAAGAGACTCACCGCTATTTGTCATGGTCAAACGTATCAAAAACGGATGATCAGGGCATTTAACAAGAAAGTCAGACCACAAGAGTATCAAGTTGGGGACCGGGTAATCAAGCGCATCATTCTTCCTCAAAGTGATCCCAGGGGCAAATGGACCCCCACATACGAAGGGCCATTTGTGGTTAAACATGTCTTCTCAGGAGGAGACATGATTCTAACCACCATGGATGGTGACGACCTTCCTCATCCCGCCAATGTAGACATAGTAAAAAGATACTACGCATGATAAAAGACCCGCTAGGTTGACATACCTAGGCAAAAATTAGGGCTTCCCGGCGAACCAAAAGGGTTCGGGCAAAAATAAGGGATGAAATGAAAAAAATCTGTACACCCGGCAAGTCGAAAACCTGAAAAGGCGGCTTGGGCAAAAATGGGTATCCCGGTGGACTAAAAACCCGAAAGGGCGGTCCAGGAAAAAGTTAGGGATAAAGCGTAATACTATGTCTCATTGGATCACCTTGCATCCAGAATCCGGAATCAACATCAAGTTCAGACGGCATCGATCAATCAGCTTCATCTTCAACTAAGTAGCCAAGTGATGAGACGCTCGAAGATATAAAGGCGATAGCAGAGTTGGAACCCAGTGGGATTACTCTTTTCACATAGCTGTTTTGTTTTCTTTGTACAAATTGTATAAACTCTGTTGTTCGGCGGCGTTCTCTTACTAGGACGTCAGCCTCTCGTACATAAACGCCTATTTACAGGCAAATTCAAAAATCAATACAAATTCACTTTTCAGACCAATTGCCAATTGTTTTTTTTTCCTTTTTCTGTTTTGTTTTGTAAAGAACGTCCAATGTTCAATTGTGATATATGCATTTGACACTAATTGCTAACTCATAAATATTTGAATACGAAACAAAGGATTAATTACAGGTAACATCAGAAACAGGGGCAATAATGAGTTGTCTAAGCAATCTAATTGCTCTGTCCACCAAGGTACCAAGGTAAGTTCGGCTGAAGAACGTAACCCAGATACCTTCACTCCCCGCCGAGTAAGACAAGATTCAACAATTCTCCCCAAGCAGAGTTGATCTCCCATCAGCCCTAAAAGGCACAGTATCTCCAGCAAGTCAGCAACGCTCTCCCCGAGCAGAGTTATCCTCAGTCAGCCTTAAGGAAGTTGGATTATCCCCCGAAGATCTCAACATTCCCCAAAGGAGTACACAGACATTCCTAGCAAGCATCCCCGACAGTCTTAGTATAAGATTGTTCCCCGGTGGAATACAAGATACACCCCAGTGAAGCCACTTCCCAAGTACAATCCAAAAAGTTTCCCCAGGAGAGTTGAATCAATCTCCCCGGTAGATTCTGGAAGCTTATCCCCAGTAGATTCTGGAAACTTATCCCCAGTAGATTCTGGAAGCTTATCCCCAGTAGATTCTGGAAGCTTGTCCCCTGCAGAGTGCATACGTCTCTCCCCGACCATATTCAAAGGTTATTCCCCACCAGAGCCTATAACTGGGTTATCCTCAGCCAATTGCCACAGAAAGATCGTCCCAGGCAAAGTCTTCCTATCCCCAGCGGAGTTCATCAAATCTTCCAACAGAGCTCAACAATGGTATCCCCAACGGAGTTATCAGCATCAACCTCAACAAAGTGCCTCTCTTCCCACAGAGCATTCCTCGCAGAGTAATCTCCTCAACAAGTTTATTCACCAACGGAGTCATCTTCTCCTACCGGTATTCTTGCAACCATCACCCCCAGCGGAAACAAAAGCTCTACTCTTCAATATCAGCCCAGGATTTGACTTCCCGGCATTCGTCAAGGATTTATTTTCCTAGACAAAAATAAAGTCATAAACATCACATCTTCATACATTATAGCATGCACATATGCATCATGAACATACAATCTCATTTATTCTGAGAACATCACGCATGTCATACATCATGACATTACATACAACTAACGTTTTGTCTTTTCAGGACAAAGGTCAATATAAAGATGATTACTATCAACTGTCGCAATTCCAGATTCGATACATGTATCTAGCCAGGGCATATCTGTGAGCGACTATTTTCCGGACTCGATTCCTGTATCTTGCCAGGGCATGTCTGAAGAGTTTGAAGATCCGATTCCTGTATCCTGCCAGGGTGTATCTATTGACGACTATTTTCCGGACTCGATTCCTGTATCTTGCCAGGGCACGTCTGAAGAGTTTGAAGATCCGATTCTTGTATCCTGCCAGGGTGTATCTGTTGACGACTATATTCCAGACTGGATTCATGTATCCTGCCAGGGCACGTCTGAAGAGTTTGAAGATCCGATTCCTGTATCCTGCCAGGGTGTATCTGTTGACGACTAATTCCATACTCGATTCCTGTATCTTGCCAGGGCACGTCTGAAGAGTTTGAAGATCCGATTCCTGTATCTTGCCAGGGTGTATCTGTTGACGACTATATTCCAGACTCGATTCCTGTATCCTGCCAGGGCACGTCTGAAGAGTATGAAGATCCGATTCTTGTATCTTGCCAGGGTGTATCTGTTGACGACTATATTCCAGACTCGATTCCTGTATCCTGCCAGGGCACGTCTGAAGAGTTTGAAGATCCGATTCCTGTATCCTGCCAGGGTGTATCTGTTGACGACTAATTCTAGACTCGATTCATGTATCTTGCCAGGGCACGTCTGAAGAGTTTGAAGATCCAATTCATGTATCTTGCCAGGGTGTATCTGTTGACGACTATATTCCCGACTCGATTCCTGTATCCTGCCAGGGCACGTCTGAAGAGTTTGAAGATCCGATTCCTGTATCCTGCCAGGGTGTATCTGTTGACGACTATTTTCCGGACTCGATTCCTGTATCCTGCCAGGGCACGTCTGAAGAGTTTGAAGATCCGATTCCTGTATCTTGCCAGGGTGTATCTGTTGACGACTATATTCCAAACTCGATTCCTGTATCCTGCCAGGGCACGTCTGAAGAGTTTGAAGATTCGATTCCTGTATCCAGCCAGGGCACATCTACATGAAGAACTTGAAGATCAACCCCTGTAACAGGCCAGGTAATTATATTTCTTTCTCAGGTACATAATTTCTCGCTAAGGAATCTCTTACGCGATCGACACCTAGCCCATCCACACACCGGCAGTCTCCAAATGGCATCCATAAGCCCATTCCCGACAAGGTTCTATCACACCTCCTCCATATGGCATCTATAAGCCCATCCTCCTATCCATCATCTCTCCAAATGGCATCTGTAAGCCCATTCCCGCCATCACACTGCTGATACTCTACTATGCGAGTGCAAATTTCTGGGCACTCTAGTGTTCAATCATCTTCCACCTTCGGATTACGAAAGGGACGCCAGCCAATCTACATCCTCAGGTCTAAGAAGATTGAACAGGGGAAACTGTTGTACCCCAAAATTTTCCCTCCCATATTCTTCAAGATTTGCCAAGATCAAGCTTCAAAATCCCTCAAGAATTGCACAGTCCAATTGTCTCTTAACACTGTCAAAATTAGGGTTTTGATTCTTGCAAAGAAATTGAGGTTTCCATGGGTCCAATCAAGTCCCATATGCCTATACACATTGTCAAGCATCCATATGTCAAGGTTCAAGACTCACAGCATCAAGTTGCACAGTCAAAAGCCCTAATTGCTCCACAGTCAACTGCAGGGGCAAAATGGTCATTTGGCAGTCAAAAGTCAAAATTTTTGGTCAACATCTTATTTTGAAGCCACAATCATCATTTGATCAATTCTTGATCATGATTCCACAAGCATGGCTCAAAAAGTCTCAAGATGCAAAAGTTTCTATTTTTGGACAGTTGAAAAGTCAACTGCAAATTGACCAGGGCATAACTTTTTCATGGTTCATAAGAAAAATCCCATCCAAGGCTCATTTTGAAGGGGATGACATTTCCTACAACTCATCTTCACACTCCAAGTCCAAGAAATGCTCTCACAAAAAGTTATCAATTTCAACATTATAGGTCATTTTCAAAAGTCAACAAAAAGGCACTTTAAGTCAAAGACCATAACTTGAGATTGGTAAATCAAAATGACATGGGACCAAAGGCATTGGTTAGAGGACTTCAAGACCTTTCCAAAATGTCCAATAACATGTTCATAGCTTCAAAATTGAGCAAGATATGCATTGGAGAAGTTGGGAAATTTTTGGGAACTTTCAAAAGTCAACGTTGCCTAAAAAGCTTCAATTTTGCTAATGGGCCTCAAATTCTTTCTTGAATCATTACCCAAAGCCTATGCACGACCCATTGAACTTAAAAATGATTTATTTTCTTATTTTTAATTAATTAATTGAATTTTTATTATTATTAATTCATTTAATTGGTTTTAATTGTAGAAAAATATCAAAGAATGGTTGTCAAATCTTTTTATGCAGCAAATACACTCCATATATGCTAAAGATTTCGTGCATCATCCAAGGGGACAAGATCTTCCATAATTGGCAAAGTTTTCATGGAAAAAGATTGAAAATCACATAATTGAAAATCAAATATTCAAGTCATAAATTCATGGACCTTTGGGCCAAGGTTTTGACCTAAATTCGTTCACATACAAAGGCATAAGCTAACCCTACTCAATCATACACGTGAAAGCTGCTGAAACTCCATAATCACTTTGCAAAATTTCAATAAAAAACTTGAAACTGATTTCATACTTGAAGTGCCTTTCCACGCCTAAAAAGGATTCCAATACGTTACCTAAGTCTCCAGGAAGCGTTTGCAATCAAGAACTAATCCTAACACGCAAAGAATCAGAGAATACAAGTGACACAGTTTGCTTTATTTTCCAGATTTGCACATCACGATTCATGCATTTTTAATACATTTGGTTGATTGTTTTGTGTTCACAGCATTCAGGCAAAGCTTTTGGTATGATTTAATTCCATTAATATGCCTTGAAACGCCAGTTACCATGAACGACATTTAGGGTTTCTAAACCTTTCAATTAGGGATTTCTTGTTGAGGAAAAATTATACCTTGAGACCTATGCAGTTGAATTCAGGAGCTCAATACGAGTTGAATGGCAACCTCGCGCCCTTTTTATATTGATTCCACTTCTATTCGCTATTTTTAGGACTTTCACTTAATGGGGGTTTAAAACCCCCGCTATCTTGTTCATGTTGCAGGTGAAAACAAAGAAGAAAGCACGCGTGGCACCATGCTACTGGGACATTCAAACTTTAGCGCGTTTTTTTAATGTTTCAGTATAATGGGCCTTTGTCATATATAATATTTGTTTATCAACATATGTACAAGCGCGTTTCATAGCTCAGTTGGTGGAGGACGTGTATTGCAAGTATTGGGACCTGGGTTCGATTCCCAGGTCCCCCCACATAATTCATAATTTTTGTTTTAATGTCTTCTAGTGCAGCTCTCATCCAACGCCCTACCATGAGCCTCACGCCTAAGCCTGCCAAGTGGCTTCAAAGATCCATCTAATGGCCAGAAGGTGAATTCCATGGTGTACCCCAGTCAGACAGCATGTGCATGATCATGGAAAGTCAAACGAGCCTTGTGTCTAATGGGCTAGAATTCCTCAAATCACACCTCCATATGGGCCTTCACACCCCTTTGGTTTGCATACTTTTTAATTTAATTTTCTTTTCTTTCTAATTCTTTTTAATTGTTTTAATTGTTTTTATTAATTCACCATTAATCAACTTTTCATAATAAAATCAGAAAATCAAAATACAAAATATATTTAATTATTTATTAATTTCCTCACTAATTTATTTTTGTAAATAAACTCTAATAACTAATCTAGGTTAATTTAGGTTTAAAATTCAATCTTTTTCTTAATAAATAAAATTCCATAGAATTAGGTTTTTGACATTTTTATCTTTTCTTAATTAATTATTCTCATCATTATTTATTATTATTATTATTTTTGTACATAAATATGTAAATTAATTAATTAGCTTAAATTAGGTTAATTTTAATATTTTCTTAATAATTAAAATAGACTTAGAATTAGGGTTTTCACTTGATTCTATTTTCTTTATTTCCATAATAAATACAAAAAACATAAAAAAGACTTTCTTTTCTTTAATTAAATAATTAATTAGGCTTTAATTTAATTTAAATTCCAAGCAAAGGGTCAAAACCCTCGGACGTCCGTTTAATTCTTTTCGCGCCTTATTTTTCTTATTAATTATTATGTAACTGTTCAAGGATGTAATAGTAATTAGGTTTACTGCTTTTATTTACTTTCCGCATCTTTATCAAAAACGGGTCTTTGTATTTTGGCGATGTATAGACCCGCGCCTTGTAATAGCGTAGCTTTTATCTTTCTGTATTTTCCGCACTCCTAACTGCTAAACTCGCATGAAAGAATGTATGTTAATTAAAAACAACTCGTAGCTCACAATGCCATGATCAAAGATAACTGTTAACATGAAAACAACACACAATACACACACCACTTCTAGGGTACGCCTCACTCGTTGCCTTCGAAACGTGGTCGTCAAGTATAGGACGTTTTAGCGGTCGCTCTTATGTCCAAGATCCAGTTGCCTCGAAACAGTTGCCTCGAAACGGTTGCCTCGGATTAAAAAAGGATCTAGGATGTAAGGGTAGCTTCTAAGGTGTCCTACTATTGCTTCGGTGACCACACTGTCCCTCCAATCGAATTGACCCGAACACCTCCAACGGTGGTGCTACCTACCTCTCAATGGTGGGATGACACTACCTTAAGGACTTTTACACAGCCTAATTCCTTAGGGTAGGTAGATGACTCATGGATACTTGCTCTCTTCAAAAACAAACAAAAATCTTTTCACACTGACACTTTCAAAAGCTTTCAAAACAAATTTTTCAAACACTCTTGAGGACAGATACAAGAGTCATTCAGAAATATTTCAATGAAACTTTTTTCAAACCCACTCACATTTTGAAAAGCAAACATCATTTTGAAAACATAAGAGCAAGTATCTAAGAGCCCATGGATAACCATGGATAGAAAGGGTGCTAACACCTTCCCTTTCTATAAATCTACCTCCCGAACCGAGAAACATTCTCATAAGGAATTTTTCTGTGCTTTTGTCCTGTCCATGTTGGAGAAAATAAAAGACGGTGGCGACTCTTGCTTCCGCAACATACGCGATCCATCTTTAAACATTCAGTTCTATTTCCACCGATCACAACGTGAAATTGGAGAAGAGAAGAGAAGAGAGGAAAAAGCCAAACGCCGTGAATTCGAAGGATCGTCGCGAGTGTTGTACCCCAAAATTTGCCCTCCCATATTCTTCAAAGTTTATCAAGAATCATCTTTAACTGGTTCAAGATTCCTCAAGGGTTGCACAGTCCAGATGCCTCCTAAGCCAGTCAAAATTAGGGTTTTGGTTCTTGCAAAGAATTTGAGGTTTTCAATGGCTCAATCAAGTCCCATAGGCCTATATACATTGCCAAGCATCTACATGCCAAGTCTCAAGACCACAGCATCAAATTGCACAGTCAAAAGCTCTATTTGCTTCACAATCAACTGTAGGGATAAAATGGTCATTTTGCAGTCAAAAGCCAAAAATTTTGGTCAACATCTTATTTTGAGTACACAATCATCATTTGATCAAGTCTTGATCATGATTCCACCAGCATGGCTCAAAAATCATCAAGATGCCAAAAGTTACTATTTTTGGACAGTAGAAAAGTCAACTGTAACTTGACCAGGGCATAACTTTTTCATGGTTCATCAGAAAAATCCCATCCAATGCTCATTTTGAAGGGGATTACATTTCCTACAACTCATCTTCACATTCTAAGTCCAAGAAATGCTCTCACAAAAAGTTATCAATTTCTACATTATAGGTCAATTTCAAAAGTCAACAAAAATGCACTTTAAGTCAAAGACCATAACTTGAGATTGGTAAATCCAAATGACATGGGACCAAAGGCATTGGTTAGAGGACTTCAAGACCTTTCCAAAATGTCCAAGAACATGTTCATATGATCAAAATTGAGCAAGATATGCATTGGAGAAGTTGGGAAATTTTTGGGAATTTGCAAAAGTCAACTTTGCTCAAAACACATCATTTTTGCTAATGGGCCTCAAATTTCTTCTTGAAACTTTATCCAAGGCCTATGCACGACCCATCAAGCCTATTTGAGTTTATTTTCTTATTTTTATTAATTAATTGGATTTTTTATTAATATTAATTCATTTAATTAATTTAAAATATAGGAAATTCAAAGATATGGTTTTCAAATCTTTTTGTGAAGCAAACAAGCTCAAGACAAGCTGGAGATTTCGTGTGCCAATCAAAGAGACAAGAATATCCAAAATTGGCAAGTTTTCTCAATCAAAAAGATGCAAAAAGATGTGATTGGAAATCAAATATTGAAACATCAATGCAATGGATCTTTGGGCCAAGACTAAACCTAATTCCATTCTATTACATATGCACAAGTGAACCCTAATGCCATTCACGTGAAAACTCTACAAGAAATCCATATGCAACATTGAAAAAAAATCAAGAAAAACTCAAAACCGTTTTTAATCTTCCAGGCCAATTCAAGGCATTTTCTTGATTCTAACACATTGCAGGGATCCCCAGGAACACATTGCAATCGAAACCAAGCACTAAAGCCACAAGAATCATCAAAAACGGTTTAACGGTTTGCACATACTTTTCAGAATCACATCTCATTATTCATGCGCATTTGATATGTTTTGTTGATTGTTTTATGTTCATAGAACTCAGGTGAAGCTTTTGGTGTGGTTCAATTGGATTAAAACGCCCTGAAACAGAAATCACCATGAACGTTTTCTAGGGTTTTCAAACTCTGAATTTGGGGGTTTGCTATATAGGAAAAATTGGGACCCCTAACGCTTATGGTTGAATTCAGTAGACTCAGACGATTGCAAAACTACCCTCGCGAAATCTTTATATTTGACATAGAGCTATTCGCTATTTTTTGCATTTGCAGTTTGTGGGGGTTAAAAACCCCCGCTATCTAACATTACTTTTGCAGGTTCAGTGGAGAAGACGAGGACGTGTTTGCTTCTGAGTGGATATTTCAAAAAGCGCGCGTTTTTATTTGTGTTTCAGCATAGGCATTAATTTGTATATATTATGTTTGGTCTTTATTACACTAACAATTGAACAAGGCAGTTGGGTTGGTTAAGGCGTGCAGGCGTAGTCCCTTGGGACCTGGGTTCGATTCCCAGGTCCCCCAAAATAATTGTTTCATATTTTTTCTAACCTAATCACATGCAGGATTCCTAAATGTACCCCACCATGCGTCTCCAGCATCCAGGCGCCAAGTGGCCACAAATGTGAATCCAAAGGCCAGAGATGGAGGATCATGGTGTTCCTCAGTCAACGTGCACGTAGACCATTCAGAAAGTCAACGCAGGCTTGGGGTTAATGGGCTTGAAATCTGCTAACAAAACCTCCTAATGGGCCCATCACCCCCCTGGTTTCCTTGTTCCTTTTTCTTTTTCTATTTTTATTTCTATTTAATTCTTTCATTAATTATTACTATTATTAATATATAATTAACAACTTAATTATTTTCCTAATAAAATTCAGAAAAACTAATATTTTTTATTTTTATTATTATTTAGTAATTTCACTATTAATTATTTTGTAAATAAATGTAAATTAATTAATTTAGTTAATTAGGTTAACTTTGACATTTTTTATAATAAATAAAATTAACTTAGAATTAGGGTTTTTTTTTTATAACTTTTAATTCCTTTTATTTTTATTTTCATTAAGACCTAAAAAACATAAAAATACTTTTTTCTTTTAATTAATTAATTAACTAGAATTAGGTTTAATATTAATTTAATACAAAGGACCAAAACTCATGCTTTCTCAAAAAGGGTCAAAACCCTAAGACTTTCCGGATTCAATTTCTTCGCGCGCATATATTTATGTATTTGCTCCAAGTATGTAATAGATAATTAGGGCTTTATCGCTTTATTTAATTTCCCGCAATTTATTTTTCCAAAGGGTTTGTTTTTGGCGATGTAAATACCCGACGCCTTGTAATAACGTAGATTCATTTTCCGCAATTTACTTCCCGCAAATTATTAACTGTTAATTATGCATGACAAGACTTGTATGAAAAATAAAATCAACTCGTAGCTCACAATGATGCATGTTCAAAGACAATTAACATGAAACCTGACACGCGTGCACATGCCACTCCTAGGGTACGCCTCATTTGGTTGCCTCGAGGTGGTCATCAAGTATAGAGTGTTTTAGAGGTCGCCCTCCTGTCTAAAGATCCAGTTGCCTCGGATAAAAAGGATCTAGGACATTAGGGTTACCGCTAAGGCGTCCTACTATTGCTTTGGTGACCACACATGTCCCTTAATCGAATTGACCCGAATACCTCCAACGACGGTGCTACCTACTTCTCAATAGTGGGACAGTACTGTCTAAAGGACTCTTACACAGCCTAATTCCTTAGAGTAGGTAGATTTCTCCTAGGTACTTGCTCTTTTCAAACAAAAAACATCTTTTCACACTTACACTTTCAAAAAGTTTTCAAACAAATACTTCATACACTCTTGAGGACTGATACAAGAGTTACCTAGAAGTTTTTCAAACTAAACTTTTTTAAAACCCACATACACTTGAAAATCAAACAATTTTTGAAAACATAGTGAGCAAGTACCTAAGAGCCCATGGATAACCATGGATAGAAAGGGTGCTAACACCTTCCCTTTCTATAATCTACCTCCCGAACCGAGAACATCTCGAAAAGGAATTTTGCTGTGCTTTTGTCCTTTCCTTGTTGGAGAACATAAAAGACGGTGGCGACTCTTGCTTACCGCGACATTTCGTGAACCAGCTTTAAAACAGTCAGTTCTATTTCCACCGATCACAGCGAGGTAAGGGGTGATTTCGATTAATTACTATGCCTTATAGATTTTGGGATCAATAGAATTGATTAAGCATGTTAGGAATCTCAATTTAGGATTTCCTAGGTTTGTAGAATTTGTCCCTAATGTTGTCAAATTGTGTGGAATTGAACCAATTGCATGATATAGGATTGTTAGGAATGGTTGAATTGTGTTATTTGACATTATGTTGATGTTACTTGGGTGATTCTGGTGTTAATTGATGTGGTCATTCGTATGGGAATGAAAAGGAATGGATTGAGATACATAATGCTGTCAAAAATAGCAGTTTTTGACTCTGCAGGTCGTGGGAACCGGTTCCTAGTGGGGAGGAACCGGGTTCCACTGTGTAAACTTACAAAAACTGGCAAAAACGAACGTAGGAACCGGTTCCTGTATGGGTAGGAACCGGGTTCCCATACATTTTCCAGAAAGGTGATATTTGAGCTTCGCAAGAACCGGTTCCTGCATATGTAGGAACCGGGTTCTGCTGTAACTTTTTGAAAAATATTAAACTTTAAAAATCCGTAACTTTCAAACCGTAATTCCATTTTAGTCGCCGTTTTGGACGTTGTTTCTTAAATTAAATACTCTATTTTATAAAATGAAGAAAATAAATGTAACTTGATTTTATTTTGAAAATGTGTTGACTTTCCGATTATGCGGTTTGTTATTATGTGCATATTTGGTGTATATGCAATGGTGTATCCATGATAATTGATTGTATCAGGTCTTGGTGGATGAAGTGCATGTTTATGCTGTTTGATGTGTGTATGATAAAGAATGATATCATGTTTTTTTTTTGGTTTTGGTTCAGTTATGATAAATTGATGTATTTCATAGACTGATTTGATGTTGCATGCTGGTGATGTGCATGCATATGCATTGTTTTGGTGAAGTTAATTCTCATTGTGTGGAATTTGACTTGTATTGCCGTTAACCGATACCCGGGTGATGATGGGTGGTTAGGTTGGATTCGTGTCCGGGTGTTTATGGACGAATCGATGGTTGTTGTATCCGGTTGATGATGGATCAGTGTTGGGTGACTTGGTCACGTGTTGGTACCACATGCATTGTGTCTGCATTTGTGTTTGCATGGAATTGTAACATGTTAGGATGTCTTCCAGTGTTACAATTCTTTGGTTGATTATTGATTTGTGCATAATGACTTGTATGATTGGAACTGCGTGTTGAATATGAATTTATGCTAAAATGGGTGAAATAATATGCTTGTGATATAATGTTGATTGAGAAGCTTATAATGCATGTTAATTATGAGAAATCTCACCCTTACTTTAACAATTTCAGATTAAAGTTAGCAGCTCAGGAGTTGGTGAGGATGGCTCTAGAGCTATGTTACTTTAAGTCTGCGTGTCAGTGTCGTGCTCTGATAGGTTGTAACACTGGGGGAAACGTTTGAATGATGGGTTTTATTTTATACTCTATTGTTTAATTTATGTTGGGAATACTTATGAAGTGAAGTTATTCCGGTTTTGAGACATTTCCGTTGTGTAGAACATGATATTGATTTGAATATTTATCTTAATAATTCCTTCAGTAAAGCACGATAACTGTAGATTTGAGGTTTTTATATTTATCTTGGATTGTGACATCCCTGTTTTCCATGTTACTCTGATTTAATTAATATATTCGCGGGTTATTTAGAAGGGGTGTTACAACAGGCGCGCGCTTCTACCACTGAGGTGGCTATACATCTGTTAATACAAATGAAACAATAAATATGTAAGGCAAAACATGTTCTGAAGACTTCATCTTCAACCTCCAGCCAGACCAACTGTAACTTGCTTATTTCTCATTAAAAATGAAAACTGTAAACATGAAACTTGTAGCAAATTTTCTCACGATTCCAGAAATGTAAAGTATTAAAACTATAGATCAAAGATAAGCAAGAATTTTAATGGCCCTAATTTGAATCCTAAAAATTTCAGAAATTTCAGTTTCAAAATTCTCTAAGATCAAGCAAAATTAATGGAAACTAAGGACATGGTTAGCTTCAGGGCAATGATATATACATGTTTTGTTCACAAATAAACTATTGAGGATGTCTGTATGAAGAGTTTTAAGTTGAGAAAACTTACCTAAAAACTGGAAATCGTGTTTGGAGTTTGAGCTTGTTTCAAGTGATGGTGATGATCAGGTTAGCTTTCTTGAGGTACTAGGAAGCTAATGCAATGGTTTGCTTGAGTTGAGAGTGGCTGAAATGACTTGGGAAGTCCAACTGTAATGCTCAATTTTTGGCTATGGAAGTTGATAAAGATGAAGTTACAGTTTGCAAACAGGGACAAGGATGGTCTGTATTTGGTATGAGGAAGCTTTTGAAACAAAAAGGCCAAGAAACGCACAAGGGAAATGTGAGTTTGATGTTCAAGGTCAGAAACTGTGCAACAATGGAGTTTTTGGGCAATTTCTGATTTGAGAGAGTTTTGGTGTGTTTCAGGGTGTTCAAGCTCGTGTCCTAGCTCACAAATAGTGACTCTATTTATAAGCAACAAGTTTGGAGTGCTCTAGTTGATCAAAATTCAAATTTACATGTTTAAGTTAAACATGTGATTTTTTGACAAAAATAAGTTTCCATGCCTTGTGTACTTGTTAAGTTAGAGTGGTTATGCTTTAAACAAGCTTGCTTCTGACTTTGTGGATGGAGTGTGATCAGAGGGAACAAGTTAGAGGCTCAATGTGAACTTTATGCAAAAAGCTTGCTTTACAAGAATGACATTGTTAACTTTGTGCCATAAATGGAAATGCAACTTGGACAATAGCTCAATTGTTTGGATCAAAGACCTAACAACTGTGTAAACATTTAATTATGGAGTGACAAACAAGTTTGAGGCCTGCAAAGAAAATATTATGCAACCTAGCATGGATTTGATTCATGTGTTCATAAAAAATGACTTATAATTCAAGTGACAAAATCCTAATTTCATCTCTTCGATTCTCCCTCCTCAAGAATGATCTCAAGGAGTTCTTTGACATTTTGGAAAGCTTGCAATATGCTCTACAACCCATCTTTGAATTTATTTTAAATATTCCCCTTGGAACTATATGAAAAAGTGTCATGAAGTTAAGTCAAAACCCTGACCAAATTATGGCAAAATTTCACTAAGTGTTTAGTTTCATGACCACATGTTCATAAAATTATAACTTGAGATCTAAGCATTTTTGGAAGGAGTTGTGTAAAGAAAAATTATAGATATCATGGAGATCTACAAATTTCATGTTGGAAGTTTCTCTTGAATCATTTTGCATCATGGTGAAAATTTGGCTCAAAGTTATGAAAAAATATGAAATTTCCAACACAGAAAAATTTCTAAGTTTAGAAATTTTGACTTTTCAAAATGAAATCTTGACTTTTTAATTTATTGATGAATAAGTTTCATATTTTGACATATTTTGATGAATTGTGATCCTTGGCACTTGAATTTGACCAAAAAGTCAAAGTTTGACTTTTCAATATACAGTTGACTTTTGATTAGTTGACTACAAAATTCATCTGTCAAACCAATGGACTTGCAATGTTTTGAACCATGTCATTAGGTCAAAATGATGCAATTGACTCTTGAGATCATTCCTTAAACCAATTGACCATTTGCTAGGTCAAAAATCAGAAATTGCCCTTTCCTAGTCAAAACCCTAATTTTGACCATTTTGCCCTTTTGATGATTTGATCAAATTTCTTGGGGAATTATGGTCCAAACTTGATCAAATTATACATATGAGTTTATAATGTTGATATGGATAAAAAATTATGAAGTTTGACTGTAAATTGGCCATGGTTGACTTTTTCCTCAATACAACTGATTTTTAGGTCAACTGCTCAATTGACTGAGCAAAAATGTGATCCAAGGCTTGAAACTTGACATGAGCAACCTTGGGGGTTCCATAATGATCCATGAAAGTCATATGGGGAATTAGAAGTTCCAAAATCTCTGTGCAATCTTAAACCTTAATTTTGGTCATTAGTGCTCAAGGAGGTGTCTTGAGCTGATCAAACCCTAGTGCAGTCTTGAGCCCAAGGAGATATTGTGAGCAAATTCTTGATAAGTGAGAGGGCAAATTTTAGGGTACAACAGAGAGCATAATTGTTCTTCATAATAATCATATAATTGTTATCATCAAAACTAGTACTTAGATGTAGAACTAAACTATGTTCTAATATTAATGGTTGTAGGAATCGTTGTTGCATATGAAAAAGGGACCATTTTGTGAAATCGTCATAGAAGGAGAAGGATGCAGCAAATATGAAAACAATAATTGTGCGCTTGTAAAATAATTAGGGTGGATGAATCTTCGTCTTCAACGTTAGTGTCCCGCCCTAACACCCGCTCAAAAATAATAAATTTGTTACTAATGTTTATTAAAATAAGGAAATTAAATTAAAACAAAATTAAAAGGTTTTTTAAATCAAATTTTGAGTTTGACAGTTAACTATATAATAAAGGTATTATCACTCTAAAACATTTATTTAAAATGAGAATAATATTCATACATCGATAGTGTAAAATTATTTTACGCATGCATCCAATCAAATAATGACATGTAGACATTTGAGATTATATTTTAAGAACAAACTTATAAAAATGGTACTATGATATGATTTCATTAGATGCATGTGTAAAAATATTTTACACCGTCAGTGTATAATAATTAATTTCTTTAAAAATTATTATCTATTATTAATTGCATAAATTTTTATTAAACTTTAAAATATTTATCTTTTTACTATTATTAAATGTGTATTAAATTATGTTTAAAATAAAATATAAAATATATAAAAAAAATTAATATATTTGACAAGAATAGAAAGAAGAAAAAGTTAGAAAGCATGGGAGTGGTGTGGTGCAACACTTTCTTTGAGTGTGATGGCTGAACAATGTGTGATGCAAAATTGAAGAAAAAATCAATGACCATGAAAAAGAATAATTGAAATTACATTTAAAATAACTAAGAGGATTTTTTATTTCACTTAATGTTTTTTTAGCACACCATACAAAATTTATAAAATGTCTCTTAAAATCATAAATATATTTTCAATATACACTATGTTGGACATATATATATATATATATATATATATATATATATATATATATATATATATATATATATATATATATATATATATATATATATATATATATATATATATATATATATATATATATATATATATATATATATATATATATATATATATATATATATATATATATATATATATATATATATATATATATATATATATATATATATAGTTGGGTGTAAATCAAAAATATATTTATAATTTTCAAGAATATTTTAGGAATTACAAAAATTTCTTTTAGAGATAAGGTGAAATAAGAAATTATCATAATTAAAAAGTTGCTTTCTTTTGCATCCAACACATTCGGTATTGACGAAGGTTTAGGCATTGATCCTTATGGTACCTAGTGGGAAAATAAGCAAACAAAGAAAAAGTGAAAGTGATAACACAATATTCTCAAAATGGAACAAAGAAACAATCACAATTTTTCTTATAAAAAAAATCAATAGCAAACATAGAAAGTTTTTATAATAAGTTGGCCCTATAAACCTTTGATAGTTTGGTGGCTTTTCAACTTAATTAAAGGTAAATGAAAGGAATAACTTTATGAAAAAATGTTTTTGTTAAAAAGTTTAAGAAAAATTCTTCATCACTATTCCTAAGTAAAAACCAAATACTAATAATTCTAACTATGTAGAGATATTAGATACAGAGACCCGGATTCAGATATTAGATACAGAGACGCGAATTTGAACCTGAGACAATAAATTAATTATGAGTGAGGCAACAATTTTAGGTAGTGAAATTGAGTTGGTTCCAATGTAAAACCCGCCACATGATGAGTTAAGTATTTATTTAATTTCATACGGCAATAACTATGCCACTTTTTCTCTCTCTCTATATAGGTGTGTGTTTTTGGTAGGAAAAGTAAAACTGGGTGAAACCTGCGGGAAAAAGAACACCATGCTAGATTCTACAACTTCCTATGTCTCTGACTCCACACTTGAGGATGTTCCTCACTTGTCTGATTACATCCCTGATCTTCCTGTATGAACATCACTGATTCTGTTCATGTTTTTGGTTCAATTCTCATAAATCTTTCTTGTTTCAATGGATATATATATATATATATGTTGATGATTTTTTTTCTGCTTTTGGTTGATCATGCAGACATATCCAGACCCATTGCAAGATAATCCTTCTTATGCAGTTGTCAAGTATGTGATCAATTTCAGTCAAATCATTTGCTTAGCCTTATTTTGTGTGATTATCATTTATATAGAAACACTTGTGCATAACCTGTTTTCCAATCAATTTCCTATTATCTCTCTGAAATCACTTATTCAACAAGGGATTAATTGGAATGTTTGATTCAGTGATTAACCTGGTTAATTCATGTTTCCACAGACAGTATTATGTACATTCAGATGATACCGTTGCGCAGCAGGTAAGTCGTTTTGTAACATTCGCTTCTCTTTCTCATCCTCTATACAATTCTTTCAGTGTTTCCGAGTTAATTATTCTAAATTGTTTCCTTTTTTTATAGATAGTTGTTCATAAAAATAGTCCAAGAGGGACCCTTTTTCGACGCGCTGGACCTGCTCAGAAGGTTTTTTTTTCTTTTTCTGTTTGATCGAAATTAAAACATCGGCTTGCACATATATATATATAATACAATACAAAGTGGATGTATTGCAGGTATATTTTGATTCAAACGATGTGCGTGCTTGTATTGTTACATGTGGTGGTCTTTGTCCGGGATTAAATACAGTGATAAGAGAATTAGTTTGTGGATTATACCATATGTATGGAGTGCACAAAGTTTTGGGAATAGAGGTATGCATAATTTATATGACAGTGCTCACTTTTCTAGATTTTGTTTCATGAAAAGTTGATCTAGATCGTAGAGGTTTGGTTGAATGTAGGGTGGATATAGAGGCTTTTACTCTAGAAATACAATTCCTTTAACGCCGAAGATTGTCAATGATATCCACAAACGCGGTGGAACCATTTTGAAGACATCGTATGGAGGACATGATACTTCAAAGATTGTTGACAGTATTCAGGATCGAGGCATTAATCAGGTTTATATACTTGGAGGATTCGGAACTCAAAATGAAGCAGCTTTGATTTTTGAGGTAGTCACTAATTGATGTAGTTTGAGAACGGATTGGTTAGACTCAAGTGGTTAACGACTTTTAATCATGGTCAAATTGATCAGAAACATCTAAGTTCGATCTCTGACTGAAACAGTTATGTGTCAGACTTTACTTACATGGCAAAATTTGGTGATGTCTCAGGAAATTAGAAGGCGGGGATTGAAAGTTGCAGTGGTTGGAATTCCGAAAACTATTGATAATGATATCCCTGTAAGGATCCTTTGACTGAATATGTAAAAGTTCTATTCAATATACTTATTCACTGTTGTTCTGTATTTGAATCAGGTAATTGACAAGTCAATTGGTTTTGACACTGCTGTTGAAGAGGCACAAAGAGCTATTAATTCTGCTCATGTTGAAGCAGAAAGTGCTGAAAATGGTATCGGTGTTGTGAAGTTAATGGGGCGTTGCAGTGGTAAGCTTCATTCATTCTTATGGTAAAAATCGGTTGAACCAACCGGTTGAATCACAATTCGATTCCGGTTCAACCAGTTGAACGGGACTGTTCAGGACTCATGGTTAGTTGTTATGGTGGCATATTGATGCAGGATTTATAGCCATGTATGCAACTCTTGCAAGCCGAGATGTAGACTGTTGTTTGATTCCAGAATCACCCTTTTACCTTGAGGGACCAGGTGGAGTACTGGAGTTCATTGAGAGGAGATTGAGAGAACAAGGACACATGGTTATAGTAATAGC
The DNA here is from genome assembly GCA_948472305.1 of Vicia faba. NCBI lineage: Eukaryota > Viridiplantae > Streptophyta > Magnoliopsida > Fabales > Fabaceae > Vicia > Vicia faba. The sequence goes on along the minus strand of CATIWC010000901.1, from coordinate 306,701 downwards.
TGAAGGTGCAGGTCAGGAGCTAATTCTTCCTAGTGACAAATCTAATAAGAATAGGCCAGATGCTGCTTCAGATGACTTGTTTCATGATGTTGGTCTTTGGTTATCTCTGAAAATTAAGGTAAGAAATCTCAAAATTTTCCTTTTTTTTTAGTTTTTATTTTACATTAAAATGTTTGTTTTTATTGAAGGATCACTTTGCAAGAAATAAGAAGATGACTATAAATCTGAAGTACATTGGTGAGTTCTTTATTTGGAACTGTATTTGTATTATTGATTAAAGAACAAAATGCAGGGAACAAAAATGAAGAAAATTTGTGTTGCAGATCCTACTTACATGATCCGTGCTATTCCAAGTAATGCATCTGATAATGTGTTTTGCACCTTACTTGCTCAAAGTGCCGTTCATGGTGCAATGGCTGGATACACAGGCTTCACAGTTGGTCCAGTTAATGGCAGAAATTGTTACATTCCATTTCATGTAAGTTACTGCAACTCTTTGATATCACATTAACATAATGTTAGATGCAATCAACATAGGCACAAATTGGACACCCTTTTTCTGCACTATGCTTTGTTTTTGCTTTGTATAGGAGCCATTGTATCGGTGCTGTATCATTAGTTTACCATAAGTGAAAATGTTATTTTGTATGTGCAGCTTATAAACGAGGGGCAGAAGAGAGTCGTGATAACAGACCGGATGTGGGCAAGGTTGCTGTCCTCGACCCATCAGCCCAGTTTTGTGAATCCTCAACATAACACAGAAGAAGCAAAAGCAGAATGAACAGAACACATAATATCAGAAATAGAAGAAAGTGTGGTGAGTCATAGTTATAAATTATAATAACGCCTTTAAAATTGGCGAGTTACAGCAAATTTAATGCTTGTAACAACAAATTACATAATTGAGCCAAGACAGGCGAAAACTATAGTATATCTATATTTACAAACTTCTGAGTGTCAAATTGTACATCTTACAAAACAAAGAGAGATCAGCACAACATTAGCAACTTGTTTTAATTTAATTGTCTTTATCTGCTGAATACTACATTAATAAACTCCTTCAGATTCTTGCAACCTACTATTTTAATATTTTCTAGACCTTCTGTTCCTAAAGCTTTTACGGCTTGCTTTGGTACTACACAGGTTTTGTAACCCAACTTTGCCAATGCGAGTACTCTTTTGTCGATTCTGGGAACCTGCATCATTAAATAATCAAACAACCAGGTTAAGGCTCGATTAAATAAATAAATAAACAAAAGCGTACAATTTGGCTTGAAACAAAGAATGGTTCTAAAAGCATGGCAACTAAACAACCATAGCTATGGGAATACAAAACATCCAAGACGGTGTCTTGGATTTTACTATAGGTTGCACAGTTTCAATCAAGCTCAGTCAACCTAATACTAAAAGGAACATTTAATATTATAACGAACAAGCTCACCGTGCGAAGTTCTCCACTAAGGCCAATTTCCCCAATGAATGCAATGCCTTTTGGAATAGGGTACTCCAAGAAACTGGAACAAAAAAAAACACAATAACTAAATGAAACAAAAAAAAAATATAGAATATTATATTGGAAAAGATGGCGCACATGCAATAGTCCGAGTAAGCTTATTTTCCAGATAAGGAGTTTGAAGATGAACAATAACCCTCTCAATTCACATAATACAGTAGCCATTTCAAACAAATTAGAATACCAACCTGCTGCAAATTGCAGCTGCTATTGCAAGATCTCCAGCAGTCTCAGTCAATGTCAAGCCACTGACAACATTCAAATGCACAGACTGTTGCACAAAGAAAACATAAGGAAATACAAAATGTAAGAACAAGAATACATATATCAAAAGAAAATATATTCCCACCAGTTATAATTTAAGCATTAAAGAGACGTGAACATGGCAGATAGCTACTTTAGAAGATAAAAAGTTTGGAGAATGCCTTTTTTTGGATCGAGTGTTGAATTTGAATTTTGAATTGAATGTTGCGGGTGCAGCATTTGTATTATTCTATGTTACCCAGAAACAGAACAGTAGAAAATCAACAACAAATGGAATAATATGAAAGAGGGGAACTGATTGTTTATTAAGATGTCAATGGAAAACTTCAGAGGGAGAACGACCCTGATTCTGACCGGAGCTCAGCTCCTATAGAGAAGCTACAGCTCTCTATTCATATCTAACTGCTAATTCCTCAAGATACTCTCTCAACCTCTCCTCCATTCCTTATATTGCGGAACAGTTACAGTCAATTGCTCACTCAAGCCCCCCTAACAGAATTAGTCACACATTCCCGCTTTTAGCCCCTTCTAGTATAAACTCTCCACAGCTTGGGCCCACAGGATTTATGATGAGCTAATTCCTCATTTGGTACGTGATCTCTAACAATTTATTGTGCAGAATTTGTATTATTGTGCGGTATTATATTATAGTGCGGAATTTGTAATGTTGTGCATATTTATTGCGCAGAATTGAAATATAGTGCAGAATTCTAGAAACTATATTCATGACATTATCATATGTGAAAAATAGGAATAAGAAATTTTCTGAATGGGCTTGAGTGAGTAAAGCACTCTGCAACCTTGATATTTATACACACTATAATTAATTACATTTTATGTTTACAAAGAGAAATAAATAATAGTCTAACTCCCTAAATGCATGAATCTAAAATATACATGAACCTAAAACTTAAATGCTCATTTTAGTGGAAAACATACAATTTATTTTTCTATTTCCAACACTCCCCCTCAAGCTGGTCAATAAGTATTCTCCATTCCCAGCTTGGATACAATTCGTTCAAAATTAGTGCTACTCAATCATTTAGTGAGAATACTTGCAAGTTGCCCTTGTGAGGACACATATGGGGTGCAAATCAGCCCACTATCAAGCTTCTCCTTAATGAAGTGTCTATCAACCTCAATATGCTTAGTTCGATCATGTTGAACTGGATTATGTGCTATACTGATAGCTGACTTATTATCACAGTAGAGTTTCGTGGGTCCTTCCTATTTGATTTTCAAATCTTCTAAAATAATTTGAGCCAAAGTAATTCACAAATGCCTTGAGCCATGGCTCAAAATTCAGCTCCTGCACTAGAACGGGCTACTACATTTTGCTTCTTACTCCTCCAAGTCACAAGATTTCCTCCAAGAAATGTGCAGTACCCTGTAGTGGATCTTCTATCAACAATTGAACATGCATCAGTGTAGGCCTCAAGGGTTGTATTTCCATTTCTTTTGAACAAAATTCCTCTTCCTGGAGTTCCCTTAAGATACTGTAGGATTCTATGAACTGCTTGTAAATGGTTTTCTTTAGGACAGTGCATGAACTGACTAACCATACTTACAGCATATGCAATATCGGGTCTACTGTGAGACAAGTAAATTAATCTCCCAACTATATGTTGATACATTTCTTTATCTACTGCAACACCTTCTGTATTACTCAGTTTATGATTTGGATCCATAGGAACGCTCGCAGGTTTACACGTTGTTTTTCTTGTATCTTTGAGTAAATCTTTAATGTATTTTTGTTGAGATATAAAAATTTCTTTTCAGTAATGTGCCACCTTGATTCCCAAGAAGTACTTCAGCTTTCCAAGAATTTTTATTTCAAACTCCTTAGCCAAACACTGACTCGAGATTTGTTGCTCCTTCCAATCATCTCCTGTCATCATAATGTCATTCACATATACTAGCAAAACTGTTACTCCACCTTGTGGCGAGTGTTTGATGAATAAGGTGTGATCGCCCTTGACTTTGCTTGTACCCCAAAGATGTCATAACCTTAGTGAATCTTCCAAACCATGCTCGAGGTGATTGTTTTAGACCATATAACGCCTTTTTCAACCTGCAAATTGTATTGTCAGACACATTTTTTTCATATCCCGGTAGTACCTGCATATAAATCTCCTCTTCGAGTTCCCCATGTAAGAAGGCATTCTTCACATCAAATTGTTGTAAATCCCAACCATAATTAGCAGCAAGTGACAAAATCACTCTCACTGTAATCATCTTCGCAACCGGAGCAAATGTCTCTGAATAGTCAATTTCATAGGTTTGTGTAAACCCTTTGGCAACCAACATGGCTTTATATCTTTCGATTGCTCCATCAGCCCTATATTTTACTGTGTACACCCATTTGCATCCAACCGGCCTCTTTCCATCTGGTAAAGTCACTAACTCCCAAGTTCCATTCTTCTTCAATGCGTCCATTTCGATATTCATGGCTTGCTTCCATTTTTCATCAGACAATGCCTCAGAAACATTAGTAGGTATGGAAGTAGCATTTAGGTTTGTAAGGAAGGTTCTATGGGTAGCTGAGAATTTTTGAAAAAAAAGATAAATTGAAAGGGGATATAAAGGCTGTTTGGTGCATTTTCTAGTACCTTTTCTAATAGCAATTGGAAGGTCTAGGTCATCATCTATTGTTTGGGTTATCATTTTATCTTGTAATTCAGAAGAATTAATTACCTCATTCGAAGGAGTCGAGTCAGACTCTTGAACTTGTGTCGATTCAGGATTGGCCTTTGACTTTCTCATGTAAACCAGATTATTTTCATATCTTACATCCACTTCAGGCCAAGTTCAGCAAGTGGTGTATTTGATTGATTTGACTCAACTCCTAGTTCTTCAGCCTCAGATGGGTCTGGTACAAGTGTGTTTAACTCAGGACCAGAAAGATTGGGTCTATTTGACTCTAAACTGGAAGAATTAAGTGGATTTGACTCGAGACAAGAGAGATTGAGTGTATTTGACTCACGACTAGAATGACCAAATGTATTTGACTTAATACTAGACAGATTGAGTGTATTTGACTCAAGACCAGAAAGATCGAGATTTTCAAGCTTATCTTCCTTAAAATTCTCCCCCTGAAGATAAGGTTGAGTAAAGTACGGTTCCTTCTCATGAAAGGTAACATCCCGCGACACGAAAAACTTTTTAGATGGAGGATGGAAACACTTATATCCCTTTTGAGTAGAGGAATACCCGACAAAAAACACATCTTAGGGCTCTAGGGTGGAGTTTTTTTCTATCTTGACTATGCACATGGACAAATGAGACACACCCAAAAATTCTTGGTTTAAGATTACTACTTACTGACAAATTTGGATAGAAGGAAGAAAGAACATCCATAGGACTCTTGAACCCTAATATTCTAGAGGGTAATCGATTAATAAGATATGTACTAGTGAGAACTGCCTCCCCCCATAAATATTTTGGAACATTTTGATGAAACAATAGTGCTCAGGTTTGGTCTAATAGATGCTCATTTTTCCTTTCTGCAATTCCATTTTGTTGTGGTGTTTTAACACAAGAAGACTCATGAACAATTCCCTCTTTTTGACAGAAAGAAGTAAGAACATGATTGAAGTACTCTTTTCCATTGTCAGACCTAAGCCTTTCGATGTTTACTCCAAATTGATTTGTAATCATGTAGAAAAGCTTTGGAAAAACAGTACTGACGTCAGACTTGTTTTGGAGTAAAAACACCCAAGTAACCCGAGTACAATCGTCTATAAAAGTAACAAACCACCTAGCACCCGTTACATTTGGATTGGTTGAGGGACCCCAAACATCTAAATGAATAAGATAGAAGAGGGAAAGGCTTCTTTTGTTGTTTAATAGAAAAGGTGAACGCTTATGTTTAGCAAACTCGCACACATCGCAATGAAGACTTTCAATATATACCTTATTGAATAAAGATGGAAACAAAACTTTAATGACTCCAAAAGAAGGATGACCTAATCGACAATGAAAAAGAAATATTTTTTCCTTTTTAAAGAGCACTGACTCTGACATAAATGAGTGGAACAAGTGAACTTTTGTACACTGATTTGGTTCTTCAAGATAGTAAAGGTCATTCTTTTCTCTAGCACGTCCAATCGTCTTTTCCGACTCCTTATCCTAAAATATACAACAATCATTATGAAAAGTAACACTACAGGATAAATCATTTGTAAGTTTTTGTATGGAGACAAGGTTCATGAATAGTTTTGGAACATGGAGGACCCTTTTTAGAGTTATAGAATGATTTATTGGGATATCTCAAATGCCCGCTGCAGCAGAAATTTTTTTATTACTGGGACAAGGGAAATATGTAGAGAATTGTTTCGAAAAGGGTGTCATGTGGTTTGTGGCTACTGAATCTAATATCTAAAATAAACAAGGTGTTTCTGAGACATGAAATCCAAATGAGAGTGAAAACTTACTAGAATACGCTACACTGCAATTACCTGATGACTTTTCCATACTATTGATCATGAAGGAGCAACAACCAAATATTTAGGTATAAGATACCAAAGAAAACAAGATTCGATGAAGAAATCAATCCAGAAAATATAGGGACAGCGGCTGGAACTGTGTAGAAAGCGGCTGAAACATGTGTAGAGCGGTACCAACGGCTGCAGAAAACTGTACGGACAGCTACCTGAAAAGTGTAGATAGCGTTTAATTGGAAAAGCTTGACAGCAAGTGTTGCCCAGTCAAGATTGAAGTGTTCTGACAGCATAAAAATGCCCAGTCAGATTTCTAAAAAATGATTAGCAGAAATAGAGTCCCCTAGATTAGGAGCTCTGATGCCATGTGAAAAATAGGAATAAGAAATTTTCTGAATGGACTTGAGTGAGTAAAGCACTTAACAACCTTGATATTTATACACACTATATAATAAATTACATATTATGTTTACAAGGAGAAATAAATAATAGTCCAACTCCCTAAATATTTGAATCTAAATATACATGAACTTAAGACTTAAATGCTCATCTTAGTGGAAAACATACGATTTATTTTTCTATTTCCAACACCATATTTGACAACATCCTTCTGGTGTTATATTAAGTTATTAACCCTTTCAACTTTTCATTAACTAATTTGTTTAATCGGTTTAGTTATGTAAAAACCAAAAACATTAATGTTTACATGATATGGATATGAGAAGTGTTGGTACATTCTCTTTCCAACATCCATCTTTTTATTGGGTGAAATCAACACGGGTCTCGCTTTGAAAATAAATCCAACATAAAATAGTAGGACCCACATAGATTTCACTTAATAAATGAAACTTATAAAAAGAGTGTTACAACTTCCTAGCACCTCTATGGATATATTAGAGTGAAACAGAAACATGTGAAACCCACTATCAAGAAATACATTGAGAGAGGAACAACAAACTTGAAAGGATATCTTAAAAGCTAAAACAATGGGATTCACATGAACTTTTCCTGATCAGAGTGAATTTTAAAAAGAGAGTTTTCCTAGCAATCTTCTATGAATATATTAGAGTGAAACTGAAACATGTGAAACTCACTCTCAAGAAATACATTTGAGAGGGGAACAATGAACGTGAAAGGATATCTTAAAATAGTGGGATCCACATGGATTTCACATGATGAAAGAGTGAGTTTTGAAAAGAGTGTTTCTAGCATTCTTCTATGAATATATTACAGTGAAACAGAAACATGTGAAACCACTTTCAAGAAATACATCGAGAGGAATAATGACTTGTAAGGATATCTTAGAATTTGAGTTGAACCTAACTCAACCTTTACAAAACCAGCTTGTAAATGAAGGCTGCCAAAGTTTTATAAACACTACACAAGTCATATCTTTAGGCATTATGGGACCAAATTCACGGATTCACACCCAACACAATGAAGGTATTGGAGGTGGCAATGAAGGCAATCTAGATACTACAGTAAGGCGGCTAGGGGTGGATCGCAATGAAGGTGAAATTTTCAACAGAATAAATCAAATTTACTATCTAACTTACACTTACAGAGATATGAAGACCTGCTTGCTTTATAAGAACCTGCGGATTAAGGAACAGGGAAATAATCAATGCAGAACTGAACAAGTTCCAATACAGCAGCTTATATTATAGACAAGAAAATCAGTATCCACTCAAGTATTTCTTTTGTAAATTTTTTCATTAAGATAAATGAACAAATATTAACCATAGAGTACAATTGTCCAGGCAATAAAAGATTAAAAATCAAAAACAATAACTTACACATTTGATCATGTTAGCTCTATTTGAGTCAACTCCATTAACCACTTTTGAAGTTGACCCTCCCACTGGGGATTGAGAAAGGCAGAGTGCCTGCAAAGTAAATTTAAAAAAAAAAGTTGAAAATTAGTCTAAGTAATTTCTTTGAAGGACCTCAGAGAAGAAATAATATTATATGCAGAGATAGTTACATAATCACAATTCAGAATAAGGTTTCTTCAAAGGCCTCGCCACCATATACAGAAGCCAAGCTCTAGTACAGATCAGTTCTGACACTGGCTTGTGATGAATCCACAATTAATGGCAAGGGTGATAGTGATACTATGATTGTCATGTCTCATGAGAAAATGTTCCAATAAAGAATAAAATCCCTAGAGAACTTGACCTATTATTGCTTTTTATACAACTATACATCAACGCCGTAAATCACAAAGATGCTTGAGATGACAAAAACCTAAATTTTATTAATAGATGATTTTAAAATATTACAGCATAAAACAAAAAAGAATGATAAATTCTAAAGATTTCGCCTATAAATTATTTAAATAAGACAAGGTTTTATTATAACACAAATAATAGGCTCCTTAATGCTATAAAACTCCCGCCATGGAAAAATTCACGGAAGAGTCAAACCCATTGTGGGTCTTGTATAAGTAGCCTTGCATTGAATTTGCAAGAGGCCGAATCCATGACTCGCACCCTTGACATCGTCACATGACAACAACTCAAACCATTATGCCAAAAATCATCATTATTTTATATACAATGATAATTCAAATATTACCTGAACTTCAATTATGAAAGTTCTTGAACCATCCATTATTACGGTAAAAGCTAACCCAACTAAAACATCTGAATCAGGGTCTTGTTCAGTGAGAAACATTTCAGTGGCATTGGAAACAGCCTGAAATCCTGATTCTGACATCTCAAAAACTCCAAGCTGTTCACAAAGATCAAAGACGAGACAGATCAAACATCAATTTTCTCATATAATCCTGATTAAAGAAAAGAAATCAAAGCCCAGAAACTGTTAACAAATTGTCATGATAATACATAAAGAGTAATTGTTTATGTGGTTTCTTTTTTTTTTTTTTTTTGTGAGAGCCTGGAAAAGTTTGACATGTAAAATCCTTTAAAATAAATGTTATTTTAAGCATCACACAAAATACTAATATACATATACTATAAGAGAGGAGCAACAAATCCATGCTATTACATGCGGTACAAGATATCAAGAATATTATGGATAGACAGTTTTTCACAAATCCTGATATAAACAGAGTAGTAATTATCAGTAATTATTCCTTAATTGAATGGAAGCTAGTCCTGGCATATACCTCATCGGTGGATCCAAACCGGTTTTTCACAGCGCGGAGCATTCGATATGAAGTGAACCTCTCACCCTATGCATTAATTGTAAGCAATTAGAAAGGAGAAAATTGTAATGACATCTAAGAATCAAACTATAAGAAACATACACATAAAATGCAGTGTCTTATAAACAAAGCTGTCAGATTTTAGTTTAAATGCAATATCATAAAAACAAATATCAATTATTTTTAAAAAGTCATTGGGGAAGTTCCACTATATATCACCATCTTTCAACTCATTGTGATTGTGACTTTTTTGTTATGTCTTCTAATATTATTTCATCACTGTTTGAGGAAGTTGGCATCTAAATTGCAAAGACAGAATTTTAAAAAGGTTACAATAGTTTTCTTTGAACATCACCAGGATATTTCTCCCGTATTATAATCGATTTAGCAAAAAAATTGTCGTAACTCATCTAAACTGAAAATAAGTGGCCCTTATCAAATTTTGATTATCTGAATCTGAATGTGTCATGATAAAACTATAATAATAGCCTCATAGAGTCATAGGCACAAATCATCTGTACTGACTACCCAAAGAAAGATGAATGTAACAAGGTACCAACTTCCAAATACAAGACAACATCAACAATATGCTCCAGAACACGAGGCCCGGCTATCTCTCCAGATTTTGTTACATGCCCAATCTGAAACATGAAACAAAAATAAAAAATAAAAGATTATCAAGAATGCTAACAAATATAAAGGCCATACATGCAACAATAACAACAACCACCAAGCATTATCCCACTAAATGGGGTCAACTACATGGATCAACTTCCGCCATAATGTTTGATTCAGGACTATGCTTCTATCTAAATTGTTAATCTTGAGATCTTTCTTAATAACTTCTCTTATAATTTTTCTAGGTCTTCTTCTACCTCAAATTGTTTGACTCCTCTTCATCTGATCTATCCTCCTTACCACATAATCTACAGGTTTTCTCTCTACATGCCCAAACCACCTAAGTCTATTTTCCATCATCTTTTATCCTAAAGGACCTACCCCCAACACTCTTTAATATTGTCATTTTCAATCTTATCTTGTTTAGTCTTATCACAGATTCAACGCAACACCCCCATCTCTGTTATACTTACTTTATTTTCGTGTTGAAACTGCCCAAACATTTTGTCCCGTACAGACAAGCAACACCAACCACATGACCTGACTCTTTTAGATTCACAGAAAAACATTTCAACTTTTACCATACTAGCACATTTGAATTGATTTAGATGAGTGAGGGGATTAAATCATTGGTAAGTCAAGATGTAAATGTCCACTAGTGTCTTCAAAAAAAGTTGATATGATGCAAAACAAGACACTATGAAAATAGATACAATCATAAGATTGATAGAGGCTATATTGCTCACCAAAAGTACTGGTATGTTTGTTGTTTTAGCAAATCGCATCAAAGCTGAAGTACATTCTTTCACCTGCCACACAACTATACAAAGTCATGTACCAATCACCAGGATTGATGCTTTTGGTTGAGGAGCAGATTAAAATAATAAGATGCTAATAGAGAAAGTAAGCCATCCATCTAAGCAACCAAATTAACCAATTACATAATTTAAGCAACAGAAAATTACTATATCATTAGCTTGTCCCATTCTTGTCAATTGTTGATAGCGGAAAATAGTGAATTGTTAAAATTCTGCTATGCAATAGTGCTATAAATAACGGCTTTTTGATAATATTTTGTACTAAATAGTGTGTTGCGGAACAATAGCGGGTTGTCCAAATCCCGCAACGCGGTATAGAAGCTAGTATGGTAAAGAAGGGTAGAGTAGAAATTAATTTTTTTTTTAAAATCCTTCCGAACCATCTCATATGACATATCATGTTAAAACAAAATCCCATCGGATGTCCATAGCACATTACAGCCAAAAAAATCCAAGATAAATTCAAAAGTCTTAAGTGTAATTAAATATGGTAGATTAAGAACCTGCATAATTCCTCCAGCACTTCCTACTATTCCTTTCAAATAAACAGTTTGTATTGAATCAACAACCAGAGCTCGAATGGGGAGAGACTGAGCTATCCTTAATATGTCCTGACACCATGTAAAAATGGGCAATATAAAAGAAGACAGTTATTGAGACTTCTTTACATCATGCTCCATGCTGGTCAATTACAGAACACCATTACATGGGAGCAAACACCTTTATACTGCAAGGTAATAACACTATGATAAAAATATGAATTAAAATGAGTAAAAAAGCGAGAAAAATGCAACAGTAACCAAATTAACAGAATCCAAGACAATACCTCAATATCAGTACTTGAATACAAATAAATATCAGATTTAATCCCAAGGCGATTTGCTCTATGACCAATTTGCTGAAGGCTCTGCAAATGATGAAACGGAAATACACACTAAGTCAGAGTGCCATAGTCCTAAAAGAATGTTGGAGATCAAAATCTAAACTACATTATCCACCTTTTAACATCCATGAAATAAATGACTATCTTTATTCACAATAAAATACATGAGGGTTATTAAAAGCAAACCTCTTCACCAGAGACATATACAACTGGACAGGCCTCGCCATCACTGCCATTGCATCCTTCTGCTATCAATGCTGCCATCTTCCAATTCAACATCGCAGATAAATCAAGCAAAAAAGACAATTCACAAATCCATTCAAAGAAGATTGATCAACAGATTTACTTTTTAAATAATGCATACCTGCAACAACAGTGTACTCTTCCCAACACCGGGATCACCACTAACTAAATTCAAAGAGCCTTCAAAACCACGATAGTAGATTAATTACGCATGAAAAAACAAATTCATTATGTGCCGAAAAATCAAATAAGCTTTGAATTACTAAAGATATTACAACCAAGCGTTACCCGACTAATAGAATCGGCTTCGTGGATCAAACGACGTCAAAATATTTTGTCATATATCATATATCTATCAAACTCATTAATCTTTATGTCTTTCTTAATAATTTCTTCTAAGTCTTCCTCTGCCTCTAGTTATTTTAATTACCCTCCATGTGACATACTCTAAATTTTTTAACAAATGTGACATACTCTAAATTTTTTAACAAATGTGACATACTCTCATTACTACATAATCTACAAGTTTTCAATCCCCGTGCCCAAACCACCTTAGTCTGGCTACCACTATCTTTTCTACAATAGGAGCTAGCCTGACTCTCTCTAATGTTAACATTCTTAATCCTATCTTGTCTAATCTTTCCACAAATTCAACACATCATTCTCATCTCTCCTAAGCTTAATTTATTCTTGGGTTGGTTTTTTACCGCCCAACACTTTGTCCCATACAATATAGCCGGTTTTACAGCTGGAAGCATTTTTTATGAAAACTCAAATATCATGCTGATTGAGAAGGATAAAAAAAGAAACAGAAACAGTGCTCCAATAATGATCCATTCACTAAGATCAGTCACCAAATGCAGTAACTCTTTTGTATTAGTCCTACCCAAAAAACAGAAAAAACATAGTTAAGGAAAAATGGCACAGAAGAAAATTTGACCGAACCTGGTACAAGACCACCGCCGAGCACAATAGAAACCTCATCTCCAAAAGGGCCAGACCTGATAACAGAGAGAACTACTGAGGCATAGTATTATAATCAAGTCCAACTCATGTACTCTACTATTTTCCGAAGATTCCCTAGTCGGTTAACAAATACTCACAAAATCCTCAAGATCTATCCATCAAAATTTCAACCAACCCTAAAAGCTCCAAATAGCAATCAACCACTAAATAATCTAAAACCCACAGAATTCCAAATATACAACACAACGCCATAAAAAAAACTTACAAAGGAAATCGCCAACCCTTCTCATTGAATCCACTGTTAACTTCACTCAATTTAACCGGGTGCAATTGATCACCCCGCTGAGGGAGCCAAGTTCTCATTGCATCTTCCGAAACCGATAAACCACTTCTAACCTTACTACTATCAACACCATCACTAACTTTCGCTTCACGAAACTCTTTCATTGTCCCAACCATGTTACAAGAAGGACAAGTTCCCCACCATTGTCCTGCAGTATACCCACAATCACAACAAACCCACTGAGTTTTCACCTTCCCTGTACTTCTCTTCGCCGCCGTCGTCCCCGTCCTAACTATAGTTCTATTCTTCAAATTCATCATCATGCTCCCGTTTTCACTCTCACTTGGTTTTTCATCCTCGGTTTCTTCATCTTCATCGCTGTGATTGCTGATTCGCTGTTTCGCGACTACGTTGCCGTATATGCTCCAACTGTTGGTGGATTGGGTTCTAGTATTGGAATGTAGGGTTTCTGTCTCCTCTGGCGGTGGTGTTGATGAAGAAGAGTTTGAAAATGGAGATGAAAAGAGGAGTTTGGGGTTGAGGAAACGGTGGCGCTTGTGGATGAAGATTGTTCTGAGAAGTTTCATGGTGATGGTGGGGTTTGATGCTTGTGATGGAAGAAACAGAGTTTGAAAGTGTTATCTTTTGTCACTTTTGCATAAACCCTCTGCTCCGAATATCTAGGGTTTATGGGGGTGCTTGTCAAAGATCAATGAGGGACCCGGTAAAGTTCAAATTTTGTAATTGTTACAATTTTAAAATATTATTCTTCTCAAAAAAAAATATTTGTTCAGATTTATTTTATTTTTAAAATTCATTTATGTTATGAATAATGGTATGATTGTCTCTCAATGATATTATTTATTAGGGCTAAATGTCTTTTAGTTCTGTAATAATATATTCTTTGAAATTTATATGAAAAAATCTCAAAAAATTACATCTCTAAGGATTCGAACTCAAGAACCTTCCATCATTCATTAAACATTCAACCATTGCACCATCAACTTTGTTGTTGTAAATAATTACCTCAAAAATTTAAAATAAATATCTTCAATCAATTTCTTCAAAACATCATTGCAGTTTCCCAACCATCATCATGTCTCTACCTTCACCGCCATCACCATCGTCACATTTGGAGAGAACAGAAAAATTGAAATTATTATCCTCATTCTTCTCTCCAATTCCCTGCGCAAACGAAAACTCACTTCCTCTCACTCTTTATCATCACCGAGATATATACTCCTTTCACTTTCCAATCTTCTGCCTCTTTCAACTTCCGGTGAGCTCCAACTCTACAAATCGCAACAATTATCTCAGCTTCAGACATTATCTTCAACTCCACAGCATAACTCCATCGTTATTCCATCAGCTTCCTCGCTTAGCCTTCTGTCCAACATAACCAAACAACTCTCTCTCCGCGTTCATATTCAACCAGTGTTTCTCTCCGCGTTCATATTCAACCATGTCTCCACCTTCACTAACATCACCATCATCATTACTGTAATACGGTGGGAAAACTAACTTGGGTGTTTTGTGTTTTATCGCAATTGTTACGGATAGCAAGAGTTGTCACCGACTTTTCTTTTATCCAAACAAAGGAAAGGTTGAAATGAATAGGAAAGATCTTTAGAGATTATTTCTTGAGTTCGGGGGGGTAGGTTATGAAAAGGGAAGGTATTAGCACCATTTTCATCCGTAGTTATCTACGGGCTCTTAGTTGTTTGTTAGATCACTTGCTTTTATTTGAAAATGTGCTTGTGGTGTGGGTTTTGAAAGTATTTTGAAAATGTTTTTGTAATGATTCTCGTTTCTATAAGAACGCGTACAAAGTGTTGGTTTTGAAAATAGTTCAAAGAGGTGTTTGTGGAATGTGTTATTGAAAGTGATTTTGAAAAGTGTCTTTGTAATGATTCTTGTTTCTATAAGAATGCGTACAAAGTGTTTTAACTCTTGAAAAATGTTTCAATTCAAAGTGTTGGTGTGGAAAAATGTTTTTTGTTGCGAGTAAGCGAGCAACTATGATCATCCTACCTACTCAAAAGGTATATGTTATTTTCCTCCTCCTTTAGATGTTGCTATTTTACCATTGATTTGGTAAGAAGCCCCGTCGTTGGATGGGAAGGGACGGCGTGGGTCGTTTGTATAGTCATAGAAGGCAACCTATGAGACGTTTTAGCAATATCGTTTAGGGACTAGATCGTTTACCGAAGGCAACATCGAGGGTCATTAAGGGACTACGATCTTTTTATCGAGGGTCTTTGCTAAAACGTCCATATTCGAGGGACATTACTATTTTCTGAGGCAACAAGTGAGATTACCCTAGAGGTGCATGTGTGCAAAGTGTGTTTGATTGCATGCATTTTGTCTTTGAATTTTAGGTTGTCTACTTGTTGGTTTTATCTTGTCATACATCCTAATTACTAACATTTGTACAAAAGCAATAAAAATGCAGAAAATAAAGATCCTACACTATTACAACCATATTGAATAGCAAGAAAAATGTAAAGACAAAACAAAATAAAAGAAGTAAAAATGAGTGCTTCGATTTGGGCAGCAGAGCCCTTCGATTCTGCTTCTCTGGCTCCCTTCGATTTGGGCTTAGCATGAAGCATGAGATGCAGCCTTCGACCATGCCATTTATCCTTATTTTGATTGAGGCTTGGGAGTCAATATGGACATCCTTCGGGCGTCATTTTCTGCTTCCTTTGAATGGCTTGGAAGTCAATGCATGGCGAAGTTTAAGGCCACACTCTTTATTCTGCTTGCCACTGTGAAGTAGCCAGGGGTGAAGCCTAAAGCTTCGATTCACACCCCCTTCCTCCCGTTTACCTTCGTTTGGGATTTAAATAGCAACATGGCCTGAGGCCATGCTAGCATTGTCTTATGGTCAGGTTAGTTCTTAAAAGTGTTTGATAAACCAAGAAACAAAACCAAAAGGGTTAGCAATGAAAACAAACTAGAAGGGTGGAAACGAAAAGGAAACAAATGTTATGTACATGCTTCAAACGAAGAGTTTAAGGTCAGAGTGACTTACCTTGCTTGAAGCTGGAACGTGTGTTTGACCTTGAGTGATTGGACTAGATGCTCCTGGATTCGAAGGAAAGAAACAGGTGTGGTGTTTCTTTGACTGGATTCGAAGGTTAGGAGGTATGAGGGTGGTGTTTGTTATTTCTGGATTCGAAGGAGAAGAACAGGTGTAGTGTTCTTTCTACTGGATTCGAAAGAAAATAAAGTGTGGGGATTGCTTCAGATTCGAAAGAGAAAAAGAAACAAGTGTTGTGTTTCTTTAGATTCTGGGTTTGTGTTTAGTGTTTGAGAATCTTAAGATTTTAAGAGTTTTTTGAAAGTTTGATAATTTTTTGAAGATTCTTTCCACAACATCCAAAAGTCTTTGGATGTGTTGTCCAGCCCCTTAGACATGTTATTGAGTTTCTTATTTATAGGCAAAGCTGGTTGAGATTTAGGAGGGAAAACAAAACAATTTGAACAAATTGAGTAAATTGTTTTTTTTAGCTTTCGAGGGGCAGTGTTTGTATGCCAAATTGGTGCAAGAATAGGGGCAGTGTTTCAGGACTGTTGTGCAACAATTTTAGAGCGTTATGGCCAGTGTATCAGGCCTGAACTTGGCAGCAAGCATATTTTGATATCTCCACCTATCGTTTTGACCACCTTCGACCAGATCCTTCTTCAAGCAATATTATTTGATTTTCATCCAAAAATAAGTGTCTTTCGAATGGGTCATATGTATATCTTTGAAAGGGACCCTCATGTATGCCTTTTAAATTCACCAATACATGTCCTTTGAAGGGGCCACCAACCATGTGTGTTGAAGGTTTTCAAGGGTGGAATCGAAGCAAACTATTTTAAAGGGAAATATTGTCCAGTCAAAGCTAGTGTAAACATAGCCAATGCCCTGTTGAAACCTGCATGCAGGAGGTCACTGCTTTGTGACTCCAAGAAAGCATACAATAGGCCATTGCTCAAATGAAGGTTTGCATGAAGAGTCAATGCCCTATCTAAGTCTGCATGTAGGAGGGTTCGAAGCAAGCTTAGAGGTGAATTTGAAGCGTGCACGAAGGTTGATTCGAAGCAGGTTGATTCGAAGCAGGTTGCTTCGAAGGAAACCAATGCCCCAAACTAAGGATGACTCAAGCTTTCTCGAAGGAAGCCTAGATGCCCAATTGAAGGATATCTCAAGCCTGCTTGAAGGAAGCCTAGATTCCCAATCAAAGGATGTGGATTCAAAGCAAACTTTTGACTTGTCAAAAGGCACATTAACATGTTCAATTTTTTCATTTTTCTTTTCCTTCAACCATCACATTCGATCCTTCGAAAGACATATTAACATCTTCAATTTTTTTCATTTTTTCTTTTCCTTTAAATAGGTATTTTGTAACCACACATGTGAGAGAAATATTGAAAAAATGAGAGAGCAAATTTTGGGATACAACATTTGCCCCTGTTAAATCTTCTCAAACCTGAAAAATGAGTATGGCACATTGTCGTTCGTAGCTTGAAGGTAGAAGATAATTGAACACTAGAGTGCCCGAAAATTTGCATTCGATGATGTGGTGGTTGATTGTGTAGGGAATGGGCTTAAAGATGCTATTTTGAGAGATGATGGATAATTGTCGAAGATGGGATTATATATGTTATCCGAAGGTGATTGTTGATAGAAATTAGACCAAGTCTAAACTTGACTGTAACTGAGAGGAGCGTCAGAATAATTTTTTGGTTGATTTAACTCTGAAGGATATGTTAGAACGGGCCCGTGTTAAGCCGTGTCTGAAAATGTATTAGAAGGAACTGGTGTAGGGTTGCTTTAGGAGATATATGAGAAGGAAGCATGGGTAGGGCTGCTTCAAGATGAATCTATGTGAAACTTCATCTGGAATTTTAAGAGAAGGAACCTGGTGTGATACGGTGGGAGAACTGACTTGAGGTTTTGCGTTTGTATTCGCAAATGTTGCGGTTAGCAAGAGTCGCCACCGACTTTTTATTTTATCCTAAGGAAAGGTTAAAAAGCACAGCAAAAACCTTTTGAGATGTTTCTTGGGTTCGGGGAGTAGATTATAGAAATGGAAGGTATTAGCACCCTTTCTATCCATGGTTATCCATGGGCTCTTAGTTACTTGCTTAGATCACTTGCCTTTTGTTTTCAATTGTTTTAAATGGTGCTTGAGTGTGTGGGTTTGAAAATGTTTTGAAGAGAGGCCAATGTGGTGGCAACCTTTGTAATGATCCATGTTGGGATGTATACAAAGGTGTACGTCTTTTGAAAAAGATTTTCATTTGTTTTTGAAAGTTTGTTTTGAAAGTGTTGTGATATGTGATTTTTGAAATTAGGCAAGTGTTTTGTTTTGCAAGTTTGATTCAAGTAACTAAGAGGTTATCTACTCCTAAATTTCTCAAAAGATCATTGCTATACTTTAACCCTTTTAACAAGTTTGCTCCACCATTGTATTTGGTGGGCAACCTTGTATTAGGATGTGAAAGGGACAGGCGCGGGTCATCGTTTAGACCATAATTGCAACGACGTTGAATGTCTTTGGGCAATTTCTTTAAGGGACTTGATCATTTGTTTTTTTTGTTTTTTTTGAAAAGTTTTGTCGAGGGACTATGATCATTCAAATTGCTTGCTTTGCCCAAAGATGTTCAACATACAATATGGCCCATTTATTTGAAGGCAACAAAGTGGAGTACCCTAGGGGGTGCAAGTGTGATTTGTGTCCATTTTCATGCTTGTTTATCTTGTATTAGGTCAAACTATTTTTTATCGTTTTTTCGCATACAAACCCTAATTCTAACATGTTATCATTAGAAAGCAATAAAGTGCGAAATTAAAATTACTAAGCTATTACAAAACCAAATATGGGAAGGGGGGTACAAATGTTCAAATGGGGGATATTGACAAGAATTTAAATCTAAATTATTACATCATTTTGAATATTTGCAAGGTAAATAAATTGCATAATTAAATGGAAATTAAATAAATATGTGAAATGCAAAAAGAAAGTTTTTATTTGTATGAGAAAATATTTTTTATGTAAAAGAGAAAAGAAAATAAAATGTATTATTATTTTTTTGAGTATTTTAAATTTAGGGCAAAAACCCTAATTTTAAAGAAAATGCATTATTATCTAATTTAATACAACTATTTATTTATTATTTATAAAAATAAAATAAAATGAAGTATATTATGGGGAAAAGTATTTTTGTATCAAATATTAATAAAAAATAAAAATTCAAGTATTTTTATATTTTTGACTTAAATATATTGATAACCATATATATATATATATATATATATATATATATATATATATATATATATTAATCCCTAAATATGTATTATACAAAATAAATATTTATTTAATATTTTAATAAAATAAATAAAAGAGTATTTTTTGTGTGAAATATTTTCAGAAAGTAAATAAAAATAAAAATTGTATTTACATTATTTTCTATTTATTCTAATAATAGTACATATATATATTTATGTATAAACAAAGAAAATAAACAAATAAATATGCAATAAATGCAAAAAATGATGAAAAAAATATTTTTAATTTTTTAATGCCATGAGAAAAAATAAACAAAGTCAACCAAAAAAGAAAAAGTCAAAAATGTTAAGAAATGAACAAATGGGCTCAGGGGGGTGTGAATCAAAAAAGGTGGTGTGAAAAGTGAAATAACACAGGCCCAGCCCACTGATCATTGTCTTCAACCTCCAGCTTCAAACTTTTGAAAAACGCGCGCCCCTGTTCCTCAATGTCTAACTCCTGATTCTTGGCTTTTCAGCAAAAACTCATAACACAAGAAATGTTCAGCATGAAGAGACGGTTTCAACCATATAAATAACTTGACCTATCTCTCTAAGATGAGGGAGAATTTCTCCTCCCCCAATTTCTGACCTAACTTTTCATCAATGTTCAGACATGAAATTCTCTAAGCACACGAAACATAAATGAAATCTAAGCATATGAGCATGTTCAGGGCTATGATTGTGACATGTTTTCTTCAAAAATCTAAAGCTAACAATGCCTAATAAGGGAGATAGAACTCCATGAATGTACCTGTTCAGTTGGAATCGAGCTTGGCAATGGAGGATGTTTCAGAGTGAAATGATGACTTGTACAGCTTCCTTGAAGTGTAAGGATGCTTTTCCAATTCCTACTTTGTCTTGAAACTCCCTGAATCGAGCTAGTGAACTCCAACTGCAAAACAGAAAATTAAAAATGGTGAAGTGGCTTGGAGGTGTTACAGGTCTGATTTTAGGACATGGTTAGCTTGCATATGTTGTAGGGAAGGTAGAGGAAAAGGTTTGGATCAAAATGCTCGAAGGGATTGGGAGTTTGCACTCAAACTGCAGGGGCTCCCCTGTTTATACAGTTTTGAGGTGATTAGAGCAATGGGAGTGTTTCAGATGGCAAGGGCTCGTGTGTTAGCTTGGATTTGGTCTATGGAATGTGTTTGATAGCTTTTGTGTTGTGTGTCTAAGCTGAGATGAGAGATGGCCTAAGTTATGGACTTTTCTTCTATCTTAAGCAACAAAAGCAAGTTGGTGGTTTTAGGTTAGTAGGGGGCCTCCTAATGTGCTGCATAAACATCTCTTGATCAGTGTGTTATGCACATAATCTTGTGCCAAGCAGATCTTTCATGTACTTGTTGGATTACAAACTTGACATAAAGTTAACCTTTTCAAAAATGGAAATTTCACTTTATCTAGTTTAGGATTAATCTTGCATACAATGCTTGCACTCAAAGAACAACACCTTAACACATTGAATATGCATTAAATTATTGAGTATGAAATGGTTCAAGGACCTGTAATCAAGCATAAAGCAAACTGATTTCAAATTGGCAAGATTATGAACATGTCTTGATGAAGAACAAAAAGTGAATTTTTGCCAACTTGTGAAATTCGAATCTCTCAAGTTATGAGGTTGTTTGATGAGTTCTTGGACATTTTGGAAAGCTTGGAATGTGTACTACAATCCATCTTTGAAATGCAAATCAAAATTCCAAGTGGAAGGGTATGAAAAGTGGCCTTGAAGTAGGGTAGAAAACCTTGTCAAAATAGGTCAAATTTCACTAAGTTAAAAGATGGTTTAGTGCCCTTATTCAAAAAATTATAACTTGAGATACAAGCTTCAAATGAGAAAACTTTGTGAATCAAAGTTGTAGATTATGCAACAAGCTACAACTTTCATGTTTTGACTTTTGTTTGAATCCAAATGGATCATGGTGAAAAGATGGGGCAAAGTTGGGAAAAAATTAGGGTTTTTCATAACTTAGAAAAATTCTAAGTTATGAAAAATTCCATTTTCAAACCCTAATTTGCATTTTGTGATTTCTTGGTGAACAAGTTTCATGATTTGGCATGTTTTGATGAAAAATGAATCTTGACTCTTGATTTTGACCAAAAAGTCAAAGTTTGACTTTTCAGTGTACAGTCAAAATTGATCAATTGACTGGGAAATTCAACTGTCAATCTTGTGTACTTGGGATCTTTTGAGCTTGATGAACATGTCAAGATAATTCCATTGAGTCCTTGAGGCCATATGTGAGCTTGGTTTGCCATTGGATAGGTCAAACAGTCAAAAATTGCCTTTGTGCAGTCAAAACCCTAAAAATGACCATTTTGCCCTTTTGGTGATCTGATCAAATTTCTTATGGAATTGTGATCCAAACTTGATCAAATGGTCCATATGAGTTCAATATGTTGATGTGGATCAAATTTCATGAGGTTTGACTGTCAATTGGCCACAGTTGACTTTTTCCCCAATACAGCTGATTTCTAGGTCAACTGTCCAATTGACTGGGTAAAACTTGGAATCAAGACTTGAAACTTGGCATGGGTAAACTTGGGAGTCCAACATGAAGCATGAAAGTCATCTTAGGCATTTTAGGTCAAAACATCCTTAGGCAAACACAAACCCTAATTTGAGTCCACAGTGCAAGGAGAAGTCTTGAGCAGAGGAAACCCTAACTGTATCTTGATCTTCAAAGGTCTTGTGATGAGAAAATGTTGAGGAAATGGGAGGGCAAATTTTGGGGTACAACAGTTTCCCCTGTTCAATCTTCTTGGACCTGAAGAGTTAGATTGGCAAGTTTGCCTTTCGTGACTCGAGGGTAAAAGGAGATTGGACACTAGAGTGCCCGGAAATTTGCACTCGCATGCTGGAGTCTCAACAATGTGGTGTCGGGAATGGGCTTATAGATGCCATTTGGAGAGATGGTGGATAGGGAGATGGGCTTATAGATGCCATCTGGAGAAGTGACAGAACTTTGTCGGGAATGGGCTTATAGACGCCATTTGGAAGTGTTGATCGCATAAGAGATTCCTTAGCGAGAACTTGTGTATTTAAGAAAGACGGATGTTTTCCTGGCTTGTTACAGGTGTTTGATCTTCATTCTCCTTATGCAGATATTCCCTAGCTAGATACAGGTATCGAATCTACAATTGATTGCTCACAGATGTGCCCTGGCTGGATACAGGAGTCGAATCTTGGAAATAGTCATTAATAGATGTGCCCTGGCTGGATACAGGAATCGAATCTTCGAACTCTTCAAACGTGCCCTGGCTAGATGCAGGAATCGAGTCTGGAAACGTGGTCAACAGGTATGCCCTGGCTGGATACAGGAATCGAATCTGGAGATGTTGTGGTTGATAGATGTGCCCTGGCTGGATACAGGAATCGAATCTTCGAACTCTTCAGACGTGCCCTGGCTAGATACAGGAATCGAGTCTAGAAACGTGGTCAACAGATATGCCCTGGCTGGATACAGGAATCAAATCTGGAGATGTTGTGGTTGATAGATGTGCCCTGGCTGGATACAGGAATCGAATCTTCAAACTCTTCAGACGTGCCCTGGCTAGATACAGGTATCGAGTCTGGCAACCGATCACTCTCAGATGTGCCCTAGCTAGATACAGGTATCGAATCTGGAATTGTGACAGTTGAGGGTAATTGTTTTTGGGATTGTCTTTTTCCTGAAAAGGCAAAAAACGTAAGTTGTATGCAATGTCATGATGTATGATATGCATGTCGTCATGATATTCAACATGAGATGTTGTATGCGTTCCATCATGTATGTAAGCGAGATGTATGAAAATGTAAAATGTTTATGAATGTAATTTCGTCTTGGGGAAAATAAATCCTTGATGAACGGCCGGAGAATCGCTCTGTGGAAGGGATACTTGGCCGAAGTTTTGATGAGAGGCCTGCTGAGGACTTCAATGATGGATTCTGCTGGGGATAATGATGATAAAATCCGCTGGGGAACTCCAAAGATAAACTCTGCTTGGGAATACCAAAGATAGACTCCGCTGGGGATTGAAGGAACTTTGCCGAGAGCGATCTTCCGTGGTTTTTAGCTGAGGATAACCCAGTTATAAGTCCTTGTGAGGAAATAACTCTAAATAAAAACTCGGGTGAGACGTCCGTGCCTCGCAGGGGATAAGCTTGCAGAATTTACTAGGGATATTGATTGAACTTTAAGACCTGCCGGGGAATGTTGGGTCCTTTCAGGATCGACGGGGAGCCAACTTTGCTTGGGGAAAGTATTGTCGCGTCCTGTTTTACTCTGCGGGGAATTGAGATGATTTGGCCACATTCTTCAGTTGAACCTACCTTGGTGCCTTGGCGGACAAACAACCAGACTGCAATAGACAACTCCACATTGCCCCTGTCTTTGATGTCACCTGTAATTAATCTCTTGTTTCCTATGCAAACATTTATGAATCAGCAATTTAATGTCAAATGCATATACCAAAAATGAACATTGGACGTTCTTCGCAAGACAAAACCAAAAAAAGGGAAAGCAATGGTAATTTGTATGGACAAGTGAATTTGTATTGATTTAAACTTTGCCTGTGAATAGGCGTTTTTGTACAAGAGGTTGACATCCTAGTAAGAGGACATCGCCAAATAGTATAGAGTTTACAATTTGAAAAAGGAAACAAAACAGCTATGTGAACAATCCCACTGGGTTCCAATTCTGCTATCGCCTTTATGTCTTCGAACGTCTCATCGCTTCGCTGCCTAGTTGAAGATGAAGCTGATTGGTCGATGCCGAAACCTGAGCCAGATAGTTGATGCCGAATTCCGGATGCGAAGTGATCCAATGAGACATAGTGTTACGCTTTTATCCCTAACTTTTGCCTGGACCGCCCTTTCGGGTTTTCAGTCCACCGGGATACCCATTTTTGCCCTAGCCGCCTTTTCAGGTTTTCGACTTGCCGGGTGTACAGATTTTTATTCATTTCGTCCCTTATTTTTGCCCGAACCCTTTTGGTTCGCCGGGAAGCCCTTATTTTTGCCTAGGTATGTCAACCTAGCGGGTCTTTTATTTATGCGTAGTATTTTTTCACTATGTCTGCATTGGCGGGGTGAGGAAGGTCGTCACCATCCATGGTGGTTAGGATCATGGCTCCTCCTGAGAATACACGTTTAACCACAAATGGCCCTTCGTATGTAGGGGTCCATTTGCCCCGGGGATCACTTTGAGGAAGGATGATGCGTTTGATTACCAGGTCCCCCACTTGATACTCTTGCGGTCTGACTTTCTTGTTAAATGCCCTGATCATCCGTTTTTGATACGTTTGACCATGACAGATAGCAGTGAGCCTCTTTTCGTCAATCAGATTTAATTGATCAAGTCGAGTCTGGATCCAATCATCTTCATTCAAGTCTGCATCCTTCATTATCCGGAGAGAGGGTATCTGGATCTCGATTGGCAAGACTGCCTCCATGCCATAGACCAAGGAGAAGGGAGTTGCCCCGGTTGATGTCCTTGCTGAGGTGCGGTACCCATGAAGAGCGAACGGTAACATCTCGTGCCAATCTTTATAGGTCACTGTCATCTTCTGCACAATTTTTTTGATATTTTTATTGGCTGCCTCTACAGCCCCATTCATCTTCGGCCGGTAGGGAGAAGAATTGTGGTGCTGTATCTTGAATTGTTCACAGAGTTCAGTGATCATTTTGTTATTGAGATTGGTACCATTGTCCGTAATGATTCTTTCTGGGACGCCGTACCGACAGATCAGATTATGCCGGATGAAACGCGCCACGACGCTCTTGGTTACTGTGGCATATGAAGTTGCCTCAACCCATTTCGTGAAGTAATCGATCGCCACCAAGATGAAGCGATGCCCATTGGATGCCGTCGGTCGGATCTCACCGATCATATCGATGCCCCACATTGCGAAAGGCCATGGTGCCGTCAGGACATTCAAAGGAACCGGAGGGATATGCACCTTGTCAGCATATATCTGGCATTTATGACAAGTTCGGGAGTGCTGGTAACAATCGGCTTCCATTGTGGACCAGAAATATCCTGCCCGAAGGATTTTCTTAGCCATGGTGTGTCCACTGGAATGTGTTCCAAATGTACCTTCATGCAGTTCCATCATGATTTTTTCCGCTTCAGCCTTATCCACACAACGCAGCAGAGTCGAATCATGATTCCGTTTGTAGAGAATGCCGTTGCTGAGGAAGAATTTTGCAGCAAACCTTCTCATGAACTTCTTATCATTGACGGATGCACCTTCAGGGTATTCCTGAGCTTCCAAGTACCTCTTTACCTCGTGATACCAGGGTTTTTCAGTCACCTTCTCAGCCTCGAGCTCACAGCAGTATGCCGGTTCATCCAACTTCCAGATAATGATTCAGGGAGCCTCATTGTCCCATTTAACTTTGAACATTGAAGACATCGTGGCTAGTGCGTCCGCTAGCTGATTCTCTTCTCTGGGGAAATGCTCAAAAGTTATCTCTTCAAAGTGAGGGAGCAAGGTCGACACATACTCCTTGTAAGGAATAAGATTCGGGTGTTTCGTATCCCACTCGCCTTTGATCTGATTGATCACGAGAGCGGAATCTCCGAAGACACTTAGAAATTTTATCCTTAAGCCGATTGCAGCTTGTAAACCCATGATACATACCTCATATTCTGCCATATTGTTGGTGCAGCTGAAACATAATCGGGCGGTGAGGGGAGTATGAGTTCCTTTGGGAGATATGATTACAGCGCCGACGCCGTTACCCAAAGCATTGGAGGCTCCATCAAAATGCATAGACCATCGGGATCCTTCCTCAGGTCCTTCATCCGGTCCAGGCACTTCACAGTCAGTTACCACCATGATGTCTTCATCCAGAAAATCAAAGTTTAATGATTGGTAATCGTCCACAGGTTGGTGTGCCAAATGATCTGCCAGTACACTTCCCTTAATTGCTTTCTGAGTTGTATACTGGATATCATATTCTGTCAAGATCATTTGCCATCTTGCTATTCTCCCAGACAGAGCGGGCTTTTCAAATATGTACTTGATGGGATCCATCTTTGAAATCAACAAAGTAGTGTGAGTCAGCATATACTGTCTCAGCCGGCGAGCAGCCCATACAAGAGCGCAACAAGTTTTCTCAAGCAGTGAGTAACGAGACTCACAGTCGGTAAACTTTTTTCTCAAGTAATAAATAGCGTGCTCTTTTCGGCCAGACTCGTCATGCTGCCCCAGCACACACCCCATTGAATTATCAAGCACTGTTAAGTATAGTATCAGAGGTCTTCCTTCCACCGGTGGCATAAGAATGGGTGGCTCTTGGAGATATTCCTTTATCCTTTCAAAGGCGGCCTGACATTCATCATTCCAGCGTACTACTTGATCTTTCTTCAGCAATTTGAAGATTGGCTCACAAGTAGCAGTCAGATGCGAGATGAATCGAGCAATGTAATTCAGTCGTCCTAGGAAACCTCTGACTTCTTTCTCTGTTTTTGGAGTCGGCATCTCTTGTATGGCTTTTACCTTGGCAGGATCCACCTGAATACCTTTATCACTTACAATGAAACCTAGCAATTTTCCGGATCTTACCCCAAAGGTGCATTTGTTGGGATTCAATCTCAGCTTGTACAACTTGAGTCGGTCAAATAACTTCCTCAGATGGTCAAGGTGCTCCTCCTCAGTTTGAGACCTTGCAATCATGTCATCAACGTATACTTCAATCTCATGATGGATCATATCATGGAACAAAGCAACCATGGCACGTTGATAGGTTGCCCCAGCATTTTTCAATCCGAATGGCATGACCTTATAACAGAAGGTCCCCCACTGAGTCACAAAGGTAGTCTTCTCCATGTCCTCTGGAGCCATCTTGATCTGATTATACCCTGAAAAACCATCCATGAAGGAGAACACCTTGTGTTGAGCTGTATTGTCAACAAGGACATCAATGTGAGGTAGGGGGAAGTCATCCTTGGGGCTGGCCCTGTTCAAATCCCTGTAGTCGACACACATTCTGACTTTACCGTCCTTCTTTGGTACTGGCACCACATTGGCAACCCACTGGGGGTAAGAAGTTACTGCAAGGAACCCGGCATCAAACTGCTTCATAACCTCGGCCTTGATCTTTTCAGACATCTCTGGACGCATCCGTCGAACTTTTTGCTTTACCGGAGGGCAATCTTCCTTGGTTGGCAGATGGTGAACTACAATGTCGACATCCAAACCAGGCATATCTTCATAGGACCAAGCAAAAATCTCCATGTAGTCTTGTAGCATCTGGATCAATCGTTGCTTCACGCTGAGCTCTAGATTGGCACCAATCTTGACCTCTTTCCTATCTGTCTCAGTACCCAAGTTAATTGTCTCCACAGGCTCTTCATGTGGTTGAATAGCCCTCTCTTCCTGGAGTAGCAGTCTTGCGAGTTCACCAGGCACTTCGCAATCATCTTCACCTTCGTCTTCGGCCAAGTTGATCGGATTTTCGAAGTCATAACTGGCGGTAGCAGAGCTGTTACCAGTGAGATCCAGAGTGGATTGAAACCTGTATAAGTGAGTGTGTGTAAATACAGCTGTTTTGCAATATATATAACACAGAAAGGAAAAGAGCAAAAGATTTGAAATGCAACAAACATCCAATGTTTTGATTGATGATATATGAAAATGTCATACAAAAAGCCCTCACAAATGGAGCTACGATGCCCCGGGTAGGACACCGAGCCAACAAAGTTTTAACATATTGTTTGTTACAAATTTGGAAATCAAAAGAAATTAATTACTGCGTGACAAATGTGATAGGGGTAAAATCCTTTGCCGTCCAGTTGCTCGGTCTGTCGCTGGCAGTCGGGTAGATCCAACTATCAAACTCTGCTTCTTCCACATCTTCCTCAATAGCGTTCACCCTTGAGCTGGAAATAAATACCGGAGCCTTTCCGATCTTCTCTTTGCGCACCGCCTTCTGAGCCTCTGCAGTAAAGCCTAGCCCAAACTTGTCGTTCTTCTGAGTGAAGTCAGGAAGCTGACCCCAGTGTGCACAATTGCCTTTCTGAACCACAGCCTGGGCATCCCTTAGGGAAGCCATCTTCAAGGAATCATTCTCTTCGGCTATTGTCTCTGCAGCGGCTGAAATTGGATGCACCTCCTCGAAATGCTGGAAGGGGGTTTCAATGAACTCTCCGTCCATCTCAATGTACCTGAAGGAATTCAAATGGCTCACCATATACTCCTCTTCTCCTTGCACAGTGACGATCTTCCCCCTGACGGGATACTTCAGCTTCTGGTGCAAGGTGGAGGTCACTGCCCCAGCTTTATGGATCCAAGGTCGACCCAGCAGACAAGAGTACGATGGACGTATATCCATCACATAAAAGGTAGAGTCAAACACTTGAGAGCCCACACGAATAGGGATGTTAACCTCTCCATGAACCATCCTTTTGGAACCGTCAAAAGCCCTGACGATGATATTGCTGGGTTTCAACTCCAGGCCTTCATAATCCAGACGATCTAAAGCCTTTTTCGGTAGCACGTTCAAAGAAGAACCAGTATCCACCAATACATGTGCCAGAGTAGTTCCCCTGTATTCAATAGAGACATGCAGGGCATCATTGTGGTCTCTCCCTTTCGCGGTCAGGTCAGCATCTGAAAAACCCAAGCCGTTGTCCGCTGTTAGATTCGCTATGCAATCAGTGAACTGGACTGCAGACGTCTCCTGCGGCACATGGGCCGTCTTGAGAAATGAGATCAAGGCCTTAGCATGGGCCTCGGAGCATAGCAATAAGGAGAGCAGGGAGATCTTGGAGGGCGTATGCCCCAACTGCTCGACAACATTAAAATCACTTTTCTTTATTATTTTCAGAATCTCCTCCATTTCTTGTCGGGAGGCCTCAGCATTTACGGGTATTGGTGCCTCCATCCGGGCAGGCTCTTCTTCAATCCCTTTGCCCCGAGCATTTGATGACTCGGCAGCAGGGGAAACAACTTGATCAGCAACAGTAACAGGTATACTTGTAGGTTTTATGAGGAGGGGTCTTCGAATAGCGGGCGGTGCAATGTCAGGCGAAAAGAGCCTGCCACTGCGGGTGACCTTGGCTGGACCAGTGATATCGCAGATACTGGCACTAGCGTCAAATTCTTGTTTGATTCCATTTACATACACGTCTGCCCCATAATGCCAGGGGACAGCTTTATCAGACACGTAGGGGAGAGGCCCCGGAACAGTAATGATCACAGGTGCAATAGTCATGATTTGAATAGGCTTCTTCGGGGGAGCCTTGATTGGATTTTTGAAGATGGTAATCACAGAAACTTCTTTCATCGGAACCAATTGAACAGCAGTCTTTTTGAATAGAATTTCCTTGCTATCCATTAGGCCTTGGATGCCTAACCTCAGCAAGGGACAATCAGATAGGGAAATAGCACAGAACAGGCAACCTTCTCCGCAACCCGGAAATAAACTGGCCCGCAGTAGGTTCTTCTTAACAGTCTTCAGAGGGGTAACGACTTCATCTATCGAAACAGCATACATTTCTTCTTCGATGGCGTTTACCCTATGCTGGGGCATAGGAGCCGTTACAACATTTGGTCTTTCTGGCGCTTCAAACTGAATTTCCTTTGCGTCGATCAGATCTTGCACTTTGTTTCTCAAGGCCCAGCAATCATCAGTAGTGTGCCCGGGACTATCAGAATGATAAGCACACCGGGCATTTGGGTTATATTTAGGAGACGCAGTGTTGACGACTTTAGGAGCTTCTTTGAGGGTCACCAGGTTGGTGGATAACAGTTGGGGTAAAATTTGAGATAATGTCATACTTAGTCGGGTATACTGCCTATTGGGCCTTTCGCTTCTTTGTTGATTGTACTGCTGAGGAGCAGCAACAGGTTTGGAGATGACCAAAACATTGACAGCTTGGCGACTTTCGGGCTTGACTTGTCTTCTAGGACCATAGACGGCACTTGCTTCTTTCTTAAATGGCCTCTTCTCAGCACTTGTAGAGGCAGCCTTCTGTATCTTGCCTGACCTGATGCCAGCTTCAATTCTTTCTCCTGTTAATATCAAATCTGTAAATCCAGCGGAGGAGTTACCAACCAAATGATTGAAAAACGGACCAGACAACGTCCCCAGAAACATATCAACCAGTTCTCGATCAGTCAATGGAGGCTGCACCCTGCCAGCCAAATCTCTCCATTTTTGAGCGTACTCTTTGAACCCTTCACCCGTCCCTAGAGACATACCCTGAAGTTGGGTACGCGTAGGAGCGAGATCAGAATTGTATTGGTATTGTCTGTAGAATGCGGTTGCCAAATCTTCCCAGTGCCGGATGCTGGCTCCATCCAATTGGTAGAACCATTCAAGCTGTGACCCCGAGAGACTATCTTGGAAGAAGTGAATCCAGAGGTTCTTATCCGCCGTGTAAGGTTGGATTTTCCTTACATACGACCTCAGATGCAGCTTTGGGCAGGAGACCCCATCATATTTGGCGAAGGCAGGCGCCTTAAACTTGTGTGGGATGACTACCCCAGAAGATAACCCCAAATCTCCGAAATCCAGTCCCGGCACATTCTGAATTTCCATGGCGCTCAAGCGGTCCTCCAATTGCTTGTATCTGTCAGCAGCAGGTGGGTATTGTTCGTCGTTATAGTCCGTCTCGTTGTCGGAGACTGCGGGACTAGGAGCTCCTCCCCCTTGGGGACTGTTTTTCTCAGCAGAAGAAGTGGTTGGATCAGCTTCGTTGTGGAGTGTGTTCCCAAATCTGCGTCCGGTGTTGAACAATGCAGTCCTCTTTTTCTTCTTCTTCTTCAGGAGTAGAGTCTTCAACTCTTGCTGACCTTGGGCTAGGCTTAGGACCATTTCTTGAAACTGTGCACTTTGGGCCTGAAGGGCCTTGATTGCTTGCTCACTGGAGGAGTCTGGATTCATGATGACTGTTCACACAAACAGCGAAGAAAATTAAGCAACCCGCGAAATAGGGTACCTGCTATGCATATGGTGCAATGGAATGCGTATGTATGCAATGCATTCAAGGATTTAGAACATTCAAAATTTGTTGTAGACAAAAAGGAACGCACATTATATTAATAAGGAGAAATTTGTTAATACATAAATGCCCCATGGGCCAAATACTACAAAATGACTCCTTAAGGTAAAAAGACATTGCGCATCCTCTTTGGCGCGATGTAGGTGTTGAGATTCCTTTCCTCGTGCAGCAGGCGGGTGAGTTCCAGGACCTTCTTTTCACTAGCATGTAGACTGGTCTCAAGAGAATTCCGTTCTTCCTTAAGCTGGACCCAGCTCTTCTGCATCTCTTCCCAGGAGGTGGGCATGTCGGGATGTTGAATGGTGTAGGATGCCTCTCCTTCCAAGACTGGTTCTTTGATCACAGGGAGCATATGAGGATAAGGCATCACTAACTTCTGGGAGCGGGCTCGTACCCACTTGAGGTAAGGTTCCAACGGGATGGAGTTCCGGTGCCCCAATGTCTTGCTGTCTATCCTACTTGGCATCCTCCAAGCTCTGATAAATTTCTGACGAAGTCCTTGAGTATCGTTGTCGAAGTCAAAAACTATGTTAGGGATTAACATGTCATGAGGGCCATCCCTCCGAGCATAACCAAACTGTCTCCAAGCCAGGCATGGGTTGTAAGTAATACCCCCTTTGATTCCAAATAAAGGAACATTGGGGTACTCCCCACATCGATCAATGATAATGATGTCTTCCCTAGACCTAGGGCACCAATGTATATCCGCATGCGTGAGAGTCATTAACCGTTGTGACCATCTCAAACCCCGCTCGTTCTTTAAAACTGTTTGTGGAAGGTGCGAAATAAACCACCTTCCCAGGAGAGGAGTGCAACACATAAGGACACCCCTTCTTCTCATGGTTCGAGTGTAACATGAGTGAAGGATGTCCCCCAGCAACGTAGGTATAGGATTCTTGGTCATGAAGATCTGGACCGCACTGATATCAATAAGCTGATCGGGATTAGGGAACAACACCAAACCATAGACAAGGAGGGCCATAACTTCTTCAAAAGCTCGTAGGTCAAGAGAGTTCCAACATTCTTGGGCCTTTTCAAACAGAAACCTGGCTAAGAACCCTTTGATACCACTTCTAACTTCCCAATGACCTTTGAGGTCAGATGTCTGTAGGTGCAAGGCTTTAGCAATCTCTTCAAGCTTGGGCTCCTCTTCCGTACCGTTGTAGGGTAGTTGATCAAGGATAGGGACCTTCAGAAGTCGGGAGAACTCTTCCAATGTAGGCACCAACTGATAATCCGGGAAGGTGAAGCAGTGATGCAGAGGGTCAAAGAATTGGAACAGGACCTTTATCAAGTCCTCCTCAATGTTGGTGTTAACCAAGTTGATGAGTCTTCCATGTCTCTCACTGAATGAAGAACCCTCGGGAATCCTGGATAGAAGTTCCTTAAGCTGAGGAGGGATCTTTACAAGGCTAATTTGAATTGTCTTTCTGCGAGCAGTTTCCATGTCCTATAAAACAAGAACAAAGATGAAGATTCGAAACCCTTGAAATGGTTAGTCAATGCTCATGATGTTTGTATGATGTAATGATGTGATGATTAAATACACTATAAATATTCACAAAGGCAAACATGGTAAGGCACACAAGTCACACAAGCCCTTAGAGTTTAGGCCTGCATGGGGTCTGGGTATTACCCTCTTGAAGTTTGGTGGGCTCAACCTGTCCTATCAAAAGTAACCGGGTTCTAAAGGTCCCAATATCACTGGATTGCTTTCATTGTTCATCGTTTCAATTTAGCCACTGAACTGGCGACCGAAATATTCCAGGAAAGCAACCCTCAATTGAGTGTAGTATCGAGTATCAACCAACCTCGGACTGCACCAAAGTCAGTTATCTCACTACCCTAAAAAGGCCAAGATGGTTCAATTAAGGTTCCTAAGGTCAGTTGATGCTTCACGACACCACGCGGCGGCCCCGTACTCTCCTTGACTGAACTCAAGGGTTACCGGTACACACCAAAGTGCCACATCAACGTAGCAGACTGTTTCAACCATGTCGGTATACCCCGCACAGTTCCCTCACAACCTTGTTGCTACTTTCTAAGAAGGTATCCCCAGATCCGGGTTAGGATCTATAAAACTCCGATACAAAACCCACAAATGTAAAAGCAAACAAAGCAAGCAATTGAAAACAAAGGTGATCTAAACCCTAAGGTTACTCCACTTTAAAAGTATTTCCCCAACAGAGTCGCCAGTTCTGTGATACGGTGGGAGAACTGACTTGAGGTTTTGCGTTTGTATTCGCAAATGTTGCGGTTAGCAAGAGTCGCCACCGACTTTTTATTTTATCCTAAGGAAAGGTTAAAAAGCACAGCAAAAACCTTTTGAGATGTTTCTTGGGTTCGGGGAGTAGATTATAGAAAGGGAAGGTATTAGCACCCTTTCTATCCATGGTTATCCATGGGCTCTTAGTTACTTGCTTAGATCACTTGCCTTTTGTTTTCAATTGTTTTAAATGGTGCTTGAGTGTGTGGGTTTGAAAATGTTTTGAAGAGAGGCCAATGTGGTGGCAACCTTTGTAATGATCCATGTTGGGATGTATACAAAGGTGTACGTCTTTTGAAAAAGATTTTCATTTGTTTTTGAAAGTTTGTTTTGAAAGTGTTGTGATATGTGATTTTTGAAATTAGGCAAGTGTTTTGTTTTGCAAGTTTGATTCAAGTAACTAAGAGGTTATCTACTCCTAAATTTCTCAAAAGATCATTGCTATACTTTAACCCTTTTAACAAGTTTGCTCCACCATTGTATTTGGTGGGCAACCTTGTATTAGGATGTGAAAGGGACAGGCGCGGGTCATCGTTTAGACCATAATTGCAACGACGTTGAATGTCTTTGGGCAATTTCTTTAAGGGACTTGATCATTTGTTTTTTTTTGTTTGTTTTGAAAAGTTTTGTCGAGGGACTATGATCATTCAAATTGCTTGCTTTGCCCAAAGATGTTCAACATACAATATGGCCCATTTATTTGAAGGCAACAAAGTGGAGTACCCTAGGGGGTGCAAGTGTGATTTGTGTCCATTTTCATGCTTGTTTATCTTGTATTAGGTCAAACTATTTTTTATCGTTTTTTCGCATACAAACCCTAATTCTAACATGTTATCATTAGAAAGCAATAAAGTGCGAAATTAAAATTACTAAGCTATTACAAAACCAAATATGGGAAGGGGGGTACAAATGTTCAAATGGGGGATATTGACAAGAATTTAAATCTAAATTATTACATCATTTTGAATATTTGCAAGGTAAATAAATTGCATAATTAAATGGAAATTAAATAAATATGTGAAATGCAAAAAGAAAGTTTTTATTTGTATGAGAAAATATTTTTTATGTAAAAGAGAAAAGAAAATAAAATGTATTATTATTTTTTTGAGTATTTTAAATTTAGGGCAAAAACCCTAATTTTAAAGAAAATGCATTATTATCTAATTTAATACAACTATTTATTTATTATTTATAAAAATAAAATAAAATGAAGTATATTATGGGGAAAAGTATTTTTGTATCAAATATTAATAAAAAATAAAAATTCAAGTATTTTTATATTTTTGACTTAAATATATTGATAACCATATATATATATATATATATATATATATATATATATATATATATATATATATATATATATATATATATATATATATATATATATATATATATATATATATATATATATATATATATATATATATATATATATATATATATATATATATATATATATATATATATATATATATATATATATATATATATATATATATATATATATATATATATATATATATATATATATATATATATATATATATATATATATATATATATATATATATATATATATATATATATATATATATATATATATATATATATATATATATATATATATATATATATATATATATATATATATATATATATATATATTAAACCCTAAATATGTATTATACAAAATAAATATTTATTTAATATTTTAATAAAATAAATAAAAGAGTATTTTTTGTGTGAAATATTTTCAGAAAGTAAATAAAAATAAAAATTGTATTTACATTATTTTCTATTTATTCTAATAATAGTACATATATATATTTATGTATAAACAAAGAAAATAAACAAATAAATATGCAATAAATGCAAAAAATGATGAAAAAAATATTTTTAATTTTTTAATGCCATGAGAAAAAATAAACAAAGTCAACCAAAAAAGAAAAAGTCAAAAATGTTAAGAAATGAACAAATGGGCTCAGGGGGGTGTGAATCAAAAAAGGTGGTGTGAAAAGTGAAATAACACAGGCCCAGCCCACTGATCATTGTCTTCAACCTCCAGCTTCAAACTTTTGAAAAACGCGCGCCCCTGTTCCTCAATGTCTAACTCCTGATTCTTGGCTTTTCAGCAAAAACTCATAACACAAGAAATGTTCAGCATGAAGAGACGGTTTCAACCATATAAATAACTTGACCTATCTCTCTAAGATGAGGGAGAATTTCTCCTCCCCCAATTTCTGACCTAACTTTTCATCAATGTTCAGACATGAAATTCTCTAAGCACACGAAACATAAATGAAATCTAAGCATATGAGCATGTTCAGGGCTATGATTGTGACATGTTTTCTTCAAAAATCTAAAGCTAACAATGCCTAATAAGGGAGATAGAACTCCATGAATGTACCTGTTCAGTTGGAATCGAGCTTGGCAATGGAGGATGTTTCAGAGTGAAATGATGACTTGTACAGCTTCCTTGAAGTGTAAGGATGCTTTTCCAATTCCTACTTTGTCTTGAAACTCCCTGAATCGAGCTAGTGAACTCCAACTGCAAAACAGAAAATTAAAAATGGTGAAGTGGCTTGGAGGTGTTACAGGTCTGATTTTAGGACATGGTTAGCTTGCATATGTTGTAGGGAAGGTAGAGGAAAAGGTTTGGATCAAAATGCTCGAAGGGATTGGGAGTTTGCACTCAAACTGCAGGGGCTCCCCTGTTTGTACAGTTTTGAGGTGATTAGAGCAATGGGAGTGTTTCAGATGGCAAGGGCTCGTGTGTTAGCTTGGATTTGGTCTATGGAATGTGTTTGATAGCTTTTGTGTTGTGTGTCTAAGCTGAGATGAGAGATGGCCTAAGTTATGGACTTTTCTTCTATCTTAAGCAACAAAAGTAAGTTGGTGGTTTTAGGTTAGTAGGGGGCCTCCTAATGTGCTGCATAAACATCTCTTGATCAGTGTGTTATGCACATAATCTTGTGCCAAGCAGATCTTTCATGTACTTGTTGGATTACAAACTTGACATAAAGTTAACCTTTTCAAAAATGGAAATTTCACTTTATCTAGTTTAGGATTAATCTTGCATACAATGCTTGCACTCAAAGAACAACACCTTAACACATTGAATATGCATTAAATTATTGAGTATGAAATGGTTCAAGGACCTGTAATCAAGCATAAAGCAAACTGATTTCAAATTGGCAGGATTATGAACATGTCTTGATGAAGAACAAAAAGTGAATTTTTGCCAACTTGTGAAATTCGAATCTCTCAAGTTATGAGGTTGTTTGATGAGTTCTTGGACATTTTGGAAAGCTTGGAATGTGTACTACAATCCATCTTTGAAATGCAAATCAAAATTCCAAGTGGAAGGGTATGAAAAGTGGCCTTGAAGTAGGGTAGAAAACCTTGTCAAAATAGGTCAAATTTCACTAAGTTAAAAGATGGTTTAGTGCCCTTATTCAAAAAATTATAACTTGAGATACAAGCTTCAAATGAGAAAACTTTGTGAATCAAAGTTGTAGATTATGCAACAAGCTACAACTTTCATGTTTTGACTTTTGTTTGAATCCAAATGGATCATGGTGAAAAGATGGGGCAAAGTTGGGAAAAAATTAGGGTTTTTCATAACTTAGAAAAATTCTAAGTTATGAAAAATTCCATTTTCAAACCCTAATTTGCATTTTGTGATTTCTTGGTGAACAAGTTTCATGATTTGGCATGTTTTGATGAAAAATGAATCTTGACTCTTGATTTTGACCAAAAAGTCAAAGTTTGACTTTTCAGTGTACAGTCAAAATTGATCAATTGACTGGGAAATTCAACTGTCAATCTTGTGTACTTGGGATCTTTTGAGCTTGATGAACATGTCAAGATAATTCCATTGAGTCCTTGAGGCCATATGTGAGCTTGGTTTGCCATTGGCTAGGTCAAACAGTCAAAAATTGCCTTTGTGCAGTCAAAACCCTAAAAATGACCATTTTG
Source organism: Vicia faba (assembly GCA_948472305.1). NCBI lineage: Eukaryota > Viridiplantae > Streptophyta > Magnoliopsida > Fabales > Fabaceae > Vicia > Vicia faba. Next base: position 268,940 of record CATIWC010000901.1, on the reverse strand, counting down.
CCCTTTTGGTGATCTGATCAAATTTCTTATGGAATTGTGATCCAAACTTGATCAAATGGTCCATATGAGTTCAATATGTTGATGTGGATCAAATTTCATGAGGTTTGACTGTCAATTGGCCACAGTTGACTTTTTCCCCAATACAGCTGATTTCTAGGTCAACTGTCCAATTGACTGGGTAAAACTTGGAATCAAGACTTGAAACTTGGCATGGGTAAACTTGGGAGTCCAACATGAAGCATGAAAGTCATCTTAGGCATTTTAGGTCAAAACATCCTTAGGCAAACACAAACCCTAATTTGAGTCCACAGTGCAAGGAGAAGTCTTGAGCAGAGGAAACCCTAACTGTATCTTGATCTTCAAAGGTCTTGTGATGAGAAAATGTTGAGGAAATGGGAGGGCAAATTTTGGGGTACAACACCTGGGTAGGGTTGCTTCATGATGAGTCAGTGTAAAATTTCATCTGAAATGTATGAGAAGGAACCTGGGTAGAGTTGCTTCAGGATGAGTCAGTGTGAAACTACATCTGAAAATGAGAAGAAACCTGGGTAGGGTTGCTTCATGATGAGTCCGTGTGAAACTGCATCTGAAAATGATAAGGAACCTGGGTAGGGTTGCTTCATGATGAGTTCGTGTAAAACTTCATCTGGAATTTTAAGAGAAGGAACCTGGGTAGGGTTGCTTCATGATGAGTCTGTGTAAGACTTTGTCTGAAATGTATGAGAAGGAACTTAGGTAGGGTTGCTTCATGATGAATCTGTGTAAAACTTCATCTGGAAATGAGAAGGAACCTGGATAGGGTTGCTTCATGATGAGTCAGTGTAAAACTTCATCTGAAATTTTAAGAGAAGGAACCTGGGTAGGGTTGCTTCATGATAAGTCCATGTAAAACTTCATCTAAAATGTATGAGAAGGAACTTGGGTAGGGTTGACGATTTTCTAATGTCTCTTAGCTTCGGGATCATCAGGCATGTAACGCCCGTTAACTTAATTAATTATTTAATTAAATTATTTAGGGATTATTTGTTGAAGTTGTGAGATATTGTGGATTGTTGGCATAAGTTGTTAGATTATTATTAATTAATTAATTAGTTGATTAATAATAATAATGTTGGAATTAATGGAATAATATAAGATTAAGTTGTTGGGCCTATTTTATATGGTGGTATGTAGTACTAAGGGGGTGAGAATTAAGCCCAATAAAAACAATTATATTATTATTGAGTTTGGTTATAATAATAGAAATTAGATGTGACAGTAAGGAAAATAGGTTTTGTCAAGAGAAAGAAGAATAAGGGTTGGAAGAGAGAAAGAGAACGTGAAAGTTGCAGAAAAGAAGGAAAGGAGGAAAAACGAAATTTGATCGGAAAATTGTAGAGCGACCTCCAATCCAAGATAAGGGTGTGGTTCTGACTCTATAATAGGGTTTATGATGAGTAGTATGTGAGATTACATGTGAAAAGTTGTTTTGTTTATGATTGAAATATATATATTGTTATTTGATGAGGATCATTGATTTAGAGATGAATAATGATGCCCTAATGATGTATAATTGATGTAGAAACATAGGATTATTATAATTGATGATTACCTATGATTAGAGGATATTTTTAGGACCTAGAATAGGGAAATCGCAGTGAAAATGCAGTGAAATCGCATAATATATTCAGCACAACTCAGTATGAGTGACACAAGAGGTTACACGTCGACTCGTTGATCGGAAAATAGCAAGTGTACTATTTTGTCGATGTAGTTTTAGTGATTTTTAATTCACGAATATCGATCTCAAGGATTGCAATGCAAATACGAAATATCAGTCTTACCAAGTAGACAAAAACTAGAAGTTTGTTGTTTGAAACAAAATCTCTACACAAGACAATGTAAAATAATTAACTTTCTTTTAATTAAACAAGCTAGGGGAATGGTTCGGTCAATTTGGCCTATAAAGGTTATTATTCCCAATTTCTTTCAGAAAAATCTATGTTACTTCAATTATCAACCTCTATAGTGTTTTTCCTAAGTCCTTAGAGAAAAACCCTTGAACATGCAAATTAATCCCTATACCCAAGAAGAATAATAATGCATTCAAGTAAATCAATATCAAGGTCATATATGATAATCATAGGGTATCCCTAGTCCTAGGAGATATCTACTATAACCAAATTATACACAAACCCTAACAAATATAGTCCTATATTCATCAGTCATAAGTCAATCTCAATTGTTCCGAAAGAGAATGCATAAAATCATTGTATAATTAAATTGAAGAAACATAATATCTGAATCGAAAAACTAAGGATTCATAATCATTACAAGATCCAAATTAGAACCAACCCCTAGCAAGTGGGGAATTTAGTTATTCATAGAATTCAAGATTAATAAATTAAAAGGAATTGACATTACAAGAACTTAGACTTTGATCTTCAATGGTGACACCTTGAAGTTCTCCGTCAGTCGTAACCTTGCTTCTCCAATCCTTCTCTCCTGTAATCTCTATTTTCTCCAAATCAAAAACAACCTTTCTTTCTTGCCCTAAAGATGTTTTAATAGTGTCCTCTGGCTCTGCCCCCAGCCAAGTGTCAAAAATACCCTTAATGAATTAACTTCCCTGTACACAAAAAATATCAGGAATTTGAATCAGTACGCGCTCCGCAACACGGGTCGTGTTCCTGCACACGGGCGCCCGTGTTGCCCTTCAGTGCAACACGCTTCAGCTCGCTTGATCACATGGTCCGTGTTCCTGCACACGGGTGACCGTGTGCAGGCTCTGTTTCTGGCACAAAATCCACTTTCCAGGCACTTTTCAACACGGGCCGTGTTGCTACACACGGGGGCCCGTGTTGACCTCTTAAAATTGCTTTTTCCGGCTCCATTTCATCCGCCTGTGCGCGCCAAAAGTTCCTATTCTCCCATGTATCAACCTGAACATCAACACCACCAAGCACAGCATAAAATGGTACTTTTTTCAACACTTAAAGGACAATAAGACACAAAGACATCACACAAAAAGAAATACGAAAACTTACTCTAAACACACGTGCAACTACCGTTTAGTGTTACCAAACTATGAATTCTTGTCGGAAAAAGGTGTGAAAACTTACTAGAAATGGTGACCGATCACAACCCCACACTTATCTCACTGCTTGTCCTCAAGTGATGTATTGAGGCGAACAAAGGTCACCAACAAGATTCCTTTCTCCACAACACCCTCACTTCACAATCTAGTCCATGGCATCTTCCGTCAATCTTTCCACCACATTTCCACCTCCAAGCACTATTTTACCTGCAAGCTTTTCACATTCTCACAACATCTCTCCGGGTTAAACTGTTTACACTCACAGTATCAAGGTATGCATATTACTTTTAACTTTGAATAAATTCTCTAATCACTACACACACAGATCACACACACATTCATGAGGTCTTTGGGATGTAACGTGGCTTAGGTTTGGTGGGATAAACAAAGAACGGGATGACAAAGGGTTTTGGTGCTCGGCATTCCTGTAGGATCCATATTTCTGCTCTCAACGACCTTGAATCGTAAGTATGGGGGTAAAGACTTCCGACTCTTGATTTTAGCTTTTTAGAGTCATTCTACAGGAGTTTCCAATAAGTGGGCAAGTGTCAAGGTTATTTCCTTCGATTTTCTTATTCTTGAAATACTTTTGTTTTCTTTGGATTTCTACAGTCTTTTCCCTTTCTTTTTTTTTCTTTGCACTTGCCCCTTACTCAATGATACATTACCCCACACTTAGATTCTGTCATACATTTACAAGATGAAAACACAAATGCCGAGCGATAACATGAATGGTGGAAGGGTCGTAACATGAATAACAATATGAACAAATAAAAAAAATGGCTCAAGGGGGGTGACTATGGATACAATGCATACAGGATGGTTTAGAAAGGCTCGGGGTTACAGAAAGAACTTGCCTCAGTGTATGTTTTCGTGGTGTGTTTGTGTTAAGGGAAAATACGCAAAATCAAAGTGAATAACGTCATACCTGACTGAACTCTCATATGGAATCACGAATTTGGCTCTGTAACCTCACCGGGTGGGTTAAGCTTGCATGCTCCACAGTGCTGGTGGTGTCATGCAATTTCTCTTTCAACTGCAAAAATGCCACAACACTCTATTGATCAATGTTGATGCCTGGATTGTGTTAACTTCCCTGGTGCCTGTGGAGATTAAGTGTGGTGTGTGTTGTTCAACCACTAACTGTTAGCTTGCTCCCTTCCGACTTCTATCAATCACCTGGTAACACCCTGACGGTACTGCATTGGACAACTAAAACACAAATTAAAACAAACAAAGACGCAACAAATCAAATAAATCGACTGAACGAAACTGAACAATAAATAATCAAGCAAACAATAAAATAAAATAAAACCTCCCCCACACCTGAACTAAACATTAACCCCAATGTTTAAATTCAAGTGCGACGGAGACTACCTGCCTATTGAGGTGGTGGAGGAGGGTCCTGTGGGAATTGCAACACGAGACGTCGCATCATAGTCTGGACGTCGTCCACCACAGTTCCTTGTCTGAACAGCTCAACACCTTGCCGCATCTGTTCGGTGCGTATGGCACCAATTTCAGTTTGCACCCACCCCCACTGATCTGAAGTCATAGAGGAGGATCCGGCATACTGTTGGTTGAATTGCGGGTGCTGCTGGTCAGGATGGTCCGGAGCTTGAACGTCATCCTCCATTTCATTACCTGAAAAATTTTGACCACGTGGAGGACTTTCTCCTAGGTTCATACTTGTAGCTACATAAAGCCAATTACCACGGTTTGCCACAGAAATACAATGAGGAGCCGGTAGTGACAGAATGTGTTGCTCATGAATCACCAGGGAGTAATACCCGGGCTGCACTATGATCATCCTTTGATTGACAAGAGTAGTCATGTCAATCTTCTTTCCCGGTAGGGAGGGTTCCTCTATTAGGAGCTGACTATAATTCAAGTAATCAGCCAGTTGCGTAACCATTCCTCCTACCGATATATCTCCATTCGAAGCATGACCAACTTGCTTCAAATGGTTGGCAGCAAATGCCACCACATTCACCCTTCCTACCTCCAGCATACTATGTAACAGAAACAATTCCCTCTTCGCACACACCCCCGTGCTATCTCCCCGCCCAAACAAAGTAAACGTTAAACCTTTTTGGGCATATCTGAAGCAAGGATTATGAATCCCCGAGGCCTTGGCAGAACTAGGATTGTACCCAGCTTTTCCAGTGATGGCCTCCCAAAATTCAGCAGCAGGGAATGTCTCAGGCGGGGCCCCCGGTCCAGATGACGGCAATTTAAGGGCAGCCCCAACCTCTTCTACGGTCAGCTTATGCTGGTTCCCAAACATACAGAACTCTAAATCACCGTAATACCCCATTTCAGTTCCATTCCACTTGTGTTTCAGTTTAAATTCAACAGTACTCAAAAATTCCAGAGTTAGGCCCTCAAAGGTAGGTGCCTTAAATAGCATAAACGACAACATTCCGATGTTATGAAACATACGGAACACCTCATCCTTAAGGCCTAACTTAACCAGTGTGCTTTCACAAATATAGCGGGTCGGGGGTAACTTATGCTGAACCAAAACATCATACCTTTGTTTGTACTTAGGGTCAGCAAAGGTAATACCGTGGGGGTTGTCATCCGCAATCCGATTTTGTCCGGATGCCCGACTCGTAGCGCGGCGGGGTCTTTGCCTTGGTTCGGATGGCTCGGCGAAATCATCTGTCCTACTGGAACGCCAGATTACTCGCTTTGGAGGCATAAAGATGTTCCTGCACAAAGAAGAGAGAACAAAATACAAACCACAACACACAAAAATTTGAAAATTAAAATTGCCCAAAATTAAAATCTAAAACGGTGAAAGTGTAGAGCATGAAGAGTAGAACAACTTTAATAAAATCACTTTGGTGTTTTGATGAGTGGGTGATGGTGTAAAAGTGAGTTGTTTAGCTCTTGAGGCTAGGTTTCAATGGAGGAGATGAGTGAAAAGTGGAAGAATGAAGTGAGAGAAAGGTTATATTTCAAAAGAAGACCAAATTCAGGTGGGGTCCACTTAAAATCAAAGAAGACCAAATTTCAGAAGCTGAACACGCCCAGTCACACGGTCCGTGTGTACGAACACGAGTACCCATGTGAAAGCTCTGACTTTGCACTTCTTTTTTTTTTCTTTTGCGCGCTCTTGTGGTCTGGGCTCAACACGGACCGTGTGCCAGGACACGGACACCCGTGTTTCTTCTCTGATATACACTAATTTTGAATTTCCTTAATGCTTTTTGATTGAAGTTGCTTCTACCGATCCAAGTCTTACACCATCCTACAAAAATAAAATAAAATAACACAAAAACACAAGAAAACGTTAAAGTAAAAATACGTAGGTTGCCTCCTACGAAGCGCTTCGTTTAACGTCGCATGGCTCGACGGACTCCACCTCAGTCGGTGAGACGCAAATGATCAATGACTCCCGGTACTTGTCCTGTATAATAGGGCTTCAACCTTTGGCCATTCACTTTGAAAACATCCTCATTGTTCGGATTTTTAATCTCAACCGCGCCATGAGGGAATACCGTCTGAACTACAAACGGACCAGACCACCGGGACTTCAATTTTCCAGGGAACAGTTTAAGCCTGGAATTGAACAAGAGCACCAACTGGCCTTCCCAAAACTCTTTTTGTTGTATTCTCTTATCATGCCATTTTCTGGTCTGCTCTTTATACATTTTAGCATTCTCATAGGCTTGATCACAAAATTCCTCTAGCTCATGGAGTTGAAGAATTCGTGATTCACATGCTTTAGCCAGATCATAATTCAAGAATTTTGTAGCCCAGAATGCTTTGTGCTCAAGTTCAAGCGGGAGGTGGCAAGCTTTGCCATAAACTAGTTGATACGGGGACATTCCAATGGGAGTCTTGAACGCTGTTCGGTATGCCCATAATGCGTCATCCAGTTTAATCGACCAATCCTTTCTTGAAGAATTGACCGTCTTCTCCAGTATCTGCTTTATCTGTCTATTAGAGACTTCCACTTGTCCACTTGTCTGCGGGTGGTATGGCGTAGCGATCTTGTGCTTGACATTGTACTTCTTCAGCACATTTTCCATCAACTTGTTTAAAAAGTGGGTGCCTTCATCACTGATTAATGCTCTAGGCACCCCAAACCTCGAGAAGATGTTGTTCTTTAGAAAAGTAACCACCACCTTAGCATCATTCGTGGGTAGTGCAACTGCCTCAACCCACTTGGAAACATAGTCTACAGCCACTAGGATATAATTTTTTCCATAAGACGGTGGGAAGGGACCCATAAAGTCTATCCCCCACACATCAAATAGTTCAACCTCAAGAATCCCTTTCTGTGGCATCTGATTCCTCTTAGAGATGTTCCCTGTTCGTTGGCACCTATCACACTCCTTTACCATCCTTTGTGCGTCTCTGAATAAGGTAGGCCAATATAATCCTGATTGCAGGACTTTTGCAGCCGTTCTGTCTCCACTGAAATGCCCACCATATTCAGAGTTGTGGCACGCCTTAAGGATATCTTCTTGCTCCTCTTCCGGGACACATCTCCGAACCAATCCATCCACACCTCTTTTGTACAGGAAAGGTTCGTCCCATAAGTAGAACCTGCAGTCATGCAAAAATTTCTTTTTCTTGTTATAGTCAAAATCATCAGGAATAACATTACCTACCAGGTAGTTTGCATAGTCTGCAAACCAAGGGATGCCCATCACAGCGAGGATTCGTTCGTCAATGAATTCATCCTTGATAGGGTGTGTGGCTTCCGTCTCCACTATTGGTGACATCCGGGATAGATGATCAGCCACTGTGTTTTCACACCCCTTTTTATCCCGAATCTCAAGATCAAATTCTTGCAATAGCAGGATCCATCGTAAGAGCCTCGGCTTCGCCTCCTGTTTAGAAAACAAGTATTTTAAAGAAGCATGGTCAGTATAAACAATTACCTTCGTCCCCAAAAGATAGGACCTAAATTTGTCGAAGGTATACACAACTGCTAACAGCTCTTTCTCGGTAGTTGCATAATTCATTTGGGCGGAATTCAAAACATGACTTGCATAGTAGATTACATGCAAGAGCTTTTCTTTTCTTTGCCCAAGAACTGCTCCTACTGCTATGTCGCTTGCATCGCACATGATCTCAAAGGGTAGAGACCAGTCAGGAGAAATAACTATAGGGGCGGTCACCAATTTATTCTTCAGTGTATTGAAGGCTTCCCCACACTTTGCATCGAATACAAACGGAGTGTCTTTCACTAACAAACTTGTCAATGGTTTTGCAATCTTCAAGAAGTCTCTAATGAACCTGCGATAGAACCCCGCGTGTCCCAAGAAACTCCTGATTCCTTTCTCATTCACAGGTGGGGGTAAATTGGCAATTACCTCCACTTTAGCTTTATCCACTTCAATTCCTCGATGAGAAATTTTGTGGCCTAGCACTATCCCTTCTTTCACCATAAAATGGCACTTTTCCCAATTGAGGATCAAATTGGTCTGCTGACATCTCTCCAATACCATTGACAGATTCACCAAACATTCATCAAAAGAAGGTCCAAACACCGAAAAGTCATCCATGAACACTTCCATGTTCTTCTCAAGCATGTCATCAAAAATGGATGTCATACACCTTTGGAAAGTAGCCGGTGCATTGCACAGTCCGAAAGGCATTCTCCTATACGCAAAAATACCATAAGGACATGTGAAAGCGGTCTTCTCTTGGTCTTATGGAGCTACTGCAATTTGGTTGTATCCTGAATACCCATCTAAAAAGCAATAATAATCATGTCCTGCCAACCTTTCCAACATCTGATCAATAAAAGGTAGCGGGAAGTGATCCTTCCTGGTGGCTGTGTTCAATCTTCTGTAATCTATGCACACTCTCCACCCGGTAACAGTGCGAGTCGGAATCAGCTCATTCTTCTCATTCTTTATTACAGTTGTTCCTCCTTTCTTTGGCACGACATGTACAGGACTTACCCAAGAGCTATCAGAGATGGGGTAAATCAAGCCTGCATCTAGCAATTTCACCACCTCCTTGCGCACAACCTCTTTCATAGCTGGATTGAGTCTCCTCTGCGGTTGTACTACCGGTTTCTGATCATCTTCCATTAAGATTGTATGCATGCAAACGGTGGGGCTAATGCCTTTTAAATCTTCAATTGCCCAGCCTATCACACTCTTGTGCTTCTTTAGGACCTGCGTCAGCTTCTCTTCTTGTATCTCTTTCAAGGACGAATTGATAATAGCAGGACATTTCTCTTCTGAGTCAAGAAAAATGTATTTCAAGTTTTCAGGTAACTGCTTCAACTCTATCCCCTTTTTTACTTCCTTATTTTCTTCAGAAGATGATGGTTGGCGTAAGTCTTCCCACCGGTGTGGTCCAGGCTTATTCCATTTTGGTTGAACTTCCATCATATCTATGACTTCGGCTTCCTTTTCATCTGTTTCTTCATTTTTCTCGAAGATCGATTGACTCAACACCCTTTCAAGAGGTAATTCAGGTGACAGACATTCAATGGATCTGATAAAAACTGTATCCAACACTTCAATGTTCTTGCTCGTCCCGATCTCTTCTTTAAACCGCATTGAGTCTCTAACATTAATTTTCAACACCTCATCATAGACTTTGAGTGTCATCGTTCCTTCTTCCATGTCTATCATCACCCGTCCAGTTTCAAGAAAAGGTCTTCCCAAAATTATGGGGATTTCCTCATCTTCAGGCATGTCCAGAACAACAAAATCTACAGGAAAAACAAACTTATCAATCCTTACCAGAACATCAGTTGCAATCCCATGCGGTTTTTTCATCGAGTTGTCTGCGAATTGCAAAGTCATTCTTGTATCTTTTACAGAATTGATACCCAGCTTCTTGTATATTGAGAGTGGCATGAGACTCACTCCTGCACCAAGATCAATGAGAGCCTTTTTAAATGTTCGATCACCTATTTCACAACGAATAGTGACTGCACCTCTATCTTTCTTTTTCTGAGGAATCTTTAGTCCCTGCAGAATAGCACTACATCATTCAGTTAACACCACTGGTTCAGTTTCAGTGGACCGCTTCTTTGATATGATGTCCTTCATGAATTTTGCATAAATAGGCATTTGTTCTAAAGCCTCGGAAAACGGAATGTTTATCTCCAGCTTTTTGAACAACTCCAAGAATTTTTCAAAATTCTTCTCATTGGCATCCTTCTTCTTGGCTCTTGCTGGATAAGGAAGAATAACCTTATGAGTTGAATCCTTAGGTTTTTCTTTTTCCACCACCGGTGTTGTTACCTCTTCAGCTTTCTCCTTGTTCTCACAAATCTCAAGATCCACTTCAAGCAACTCTTCCTCAATTACCTCTTTCTCAGCATCTTCAACAGCTTTACCTCTTCTGGTTACTACAGCCTTCACTCCCTGGTTGTCCCTAGGATTTGTCACAGTTGAGCTAGGCAAACCACCAGGTGCTTGTACATTCGCAAATTGCTGCGCTATTTGTCCCATCTGGACCTCTAGATTTTTAATAGAGGCTGAAGTATTCTTGTGATTATTCCTGGTCTCATCTTGAAACTGAATGTTGTGAGCTGCCATTTTTTCAATAGCTAACTCCCAATCTGCTTTCTTTGGAGCCTGTTGTTGTTGCTGCTATTGATTTTGGTATTGTCCCTGACCTTGCTGCTGAGTGTTCCCTTTTTGGTCTCTCCACCCAAAGTTTGGATGGTTCCTCCAACCAGGATTATATGTGTTGGAGTACAGGTTGTTCTGCTTCAGGAACTTGATTTCTTCAATCTGTTGAGGAGTTGCGAAACAATGAGCTGTCAAATGAGGTCCTGCACAAATATCACAAACAACACTTTGGGTTTGTTGTATCTGTGCTACTTGCTGAGTGGTGATATTCATGGCTTTTAACTTTTTCTCCACTTCTGCAGCTATATTCTCTTCCATCTTGAGTTGCTTATTTGCATCCAATTTCAAGTCTATCGCTCCTTCTGGTTTGCTAGCAACTCTGTCATATAATTCCAAGTGTTCGTTGGCAGCGATTGCTTCAATAATCTTCTTGATACCAGTGGCTGTTGAGAAGTTAGATGAGCCACCGGATGCTGTGTCAATCAGCTGCTTCGTTGGAATTCTCAACCCATTAACAAAAGTTTGCATTTGTGCAGTGTGATCCAGATTATGCGTTGGGCACGCCACTAGAAGTCTCTTGAACCTCTTATACGAGTCGCCCAGTGATTCACCCTCCCTTTGTTTGAAATTCAGAATTTCATGTCTTTTTCTAATGAACACTGAGCTGGAAAGTATTCATTCAAGAAAGCGGTTTCCATCTCTTCCCATGTTGTTATGCTACCAGCTGGAAGAGAATAGAACCATTCTTCTGCTTCATCGGCCAATGTGAATGGGAACATCCGCAACTTTTTCTGCTCTTCAGTATGACCATCTATCTTCAATGTGGTGCTCATAGTCAGAAAACGTTGCAGATGCTTGTTTGCATCTTCATTAACCCTCCCAGAGAAGGATCTTCTTTCTAGCTGAGTGACAGTGCTCGGGTGGAGCTGAAAATTAGGAACATTCACCGGTTGGTTGACAATGGTGTGTCTACCAGCTGGTGCATTGGTTGCTCCGTAGTCACCCAACAATCTCTCTTGTGGAAGATTGTCTCCCATAGTGTCTGAAAGTGTGTCTGTCTCCGAGTCTGATTCTTCTGAATGAACATATACTTCTTCCTCTCTGTCCAGATTATCTCTTTCTGCCAGTCTTGCTTCTCTAGCCTTCTTCCGCCGAGCGTGAAGCGTTCTTTCTATCTCTGCGTCAAAAGGAAATTCTGCTGAGGCCTGACCTCGCATACAAGATTAGACAAAAGATTAGCACACACTAAATTTCAAAAACAATTAAACATAAAATAATTTTAATTGCAGAGCAATAAAATTCCAATTGATTAGAATTCAATTCCGTATTTTGGCAATCCCTGGCAACGGCGCCAAAAACTTGATCGGAAAATAGCAAGTGTACTATTTTGTCGATGTAGTTTTAGTGATTTTTAATTCACGAATATCGATCTCAAGGATTGCAATGCAAATACGAAATATCAGTCTTACCAAGTAGACAAAAACTAGAAGTTTGTTGTTTGAAACAAAATCTCTACACAAGACAATGTAAAATAATTAACTTTCTTTTAATTAAACAAGCTAGGGGAATGGTTCGGTCAATTTGGCCTATAAAGGTTATTATTCCCAATTTCTTTCAGAAAAATCTATGTTACTTCAATTATCAACCTCTATAGTGTTTTTCCTAAGTCCTTAGAGAAAAACCCTTGAACATGCAAATTAATCCCTATACCCAAGAAGAAGAATAATGCATTCAAGTAAATCAATATCAAGGTCATATATGATAATCATAGGGTATCCCTAGTCCTAAGAGATATCTACTATAACCAAATTATACACAAACCCTAACAAATATAGTCCTATATTCATCATTCATAAGTCAATCTCAATTGTTCCGAAAGAGAATGCATAAAATCATTGTATAATTAAATTGAAGAAACATAATATCTGAATCGAAAAACTAAGGATTCATAATCATTACAAGATCCAAATTAGAACCAACCCCTAGCAAGTGGGGAATTTAGTTATTCATAGAATTCAAGATTAATAAATTAAAAGGAATTTACATTACAAGAACTTAGACTTTGATCTTCAATGGTGACACCTTGAAGTTCTCCGTCAGTCGTAACCTTGCTTCTCCAATCCTTCTCTCCTGTAATCTCTATTTTCTCCAAATCAAAAACAACCTTTCTTTCTTGCCCTAAAGATGTTTTAATAGTGTCCTCTGGCTCTGCCCCCAGCCAAGTGTCAAAAATACCCTTAATGAATTAACTTCCCTGTACACAAAAAATATCAGGAATTTGAATCAGTACGCGCTCCGCAACACGGGCCGTGTTCCTGCACACGGGCGCCCGTGTTGCCCTTCAGTGCAACACGCTTCAGCTCGCTTGATCACACGGTCCGTGTTCCTGCACACGGGTGATCGTGTGCAGGCTCTGTTTCTGGCACAAAATCCACTTTCCAGGCACTTTTCAACACGGGCCGTGTTGCTACACACGGGGGCCCGTGTTGACCTCTTAAAATTGCTTTTTCCGGCTCCATTTCATGCGCCTGTGCGCGCCAAAAGTTCCTATTCTCCCATGTATCAACCTGAACATCAACACTACCAAGCACAGCATAAAATGGTACTTTTTTCAACACTTAAAGGACAATAAGACACAAAGACATCACACAAAAAGAAATACGAAAACTTACTCTAAACACACGTGCAACTACCGTTTAGTGTTACCAAACTATGAATTATTGTCGGAAAAAGGTGCGAAAACTTACTAGAAATGGTGACCGATCACTCGTGCAGGATTTCAACCCAGTACGCGTCGACTCAAAGAAGTATGCGTTGACTCATGCAGTCCAATTTTTGACAGATTTGTTTCCGAAGGCTGTAACTTGAGTTTCCGGACTCCGTTTGAGGTGTCGTTTGAAGCGTTGGATAGCTAACGCGATGAACTTAATTCTTAAGGATTAAAATGAAGGATAAGAATAATAAATCTAGTACCAAAATTAGGATTAGAGTTAGCTTCCCGCGTTAATCTCTATGATGATTTTGTGAAGTATGATGAGGATAAGACGATCTTAAATTATCGCTTGGTTCATGACGGTAAGATTTATAATGATAATGATGATGTAGTATTATAGAATAATAATATGTAGATGTTTGGTAATTAGAGATATTCCTTAGATGATTAATTAATTATAGGCATTATCATGTTGTAGGCCTATGGCCAACATTGAGGGATTGTCGATCTGTCGTTGTATTGTTGTTATGGCCGAGTTGCTGTGGAATTATGTTGGTGAATTATGTTGATGAATTATGTTGATGAATTATGTTGATGAATTATGTTTATGAGTTATGTTGATGAATTATGTTGATGAATTATGTTGATGAATCATGTTGATGAATTATGTTGATGCATGATGTTGAGATGCCTCTAATAATTGACAGCTATTAAGATGTAGGCTTCTGGCCAACGATGATGTTGTGTTGAGATGTTGTTAATTGTGGTTGTTGTTACTACATTCATGATTGTGTTGCATACATTGCATATCAAGATGGATCTGATGCTCGTTAAGATGGCCTGTATTGGCGAATATTAAGATGAAGGCTTATGCCTCATTGATGCCTCTATTTATTGGTAATTATTTTGAGATGGGAGTTCTGATCCAATGATACCACATGCATTTACATAGTATTAAGTCGCATTATATGATTGCATAAAGAAGTTGTGTATTGATGCGGTAAATGTGTATATTGTTGGTATTCTGTTGCAATTATTATTGTTTATGAGATGTGAAGTGGTGTTATTATATGAGTTGATCTAACATATTATTTATCATACATTTTATTATATTATTAGATATCCCACCCCTTCTGTTTGAATGTTACCCTTGTATTGGTAACGTGCATGTAATCCAGAGTGAAGGCAATATACCTTCAGTAGTTCGAATCGGTGTCATTGCTCTGATACGTAACACTCGGGGGGATAAACGCTTGTTGCTTTTAGTTATTGCTTATTTTAGTTGTTGAACTTTAATTTGATTGTTGCTAAGTATGTGTTATTTTGAAGTTGCTGTAATTGTTGGACAAAGATGTTATTATGATTCCGCTGCATAGATGTTCAAGTTGTTGAATTAAGAGATTGAATTATTTTGCTGATGGTTCATCCGAAGTTTTAAAGTGTTATGTATCCACGTTGAATGCAATGTGTTTTTAAGTTGAATTTGTGGCATCCTGATTCAGTTGTATGAATTTTAAAACTCTGATTTACATTTATAATTACCGGGTAGAATTGGAGTGTTACAGGGCATGTCCTTGATAGTTATAAAAGCGTCATCCAAAGACGCGGAATAGCGAGAGGCGATGCCCCGAGGCTCATGAGTAACCCAAGTCAGTTGGGGATCAGTGATCGAATCGACTATCCGAACATCCTTCATATGTTCGATCGTCTGGTCCTCCTCGACATGCTCGACCATATGAATATATGCGACAAGATCGACCATCTCACTTGAAAAGCAGAGGAATAACGTGAATTCGATGGTCAAATCAAATCCACCCTTCCACCACAAGTCAAGTGAAAGGGTGCATCATGAGATGAGGATATAATCCCCGACCAAGCTCTGCTTGACATCTCAAAAGAAAATCAAAACCACCCCTGGGCCAAGGGCGCGCTCCAAATCGGCTAGACAAACAAAGGCAAAAACTTCCTGCACGAAAAAATCCTCCCCAATTAGTAAATCATCTGAGGGACTCATGAATCTCCTAGGGAACACATGAATCTCTCAAGGAGAAACATGAATATGTCTAGTTGAATCATGAATCTCCCAGGGAACGCTATAATCTCCCAAGAAGAAACATTAATATCACGGGCGAAAACACGAATTTCGCAGAGAACGCATGAATCTCGCGGGGAAAGAACACGAGTCTCATGTGAATATTGCGGGGAAAACAATATAATTTATAAGTTTCGCATGGAGAAACTTCCCAGAACACGAATTCATCTAAAACATGCATGATGCAAAGATAAAATGGACCGTGAAGAAAGGGAAAGTACTTACTAGGTTGAAGGTTCATTCTAGAGAGCACGACAACGACTACATCGACGATGGTGGCCGAATGAGAGAATCGGAGGAAGAGAGGGCAAGAGGGAGAACAAGTGTTGCGAAAGTATCAAATGAATCCTTAAACCCCTATTTATAAACCATGCACAGAAGATGAAACGTCACCTTGCATGGCGTGTCAATGCCTCGACACATAGCCGCCCATGCACCTAGGTCATCATGACCCCTACACTTAGGCCATTATTACGCATTAAATACTGACACGTGGGCCCATTAGCAGACACCGACTGAAACTCTTAGACTCCCTGGATGACGGGTGAGGAAAACTTTTTCCTCCACGAGCACACCACTACTCCCGACCATGACATTTATATCTCGTCTTCCCTTTACAAGGAAGATTGTTAATCTGGACGATTAGTTCCTCTTTGTGAGAAAGATTGTTAATCTGGACAATCAGTTCCCCCTCTGCGAGGAAGATTGTTAATCAGGACAGACACATTCTCATCTTTGCATACGTTAGACTAAAAATTTGATGCCTGAGTAATCATCTCCCATGCACGGGTCGAACATTGAAGGCTCAAGGGAAGCCACGAAGATCCTCGGCATCACTATCTCCTCGAAACTTGAGTTGACCCTAAAGTCATAACTCCTATACTTAGGAGAAACGACTTGGATGGCTCCTGTTCTGGACTGGACCGTCACTTAGTCTACCACCAGGAAAGGCCCAACACAATACTGCTAGAGGTCTAATAACCTATTGGGGACCAGACCTGCACTTGGTCCCCAGTCGGGCAAGCCCACCTTGGCAAACCAAATGGCAATAACCATCAAGGAACACCTTCCACAAGGCCTTGTCGATGATATCTCCTCCAAGGGCACGTCAAGGATCTCTCTTCCACAGGCACATCGAGGACACTTCCTCCACGTATGCGTCGGGGACTTCTCCTCCATGTTCCCACCAAGAGAACATGACTAATGGTCTTCCGAATATCACACAATCATCCTGCTTCCAAAAAGAACGAGTCCTCACCTCCTAAAACCGTGGAGCAGTTTAACCAAGATAGAGACCATGAACTTGTCTCCACTATCTATATGAGATCTTGACAATCTTTATTTTGGGCCTGGGCATCTAGCCCAAATGGATACATTGATCCAACGCTAGAGGCTATAAATAACCTCTTTCACTAGAGAGTCAGGTACATTATTTTACACTATTTCAATACTTACATTTTGTTATGAACCTCACTTTGACATCAGAGTATCTTTATTTTACACTATTTCAATACTTACATTTTGTTATGAACCTCACTTTGACATCAGAGTATCTTGTAGGCACTGTCTATTTCACTTTCAACCGCCGTTCAATCCATGTTTATAGGTCATCGACGATCCATTATGATCAGGTACGAAGTGGAGAAAGCAAATCAATTAAAAAGAAAAAAAAAGTTTAAATAGTTAGTGGAAGGAAAATTATAAAAAAAGTTTTAAATAATTAGTAGAAGAAAAATTATAATTTTTTCAAAAAAATAATGAAGACAAAGTTAATTTTTATAAAAGATTAAGAATAAATAAAATATTAGAAATTGAAGAGATTAATCAAAGGAACAACATGTTAATTTCAAAAAAGTTGTTATTTAGTCAACACAGCATCTACATTTTTAAGATTCTCGCTTGTTCTTGTCTTTTCAGTTTACATGTTAATCTTTCTTGGACACGGACTTCAGGTACTTGTTCTTTACTCACTTTTCGTTTGTTTCGTAATTAACTTTTCGAATTCAAAAGTCGCTTTTGTAATTTGGATTCTTTCTGATTTTGTATAAGCTGTATCAATGTTGGTTATGAACTTGTTAGGTTTCTAGGTATGAATCAGTTAAGAGTTTAATGATAGTGATGAAATATTAGATTGGATTTGATAATGATCAAGAAGGAGGAGAAGGGTGTGAAACCTATTTTAGTCAACATTGCCTTGGCTTTTGGTTTTTCTTTTGCTGGATTTCTCTGCTCACGCCTCAGAATCTATCAAGGTCTTGTTTCATTTCAATTTCATCATGAATCCAAGTGTTTTTTGTTTTGTATTGTTAAATGTAATGGTGTATTTCTCAGGTCACGAAGCATGCACCGACGAATTGAGTAGCAGTAAACAAAATGGTGATAGAGATATGTTCCTTCTACCTGAATTTGACGACCTCGTTAAGGAGGTAGAGTTTGAAGTAGAGGCGCATGCAGGTCTTGAACAAGAGATACATCAACTCAAGAACATGGTTAGAATGCTTCAGGACAAGGAACAAAATCTCGAGGTTCAACTACTTGAGTACTATGGTCTTAAAGAGCAAGAAACGGTGGTGATGGAACTCGAAAATAGATTGAAGATAAGTAATATGCAGGTAGAGATGTTCAATCTGAAGGCTCAAAACTTACAGTCTGAGAATCACAGATTAAGGGAACATGTTGCGGATCATGCAAAAGTGCTGGCTGAGCTTGACGCAGCAAAAGCAAAAATCGAGCTGCTCGATAAGGATATTAGGCGTGAAGCTGAACAGAATAAAGAGCAAAGAGTAGCCAAGTTGCAAGACCAAGAGTGTAAAGACGCTGCTTGTGATCAGGACACTAAAATTAAGCTGCAAAAGATAGAGGCGCTTGAGTCTGAAGTCCAAGACTTGAGGAAATCTAATTCAAGATTGCAGATAGAGAATTCTGGCTTAACTAGAAGATTCGATTCCACGCAGGTCCTTGCTAATGACGCGAATCAAGAAAGGGAGCGTCTTAGAAAAGAAAATGAGGACTTGATGAAGCAAATTGAGCAACTAAAATCTGATCGACGTTCAGATGCTGAAGAATTAGTGTACGTGTGGGGGTTAAATGCTCGTTTACGACACGAGCTGCAGAATCATCAGCCTCTACACAATAAAACAGTTGCAAAGGACTCTGAGATTGAAGCCAAGAAACTAATACTTGAATGTGCTGATACTAACAAACTAGGGAGTACTACGGATTTTGATTTAAATCAACGGTCCTCCTCGCAATCTTCTTCTATTACTGACTCTGGAGAGTATGATCATTTTTCTTCCAAAACTAACACCACAAGTCAGAACAAGTTTTTTAGCAAGCTTAGAAGATTGATATTAGGAAAGGATAGACATCATCGTCGTATTGAGGTTTCATCTAGATATCAAGAAAACAGCAATTCTCAACGGCGGAGTACATCAACCGACACTGACGGCATAGCTTCCTTTGATAGGAGATATTCAAGTTTTGACGGAGAAGGTTCCTTCTCCGACTTTTTAGGCTTAGAGAAATCTGATTTGGAGAAATATGCAGAAGCTCTAGAAGATTCTAGTGCGAATGATAAACATCAAAGACGAGGAAGATCAACATCATATAGTTAGTCTGTTTTAGCTTATGGTCAATAATATATGCAAGGATTTAACCTTTTCTGATTTATGTTGGATTAGAGAAGAATGTGTTTCCTATCGTCGCAAGCGATCATCAATTATTTACAACAATGGTTATATTTTAGTTAGAAAATGGTTTTCATTAACAAATTGGAGATATGACAGAAAATTAACTTGGTATGTAAACTGAACTGATGTAGTCGAACATGTTACATCGAAATTTCTAAAATCTTATTTAATACGAAGACGTTTCTCTACACTAGAGAAATAACAAACTGTTTCATCACATGAATCTTTAAGTGATAAGGCTTATGCCTTGTTCAATCAATGCATCAGCCAGAACTTGATTAGCAGCTTGTGAAGGATGAACACTGTCCCAAAACACATACTGTGTTGCATTAGAACAAGTTCCTAATGAATGTTGATTGCACAACAAGGATGTTGTCTCTACGGTCCCAACACCACAGCAGCCTCTCCTTGCCTCCGCAAAACCTATCGGATGTCGCAAAATAAGAATAAGTAGAATAAGTAGTATTCTTTTACAGAATGAAATGAATATCGTATCATATGTTATTCTAGTGAAAGTATTGCTTACCGAATTTTGAAGGGGATTGAACAAGTTCATAGAGAGGTTTGTAAATGTTAAACACAACAATCTTAAGACCAGGAAGTTGCTTTTGAAGTTTCGCTGCGGCCGAGTTCATTCTCTTGTTAAATCCTTGTGCATCATTATTGATTCTTGTGACACAACCTTTCTCATGGAATCCAAATAAAGTTCTTGTAGCAGGTAAGCACCCTAGTGGTGGAAGTGAAGTCACTCCAATTTTTCTAGCTCCCAATTTATACAAATCCTATGTTCAAATGCTTATGTCTTGTTATTTCAATTAACACATAATTCATATAGTGACAATAAAAGAACAAGTAGCATACCTTAACGAAACTTGAGAATGCATCCACAAGATATGCAGAATATTGATCAGGAGTAACAACTTTGTTGACTATAGGATTCACATAATAGTTTTGTACAAAATCACTACTTCCACCACTCAATAGGTACAATGCACCTTTAAGAATTGATGCTGCTTTTTTTCTACCAGCTATCTTTGCAAGCTTGCTTTGGTATTCCTTGTAGTATTTTAACTGTTGCGACAACGGAATCGCATGCTGCAAAAAAATAAAACAGTTAAAATACCCGAAACCTCTAGAACTCGTGTTTACGATATTCATAAATACTTACATTCAAAATGGCAGCCTTTTCATCGTAACCAGATGCAGCCGAAGCGAAATTCGCTCCAATAAGAAGGTTCTTCCCTTTTGCTTGAGGGCTAAGATACGCGGGCGCATAACTCTTAAAACCTAGCGTTTCAGCTGCGAAAAGAAACAACCAGATGAAAACTATACATCTATACATATGTAACGTTAGTATTACGAGTTCGGTTTTTCGATGTTTATATTCTGACCAGTAATATCAGTAGCTAATTTTCCATTGCAAAATCTTCCGGTAGGTTTATGGTTAGCAAAGTCTCTTCCATAAGGAGGATAGTTAGCTTTGAAAAGAGTATAAAGATAGTCATTATTCCCAACATCAACAGCAGAGTCACCAAATGTTATGATTGCTGGAACAAGTGTTTCATCATCTTGTGCATTATTCCCCCATGCAAACAACATAAATGCAAGCATAACAAAAACTGCTTCTCTATGATTCATATCCATATTTCTCTAGATAACTTTTGGAGGCATTGATCTAATGTGTATTCAAATTTATAAGTTAAGAAAAATAATAATATGGTAGCTGAATAAATGACCCTATTAAATGAAGTGGCCTAAAGTGGTTAGATTACATGATACTAAGAGGTTTCCTTTAATATGAAACCATTGGTTTTTTTAGCTTTACCATGTGATTTTACTTTCTAGTGAAACACTCTCGTGTCAACATTAGATGTTTCATATGTTATGGGGGAGGAAAGTTGTTGGAATTAAGTTGTAAATGTAGCAAGCATTACTCTTGTTCACGAGAGAGGTGCATGTTCACGAAGGTGTTAGTGTTGCATTCAAAGGTTGAGTGAGAAGTTTGAGGATTTCTTAACCTACCATAGGGTCAAAACAAGTACACTATGTAATTTCAAAAATATTCCTCTAAAATCGAAAGTGCATTTTCAGTTCGCACCATATTCTTCACAAAAAAAGACTAATATAATTTCATCCTTCAAAAGGCAAAAACGAAATCAAAAATGCATGTCCGATACATATCGAAAATATATTTCCGATTATTAATAAACAATATCCAGGGTTGCTCATGCTTCTTATTTCAAGTAACACTGCAGTACGATTCATTATTTTACAAGTCACCATCATTCATTTTTATTTATTCATATTATACTATTATTAATATTAAAATACATCAATCATGGTTTTTTAGAGAGTTTCGTATGTTTTTATTAAAGATATCATTTGATTCCTTAAAGTCGAATTAAATAAAATGAATCCAAACGGAAAAAAATTGCCACATTTCTGTATTATATTTAATTACATTTAAATTATTCTAACACATGTTAATATGACCTACATTTTAAAATGTCACCTCACACATATGGGACGAAATGACCAAATTAAACAGGTAAGAAAAGTATTCTTTTTCTATAAGTTTATATCGGATTTGAAAAATATCTGATGGCAAATATTTTGTATCATACCATACTTTTGAACAAATCATGTATAAATAAATATAATAATACTAGTTTTATTAATATAACTGGTGTAAATGCATCTAACACTATAGTTGTGAAAATCTCATAGTTATAAAGGTGACATTGAATTTTTATATAATTCGGAAGGAATTTTATTTTAATTGTTTGATTTATTTTGTGTTTTAGTGAAATGAAGAGGAAGAGATGGTAGCATCATATTTAAATTGGGCGATAAATATGTTGATGTTGTTTTAGAGAATCCTGGCGGTGATGGAAGATAATGTTGATTGTCATTTGCACACTAGGTAGGGTATAATAGCTTTCAGAAGTTTTCACTGCAGAAGAATCAAAGAGACTTATAGACTACATATAATCCATCGTAGAAGAAGTAAAGTTGAATGCTCTAGTGATGATGATAAGGAGACACATGTTGTTGTGCCTGATCATTTAAGCTAGAGGCGCATGTGGAAGTGTCTGATTAAGAAGGTACATTTGACGATCATGATGGTCCCACAGATGATGGGTTCCCTTGAGGACCCTCAGACCGTACATTATTGACAAAGTATGTCGATCATGTTGTCTTCAGATTATGCAAGAAAGATGTATAAATATTCTAATTTAAATTGATTTTATGTATTAGTGGTTAATTGAAAGTAACTAATGGTTTATGCTTTAATTTTTACAAGGTCATATTCAATTGACACTACTATAAAATATACATTTGGTAACATCATATTACAACGGTCGTTTAGTTAATTGTGATAATACCTCATTTTCGAGAGCGGTTTTATTTTATATTTACTAACAGACGTTTCATTACGGTCATTATAAAACATCTGTTGTTAAATGTACATGGAGTGACAGTGGTTGAATATCAGTAACAATTTTCTATTTTTTCGTTACAAAGAGTGTTGTCCTATATATATATATATATATATATATATATATATATATATATATATATATATATATATATATATATATATATATATATATATATATATATATATATATATATATATATATATATATCACCACTATTAGTAAAAGAAATCGTTGTGAAAGACATTACATTTCATCATAGTTCTAATAATACAACCATGGCGAAATATTTTATCTATATATAAGCAAATTTAAATCTCGCTTCTTGACATAATAGGTGTCGTCTCTCTCAGTAAAATTCTAACATATTCTCTTTCTCTCTCTCATTGTCACCACTACCATCATAATAATCATTAGCATCATTTAAAATAAAATCATGATGATAGTTATAATGATGAATCCGAATTAGTCAAAAAATTGACCCTTTTCAAAATAAACTAGAAAAAAAGGAATTGTTGCTATGAAGAACTTAGGTCATTGAACCAAATTCTATATGTTAAAGAGCAAGAGATGAATTATGAGATGCATACAATTGAAATTATGGTTCGTTTTAGTTGTTTTTTAATAATAATTTAATTTATCAAATTATTATCTTCTACATCAATTTGAATGGTTTTATATGTTTAGTGAGAGATAAGGAAAAACAAGCCATTCACATATTTTATAATAAACTCGTATTTATATACCACAACAATTATCTTTTATAACTGTGATGCTACTCGGTTTCGAATCCATGACCTTTATATATATATATATATATATATATATATATATATATATATATATATATATATATATATATATATATATATATATATATATATATATATATATATATATATATATATATATATATATATATATATATATATATATATATATATATATATATATATATATATATGTGTGTGTGTGTGTGTGTGTTTTTTTTTTCCGTAGTAGTGTGAAATCTACTCATGGTTTGAACCTGAAGAAATTCTCGGCAAGGGAGATGTCATATGAGGTTAGGAGATTGATAGATCTTGGTGGTTTGTTGCCACTGGTGGATTATTCTCTTATGATGCTTAACATTCCATCGTTATCTCCTTTTATTGAGAAATAACATAAGCATACATCTAAATTTTCATCTTTCATTTGGTGATATGACGATTATAATGGATGGTGTCTCTAGTCTATTCCATCTCCCGCTTGCAGGTAACTTTTTTACCACACCATTGATGAACGTCGATATTGCAATTAGGAGTGCAATATATTGGAGGAGTTTAGGTTTAATAGGGTGCTTATTTTCGTGTCTATTGGCTCCAAGAGACTTATGCATCATTGGAGGATCATTTTATGTGTGAGGAGGCCACTAAGATTTATATATTTCATCTCATTGAATGCACTATTTGGCATATAAGTCGCATGTCTACATTGATATAAGGTACATAACTATGTTCATTGACCTTTGATTTCATAGTTGGGCATGAGATTGTGTTGTTGTGACAATACTCTAACATGTCATTGGAGAGGCGACTACATTTGAGATGAGGTAACTTGTTGGTTATATGAGCATATTTCAGATGTAAATAGTTATTACATTTTATTTGTACTTATTTATTATGTTTAAATTGTATGTTTTACTGTGTTATACCCCAAAATTTGCCCTCCCTTTTTCACAAGAAATCACAACCCTAGGGTTTTCTCAGATTTTCAAGATTGGCTCAGGAATCGATCAAACAGACTTTTCTATGGTAGAAAATCAAGAATTAGGGTTTCTCTCGCATTTCTCAGAAGAAACTGAATTCTCAGAAATTCAATTAACTGTCACATGTTTTCACACTTTTTCGAGTTTGCTGAAAGGTTACTGGTTGTTCTCAAGGCTTTTTTATCTGGGATAAGAGATAGGAGCTGAGATGGTCATTTGGAATATTCAGGTTTTGTATGATCCAGGTTAACCGGATGATGTGCGTCTGTTAGGACATTTGCTTGTTAATGAATTGAAATGTTTGCTTGTTTATTGGAATACACGATGCGTATCTTGATTGGAATGATGTTGCAAGGTTACGAGACTACAAAGTTATTGGATTACTTAAAGTTTAAGTTATCTGTATTAGAATTGTTGGAATGCAATTTCAATTATTTTGATCTGAGAATCTTAAACGATTAAGTGAAGATGCAGAGAGAGAATTACAAAAATATTGACACTAGAAGGTTCTATTAAGATTGCCTCACAGATTTTTAAGATGTTGATACAAAAATAATTTATTATTTGAATACTGTAGGTTTTACAACTTATAGTACTTGAAAAAATAAATTATTACAATTAATGGAAAATCTATCTAAGTTAAAAATCTAAGTCTAAGCCATTGCTCCCATGCTCAAAGTCTTCTGCTTCCTATGCTTTGTCATCACCCAAATTGTGCTCACATGAAAGAAAAAAAACAAAGAAAAGAGGATTAGCACAGTCAGTTAAATAAAATTTTCAAACAAAAAAAGAAAAGAAAATATTCATCATTAAAGTTTGCCGTCTGGAATCAAGAAGTGCTATTGTTCATCACATTTTTATTTTCCTCTTTGCAAATCACAAGAATATTTCTCTTCTTGGTTCACAAAGAGAAAAATAAAAAATGCAAAAGAGGAGTGCAAAAGCAAAAATTATTCAAAAAATATAGCAAGGCGCCAAAACTGCATTACAAGGCCAAATTGGATGCAAAACTGTACAAAGCAACCAAACAGCAAGGAAAACAGTTATGCAAACATAGGCCAAGCAACTAAGGTAAACAGGCGCCAACTATACTAAACATCAAAGCAAGTTACAAAGGCAAACTGAAACATTGTAGCAAACTGAACAAAGCAAACTGGATGCAGCATACAAGGCAAGTACACAATGCAGAAAGTACACGACAAATCAAACAGTAGGCCAAAAGTAAAATGCAGGAGGTAAACCAAATCACAAGTCAAAGGCTTGTCATAGCCTATCATCACTTTCCAGCTAATAGGCAAACTTTTCAGAAAATAAGAAAAAGCAAAAGTGCTTTATCATTGAGAGAGAAAGAGAGAAAAGATATCACCTTTTGGAGGTTGTACAGTTTGGCAAAAAGGCTGTCACAAGTTAAAAAACAATAGCTAAAAGGATATAAGAACTAAAAACTGCATAACAGTTTGAAAGGAGGAGAGAACACTTTGGTCAAAAGCTTGCAAAACTATAACAATATAGCAGAATTAAGCAACACAAGCCTGAGACCACTCTCCCAAAAAACCTGTTAACAATTTCACACAACAATCCAAAACCTGTGAGCATTTCACACAACTCTCCAACCTGCACAATCAACCAAAAAATCCCAAATGGCCTAACAGTTTCAAAATCCCAACCTGCTATCAAGCTAACCAAAAACCTGTAACAGTTAGAAACAGGCCAACTCCAAGCCATGTCTGAAACTGCAAAAGTTGGCCAAACTGTAAACCAAACTGCAAAAGTTGGCCAAACTGTAAACCAAACCTGCCAGCCAAACAACATAACAACCAAACTGCAAAATTTGGCCAAACTGTAAACTAAACCTGCCAGCCAAACAACATAACAACCAAAATGCAACAAAACTTCCAAAAGCCTGCAGTTCCCAACAAAAATAAGTTTGCCAAACCAGAAAAACCTACAAACCTGTTAACAGTTCAAACAAACTCCAAACCTGCATAACATTTCAACAAGCTTGCAAAACTAAAAATTTGCACAAACATAGCAAGCCTTCCAAAACAACCACAAAAAATACCAAAATACTCCAAAAAAAAAAACTTCCCAACTCAGTCCAAACAATAAAAGCCAACAAGCCTGCTAACCCAGAATTTTCAACAAGACAGAGTTTCAAACAACTACAAAACCTAACAATCAAATCACAAAAAACCTGTGTAACAAGCCTGCCCTTTCAGAACATCAATAACAGAGTTTCAGCTACAATCATCCAACAAAAAGCTACAATCAAAAGTTTCAGTTTAATCATCATCAACATTCAAGAGAGAGGAAAGATTTTCAGAAGCAACAACAATCAAAAGTTTCATAAACATTTAATCATCATCAATATTCAAACTCAAGGAAAAGAAATAAAAAAGTTTCAAACATAACATCAACAATCATCATCAACAAATTACAAAGAAAAGAGTTTCAGAAGCGATAATCATCACAAGTTTCAGAAGCGACCTTCATCATCAACTACCAGCAATCACAAAATCAGAAGCAAGCGCGCTTGGCCATCATCCTCTCCTCCGCCTCTAGCCACCAAGGAACGCCACCAACTCCATATCCTCTTTCCTCTCCATTTTTCCAGAAAGTCCCAAGGTATGCTTCTCAAACCCTTTACTGTGTTTTAGGCATATAAAAACCATAGGTTAAACAACTAAGCAAATCAAACTAGAACAAAGCAAGCAAACATGAACGAACTGTAAAACTCAAACAAGACGAACCATACCGTTTCACCAAGGCCAGTGGTCGTTAGGAGGAGGTTAGAGAGTGAAGGACGGTGTTCCAGTGGCTTAGAGAAGGGGAAGATCCGAGCGATAGAGGCTGAGAGAGATGAAGAGGGAGAACAAAGAAACGGCGCCGCTGTGAAGTAAATTTCCCAAACCCTAATTGTTTCTTTTTTGTTTCCTCAAACCCTAAATGAAACAACTTGTGATTTGGGCCTATCTGGCCACCAAATGCTTAAGCCCATAACATTGCTGGCTCACCCCCCCCCCCCCCCCCCCCCCCCCCCCCCCCTTTTTTCATTTTGACCTTCCACTCTTGTTTTAGTTGGGTCTTAAACTTTCAGCATCCTAAGCCCATCTTTAATTTCAATTTATTTTCTTTTGTTTAAACAAATACTAATGTTTTTTTATTAATTCATTTTAATTAATTTGTTTCCTTTTCTTTTTGTTAATAATAATACTAATAATAATTAAAACTGTGATTTTTCTTAAATTAGTTTATTTTCTTCTTTTATTAATTAATCTTGTTTCATTTAATAAAAACACCAAAAACAAAACTTTTAATTAGTTTGCTTCTTCTAAACTCTTTTTTTATTATTTAATAAAAAAACACATACAAAAATTAATAATAATTTTTAATCTTTTAGAATAGATTTTTATTTATCTCTCTTTTAATAAATACATGCATTTCATAATTGATTGATTTTATTTATTTCCTCATTTGTTATAGGTTTATATTGAATTGCGGCAATTCGATTTGGTTGTAATATTTAGACTTTACTATTCTTATGAGATTCATCCCCATTTGTAATAATTGTACCCCCATCCCCGGATACTTTTGTAATAACTTAGACTTTTAATTCCCGCAATTTATTGCTTTCAATATACTGCGTAGTAATTAGGCGTGTATGGCAAGATTCAAAAATCAATTGCTAGATGACCTAATCCAAGAATAAACAACTTGAAATCAATACACAATGCACACTTGCACCCCTAGGGTTTCATCCACTTGTTGCCTTTAAAATTGGCCATGTTAAGCATGTTGAGTATCTTGGCAAAACAAAAACAAAACAAAAGATCATAGTCCCTCGACGACGCTATCTTGTTTGCCTATACAAAAAATGATCTAGTCCCTCAAAATTTTTGCTAAAGATACTTTGAAATATTGCTATCACGGTCAATACGATGACCCGCGCCTGTCCCGTTTAACATCCTAATACAAGGTTGTTTACCAAATGCAATGGTAAAACAACACTGTCAAAAGGGTTAAAAATATGCAGGAAATACCTTTGAGTAAAATAGGGTAGACAACTCTTAGTTACTTGATCAAAACTTGCAAAACATCCTTGCTATTTTCAAACACACCTCACAACACAATTTCAAAACATTTCCTAAATCAAACTTTCAAACATTGAAAAATCTTTTCAAAAGACAATACACCTTTGTATATATTCAAACAAGAATCATTACAAAGGTTGCCACAACGATGGCCTCTTTTCAAAACATTTTCAAAACCACACACACAAAGCACCATTTCAAACAATTGAAAAGCAAAAGCAAGTGATCTAAACAAGTAACTAAGAGCCCATGGAAAACCATGGATGAAAAGGGTGCTTGCACCTTCCCTTTTCATAATCTACCCCCCTAACCCAAGAAAACATCTCAAAGGTCTTTCATGTGCTTTTTGACCTTTCCTTAGGATAAAATAAAAAGCTGGCGGCGACTCTTGCTAAATCGAAACATTTGCAAACACAAACGCAAAACCTCAAGTCAGTTCTCCCACCGTATCACATGACTGGC
This sequence comes from Vicia faba, assembly GCA_948472305.1. Taxonomy (NCBI): domain Eukaryota; kingdom Viridiplantae; phylum Streptophyta; class Magnoliopsida; order Fabales; family Fabaceae; genus Vicia; species Vicia faba. The sequence continues at coordinate 240,068 of CATIWC010000901.1, read as the reverse complement.
GACTCTGCTGGGGAATAATCTAAAAGTGGGGTTACCTTAGGGTTTTAGATCACCTTTGCATGCTTATCTTATTTGACTTGTATGCTTTACTTTTTGTTTCCTTGTTTGGGTTTGTTTTAAATCCTACACCCGGATTTTGGGGCACCTTTTAGGTAAGTAGCAATAAACTGTGAGGGAACTGTGCGGGGTATACCATGGTTGAAGTAGTGGCTACATTAGTGCGACATATTTGTGGGTACCGATAGCCTTTGAGTCAATCAAAGAGAATACGGGGCCGCTGAGTGATGTCATGAAGCACTAATGAACTTTTAGAACCTTACTTGACCAACTTGGCATTTTAGGATGTAGTGAGATGACCGACTTTGGTGCAGTCCGAAGTTGGTAGATACTCGATACTACACTCATTGAGGGTTATTTTCTTGGAATATTTTGGTCGCTAGTAAAGTGGCTTAACTGAAACAATGAACACAAAATAATCCAGTGATATTGAGCTCCTTAGAACCCGGTTACTATTTATAGGACAGATTGAGCCAACTAACTTCAAGAGGGTACTTACCTACGAACTCCATGCAAGCCTAAACCTAAGGACTTATCTGCTTTGTGTGAATGTGATTATCTGTATATACACTTGCTTACTTTTGCATACTTGTACACAACATCATAACATCATACCATAGCATTTTCAATAACCATTTCAAGGGTCTCAAGGGTCTTTGATGCAGGGTCACGTTGAACCAGACGTCTACCAAGGGGCAAGAGGATTCATTTTCCTCTAAACAAACGCCGTTAAAGATTAAGTACAACAACTTGAATCGAGGGCTATGACCCAGTTGACATGGTGAGCTTGATTCTCGTGGTAAGACATCCACCAATACAAAGTTCTCCAATCAAAGACGTTGATCGAAGTTCAACCTCTAACATTTTCTTGTGTTTACCCCGTGAGATCCTTGAAAACATGCATCCACATATCATGCATCGTATCATGACACGTTTTCTCCCATACAGGTCTCCTTATCTTCCTACTGTTTATTTCAGTAAGGTGGATATGGAACAAACAGTGAAAGATCTCCAAGCTCAAAACGCTCAATTCCAACAAATGCTTCTGGCTATGGGTAAAGGGAAAGAGGATCTGAAATCTCTCCTTCTCAAAGACAAGAAGAAGAAGTCCAAGAAGACAGTAGGCGTCCTGAACTTGAGAAGAATACCTAAAGCCCTAGATCTTTCAAATCCATCCAACATAGGGGATAATCTTGAAGAAGATCACAATTTGGAGATTGATGATGTTGAAGCTGACTACTCCGAGAACAATATCCTCCCACTGATGACAAGTATAAACAGTTAGAGGATCGCCTCAGTGCTATGGAGATTCAACAAATACCTGGCTTGGATTTAGGAGACATGGGTTTAGTTTCTGGATTGGTCATCCCGCCAAAGTTCAAAGTCCCTATCTTTGCCCTGTACGATGGAGTCTCTTGCCCTAAGATGCACTTAAAGTCTTATGTCCGCAAAATTCAACCATATACAACTGATCCAAAGCTTTGGGTCCATTTCTTCCAAGAAAGCATGGTAGGGACTCAACTCGAGTGGTTTTATCAATTGGAGAGTTCTCGCATCCACACCTGGGAGGATTTAGCTGTTGCTTTTTACAAACAGTATCAGTACAACACTGATCTTGCACCAACTCGTGTGCAATTGCAGAACATGACCATGGGTTCTGACGAGAACTTCAAAGGATACGCTCAAAAGTGGAGAGATCTGGCTGGTAGGGTACAACCTCCTTTAACTGACAGGGAGCTGATTAACATCTTCATGGGAACTTTGACAGGGCCTTTCTTCAATCACTTAATTGGAAGCTCCTCAGCCGGGTTCACCGAGCTGATACTGACCGGCGAAAGGGTCGAAGTTGGCATCAAAAGTGGAAAGATCCAAGGAGCTACACCCTCTGATGCTCAGAAAATTCCCTACAATGGGAAGAAAGAGTCCAATGCTGTGAACAGTCAAAAAAGTCACTGTGACCAACACGTAGGGGTAGTCCTGATCTCTGGTTCTGCGTTACACCGACAGTAGCAAAAGGGAAATCAACAAAGGCCAGACGAGCCTAAAAGACAGTTCACCAACATCAACATGCCGCTGTCTCAAGCGCTGCAACACTTGTTAAGGATGAATCTGATTGCATTGATAGGACCTCATCCAAACCCCAAGACTTCTTCTCCTAACTACAATCCTAATGCGATGTGCGCTTATCATTCTGACAGTCCCGGGCACGATACTAACGATTGTTGGGCATTGAAGTACAAGATTCAGAATTTGATTGATGCCAAGGAGATTGAGTTTGATCCTTCAGAGACTCTAGCATAATCACTGCTCCTTTGACGAATCATTGAGAGCGTCTTTGTTTCATTTGAATTTTCAAGTTGTAATCTTTTTTGTTATTCAAACAATTATCTATTAATGTCAAACTCTGTTTCATTAATGCATTGCATATGTTTGTCTTGAATTCATCCATTCGTTTTCACTATAACTATGCTTTCTACTTTCTTTTTGACATTTAACTCTTGCTAAAAGTTACAATCCTTTAGAGGGAGGATGACGAAAACAATGCCATAATCTCATACAGTATGCTTTTGGACAGACCTTGCTGACGATGTACATGCGTTTCTTTCAAATCCTAAACACTGGAGTTATAAGGAATATAATCCCTAGTCAACCCCTTCGAGCCAAAGAAGTAGAAGTTTTCTGTTTTAAACACAAATTGAAACATTTAATCAAACCTGGGGCAGGGTAGTCTCTCAGTTAATTCAAAATGTGCGTTTAGCCGCAAACTCTCAGTTTGTAATACAGCGAATGACATCAAAATTTCCTTTGGAACCAAAAGACAGTGATGGTTCCTTATCTCATAGGAAATCATTATCTCTCAAAAAAGAAAATCCCACTGAGTCAAAACCTACAAAGGAGACTTGTGAAAGTTGGGGCATCCCGCTGACTGTAATCTCGAAAATAAGAACAGTCAGGCAAAAATTAGGGATAACAAATCAAAAGAAAGAGGTCACTACAAATCCTCAACAACATGAAAAATGTTGCAAAAATGACTGCCTTCCAACAAATTTAAATTGTGTGAACCATCACCAAAAACGTCGTTCCAGACTCATTTGGAGTTCAAATGCATAATTAACTGAGTTTAGGATTGAAGAACATCACGAAGAGCGGGTGGGTACAAATATACTTTGAGCCTTTATCCTTTGTTTCTTAAACCGTGAACCAAGCCACGTTACAACCCTTCAAAAGTCCTAATTGAAGCATGGGTTAGTTCGAAAGCATACTGTTACAAAAGGTATACTGACTCCTGTAAGGCTTTGCTCTAAATCTTGAGTTGAATTTTTCTTATAAAAAGTTTTCTGCTAAAAAATACATTTTTCAAAATTTCAAGACAAGCATAAACTTTGCATTATTTGAATATCATTGTTTGCATGTGGCTATTTGTTTGACAACGAAGAAATTCACACAGTGAATGCTCCGACGAACGAAAGCTCTCTCAGTGAACAAAATCACTTCAAGTGGGATGACACTTCCTTTGAAAAAATCTCCTATCAAAAGGGGACTTAGCATGGCATTGTCCAGTTAACCTGAGGCTGTCCACTCAAGATTTCCAGAAATCTCTCAATTGCAGAGTAACTTGGGGCAAGTCTCCATCTCCATCACTTGGGGCATTAAATGTCAATATCATCAAAGGGTTGCGTACAATCCAAATTTCCTGGCAGTGCCACAAACATTTGATACTAGGGGCAATGACGAATCTCTCCAAAATCCTTCTGAAAAGAAATTCAAGAATCCTTGAGAAGTTCATCACCTCTCTAGCAGACCAGCGGTCATGGGTTTATTTCCCCAACACTTGTCAAGGATTTATTTTCCAAGACAAAATTACATTTCAACAACATTCATAACATATGCAGATTGATCGGCAGGTAAATATTCCTTCATCACCTTTTGGAGTTGCAGTCGTCAAAGATTCCTTTATTACCTTTTGGAGTAGCAGTCGTCAAAGATTCTTTCATCATTCGGTTGAGTCAAAGTTAATCCAAGACCTTCTCTGATTCAGTCAGATCAACACTAAGATCTCCCTGATTCTTATTCCAGTGGAAGATATTCCGGGTTTTGTTGTTTCAGATAAATCTCTCAATGATTTATTCTGATTCACTTCCAGTTTTTTTTCACTATCAGAACGAAGAATCCAACTCTTTTCTCCATCACCAGTTCGGGATTTATTTCCCCAGCGAGAGGTCGTCTTGAAAAACATTACACATCTGTACATCAGGACATCATACAACGCAATCTCATTTATTTTGAGAATGTCATTGTTTGATATATGTCGTGCCACTAACCTTTACCTTTCAGGAAAGATGTAATCAATTTCTCACAAAATTCGTATCATGAAGCCTGGACGTTGACCAGATAACAATACAAGACTGTGAAACCTGGACGTTGACCGGATAACAGTAAGGTATATTGTAAAACTTGGATGTTGACCAAATAGCAGTTTACTCGACCAGTTACTTTGAAGCCCGGATTCAACCGAATATTAGTAGGCCCCAAAATCAAAAGGGAAACCCGGATGTTGACCGGATAACCATTTGATTTCCTTCTGAAGACTGGACGTTGACCAGATAGGAAGAAAGGTATTGTGAAACCTGAATGTTGACCAGATAGCAATACAAGACGCTGTGAAGCCTGGAGATCAACCAAGATAACATTTAACCGTTAATAGAATGAAGATTCTCATCCTTGAAACCTCAGAAGATTGGCATACTCCCAAGCTCCTAATATCCTTAACAGAATGAAGATTCTCATTCTTGAAACCTCAGAAGATTGGCATACTCCCAAGCTCCTGATACCGTTAACAGAATAAATATTCCCATTCTTGAAACCTCAAAAGATTGGCATACACCCAACCTCCTGACCCAAACGCCTGAATGAAGATTCTCATTCTTGCTTCCCCAGTATATTGGCATACACCCAACCTCCTGACCCAAACGCCTGAATGAAGATTCTCATTCTTGCTTCCCCAGTAGATTGGCATACACCCAAGCTCCTGATATTCTCGACAGAATGAAGATTCTCATTCTCAAAATGGCATACAACCTAAACTCCTGAATTTCTTCCAAACATGAATAAGCTTTTCCCCAAAGTCTTGAGCTCACTCTCCAGCAGGATAGCTACTCCCCAACAGTATAACTGTTCCCCACAGAGTTTTTACTCCCCTACAGAATCAAGATTCTCATCTTTGGTTCCCCAGCAAAGTTTCCAGAACTTTCTTTACTCTCAGCATAAATTTGTCAGAGTTTTTAATCCCCTGCAGATTGAAGATTCTCGTTCTTGACTTCTCAACACAAATTCCCCTAGCAGAATGAAGATTCTCATTCTCAATTCCCCATAAAGTTTTCAAATATTCCCAAGCGGAGCTCTCCTCAAACAACAAAACAGGAATCCCGGGCAGAAATATTCTAAGCAAAGCTTGAAGACACACATACTCTTCAACAACAGTCCAGGATCTAGCGACTCCCTGACATTTGTCAAGGATTTATTTTCCCAGATGAAAATAAACTTCAATAAACATGTCGCATTTCATACATCATGACATCGCATACAACTAACATTTTACCTTTTTCAGCAAAAAGGTCAACATTAGCCTTTTCAAGTTCCAGATTAACACCTGTAACAAGCCAGGACAACTATCTACTTGACCATCATGAAGCAACCCTACATTGGTTCCTTCCATTTCAGATGCAGTTTTACACGGACTCATCATCAGGCAACCCTACTGTTGTACCCCAAAATTTGCCCTCCCATATTCATCAAGAAATTGCCAAGTCAAGGTCACAAAAATCCCCCAGGGTTGTGCAGCTCAAAATTGCACAGTCAAAACCCTAGATTGCACTACAGTCAACTGTAGGGGCAAAATGGTCATTTGACAGTCAAAAGTTCAAATTTTTGGTCAACATATCATTTTGAAGCCACAAACATCATTTGATCAATGCTTGATCATGATTCTCAAAATTTGGCTCAGAAAATCATCAAGATACAAAAGTTGCTATATTTGGACAGTTGAAAAAGTCAACTGAAATTGACCAGGGCATAACTTTCACATGGATTATCAGAAAAATTCCATCCAAAGCTCATTTTGAAGAGAAAGACATTTCCTACAATTCATCTTCATGTTCCAAGTCCAAGAAATGCTCTCACAAAAAGTTATCAATTTCAACATTATAGGTCATTTTCAAAAGTCAACAAAAAGTGACTTTAAGTCAAAGGCCATAACTTGAGATTGGTAAATCAAAATGACATGGGACCAAAGGCATTGGTTAGAGGACTCAAAGACCTTTCCAAAATGTCCAAGAACATGTGAAAAGCTTAAAAATTGACCAAGTTATGCCTTGTGGAAGTTGGGAAATTTTAGGAATTTTGAAAAGTCAACATTGATGCAAAAGGCCTAAAAATGCAAATGGGCCCATTTTTCTTCCAAGTTTCTTCATGCCAAGCCTATGCACGACCATTAGGCCCAAAGGGAAGTATTTTCATATTTTTTAATTATTTATTTGAATTTATATTAATTTATATTCATTTAAATCATTTTAATACATGGAAAATATAAACCTAACCTAAATAAATCTTTTTGTGCATATTCAAGGTCCATATCTCGTGCTTAGCCAATAATGGAAGGTTTTGGTCTAATTGGAGGCAAATTGATACAAAATGCACATGATAAGATTCAAAAAGATCCTTAAGCAAATCAAATCTTCAAACAATGAATTCAAAGGATTTTATTCAATCTTTTTGACCTAATTGCTTCCTTACATATACTAGAACATAAACCTAATGCAAAGAGACTGCAAGCTACGCCCAAAACAAGCATTGCACATTGAATTTTTTCACAAAAAACTCAAGACTGAAAACTAGCTTTTAGGTCGTTTCAAGCCTCAAGTTTCATCCCAATAGCATCCTGAGACATTCTTGAACCTTTCTCAATCATTAACATCAACTAAAGCACAAAGAATCGTTGGTTAGAACTCAAACTGCAAAGTGAATTTTCTGAAATCGCATAGCACGAATCATACATCTTTTGCATATTTTGTTTATGAATTCTTGTTTCTCATGATGTTCTAAAGCTAACCATACTAATTGATTTCATTTTTGAGCAATACATGCGATTTGGCCATGAACGATATTTAGGGTTGCAGGGTTCTTGATTTGGGGTTTCTCATCCAAGGAACAATTGGGACTTGAGATCATGATCATTGCACTCAGCGTGTTCTTCTGAACAAGACACGTACCTCGCGATGGATTTATCTATCAAGGAGGGCTATTCGCTATTTTCTTGAATACCCCCTAAAGCAACGTTTCAAAAACCGTTGCTCTTTTGTTTTATGTTACAGGGGTGGTGAGGAAGAAGATGGCGTGTCAATCAGTGATACGTCCGTTTAAAATTTCGCGCGTGTTTAACCAATTAGCATTATGTTTCTTTTATATTATTTGCGTTATATTATATATTAACTAAAAGCGCTTGGTTCAGTTGGTAGCACGTAACGTGAATGACCCTCAAGACCTGGGTTCAAGTCCCAGGTCTGGCAAAATCTCAATGCTATTTTTCAATATAAGATCCAATGCTTTGCTAATGCCTCAGTACACCATGCATCCTCAAAGATCAGCTAGCCACGCGTCCTGGAGAGCAAATCAAGGGTGTAGATCAAGGGTGTACCACATACACCAGTCAATGCATCATACCCAATCCAAAAAGTCAGCATATGGCAAACTCAATTGGGCCAGGCCTCTCAAATTTATACCTCCATAATGGGACAGCAAACCCCCCCTGGTTCTATCTTTTCTCTAAATTTTCTTTTATCTTTTATTATTTTTAATTGTTTATTTGTTTATTTATTTTCTGATTTAAATTAAATATCTTTTTTACAAAAAAAATACAGAAAAACATCATAAAAATAAAGAATGTCCAAATAAAAATATAATTTTTAATTTTAATTATTTTCATCAATAAATTAATATATGTAAATATTTAGTATAATTAGGTTATAGTTTTAATCTTTTTAATAAAAAACACCAAAAATAGAATTTAGGTTTAATATCTTTTTATTTTTCTTTTAATTTTCCCTTTTTTTTTCAGAATAACAATATTATTTATTTATTATTTTATTTTCACAAATTAAAAATTGTACAAATTAATTTAGAGTTTAATTTAGGTTATAATTTAATTCTTTCATAATAAATAAAAAATATTAGAATTAGGGTTTGCCGTTTAAATTAATCTCAATTAATTTCTTTTTTTCATTAAATCTAAAAAACACAAAAATATCATTCTCATTTAATTTTAATTTTTAAGTCCTTATTAATTTTAATTATTTGCAAAAAGGGTCCAACGCCCTAGTTTCGTTTTAATTATTTAATTTGCGCATTTATCTTATGTCGTTTAATTATAATTATGTAATTGTCCCTAAGCCATGTAATTTACTTTTCGCACTTTATTTCTCCGCTTTATTTATTTTCCGCTAAATCGGGTCCGGTTTAATTTTGGCGATGTGGACCCGCGCCATTTGTAATAGTCTAGCTTTATTTCCTCGCAACTTATAACTGTTAAATATGCATGCAAGAATGAATGGACAAATTAAAAACAAAAGCGTAGAACACGACAAACATGACAAGACAAATAACTGAAACATGACACACAATTCGCACACACCACCCCTAGGGTACGCCTCACTGTTGCCTTTCGAAAGGTGATCGTCGAGTAGAGGACGTCTTAGTAAGTCCTCATGATCCGGGAACCTGGCATGAGGGTAACTTCTAAGGTATCTTCCCATTGCTCTGGTGATCACCATGTCCCGAACCCCGAATTGACCCGAACACCTCCAACGGTGGTGCTACCTACCTCTCAATGGTGGGATGGCACTACTTTAAAGGACATTTACACAGACGAATTCCTTAGGGTAGGTAGGTTCTCAAGGATACTTGCTCTAATCTCAAAACAAACTCAAAAGACTTTTCACACTGACACATTTTCAAAAGCTTTCAAAGCAAACTTTTCAAACACTCTGACGTATGAGTCGAACTGAAATTTTTCAAAGAAACTTTTTAAACCCACATTGAAAAGCAAACAAACAATTTGAAAACACATTGAGCAAGTATCTAAGAGCCCATGGATAACCATGGATAGAAAGGGTGCTAACACCTTCCCTTTCTATAACTTACCTCCCGAACCGAGAGCAATCTCTTTAAGGAATTTTTCTGTGCTTTTGTCCTTTCCATTTGGAGAAAATAAAAGACGGTGGCGACTCTTGCTTCCGCGACATTTCGCGAACCAGCGTTAAACAGTCAGTTCCAGATCCACCGATCACAGAACTGGCGACTCTGCTGGGGATAAAAACTAAAAGTGAGGTGTACCTTAGGATTAAGATCACTATGTTTTCAATTGTCTTCTTTGCTTGCTTTATTATTGTGGGTTGCTTGGGAGTTCTATAGATCCTAACCCGGATCTGGGGAATACCTTCTTAGAAAGTAGCAACAAGGCTGTGAGGGAACTGTGCGGGGTATACCGACATGGTTGAAACAGTCTGCTACGTTGATGTGGCACTTTGGTGTGTACCGGTAACCCTTGAGTTCAGTCAAGGAGAGTACGGGGCCTCCGCGTGGTGTCATGAAGCATCAACAGACCTTAGGAACCTTAATTGAACAATCTTGGCCTCTTTAGGGTAGTGAGATAACTGACTTTGGTGCAGTCCGAGGTTGGTTGATACTCGATACTACACTCAGTTGAGGGTTGCTTTCCTGGAATATTTCGGTCGCCAGTTCAGTGGCTAAATCGAAACGATGAACAATGAAAGCAATCCCGTGATATTGGGAACCTTAGAACCCGGTTACTTTGATTAGGACAGGTTGAACCCACCAACTTCAAGAGGGTACTACCCAGACCCCATGCTGGCCTAAACCCTAAGGGTTTCTCTTGTGTGACTTGTGTGCCTTTGTACTTGCCTACTTGCGTACTTGTTACCTGATACTTGTTTCTTGCAGGTCTTGTTTATAGTCCTTAACTAGGACTCATGACAGGGTTTACCAAATCTCTTGCAGGTCTTGTTTATAGTCCTTAACTAGGACTCATGACAGGGTTTACCAGATTTCTTGCAGGTGTTGTTCATAGTCCTTAATTGGGACTCATAACAGTATACGAGATTTCTTGCAGGTCTTGTTTATAGTCCTTAATTGGGACTCATAACAGGGTACTAAATTTCTTGCAGGGTTGTTTATAGTCCTTAATTGGGACTCATAACAGGATACTAAATTTCTTGCAGGGTTGTTTATAGTCCTTAATTGGGACTCATAACGGGATACTGAATTTCTTGCAGGGTCTGTTCATAGTCCTTAATTGAGACTCATAGCAGGGCTTACCTACTTCACCCCATGCATAGCATGACATCATACCATTGCATACCATTGCATACATCCTAACCCATTTCAAGGATCTCAAGGGCTTGTGATGCAGGTCATGATGAATCAAACATCTAGCAAGGGGCAAAGAGGATTTATTTTCCTTTAGCCAAGGTTGTCAGAGGCTATGACCCACTGGATATGGTGAGCCTTTGACCCTTGAAAAAAGGACTCTCAACAAATATGAAGTTCCTTCAATCAAGCTACTGGTTCTCAACTCTAACAAGTTTCTCTGTTTACCCTGCGAGGTCCTTGAAAACATTGCATGCATATCATATACATCATCGCATTACAGGTATCCCTTTTGCAGGGCACTTACCTTTCTCGCTGTTTATTTCAGCAATGGCCTCACAACAAGATAACCAGGACCTTCACGCTCAAGAGTCTCAGTTCAAGGAAATCTTCTTAGGTCTATCCAAGGGGCAGGAAGAGTTGAGGGCACTCCTCATGGGGAATCTGATCAGAAAAAGTCCTGAAGAGGACAAGGACGAACAGCTGAAACGTCTACAAGCTGAGGTAGACACATTAAAAACTCAGATGCTGGGGCAAAGGGCCCTCATTCAAGGTTTAGCTCAGGAGCAAGGAGAGTTGAGAGCCATGATCAGTCAGCTTCATCAAGACATGAAGCAACCAGCCCAAGTCAGGGACCAAGTTGTTGATCAGCCACCAAGAGGACCAAAGTCTGGTATGGTGAAGAATGAACCTCTCCAAATTGCTACTACTTCACAAGCCCAGTATCAACGGGGTAATCGACGCAAGCGATACACGCCTGGAAGACATTTCACTGAGACTGGCATACCACCATCTCTAATGCTGGAACACTTGTTGGAGGTCAATCTGATTACTTTAAAGGGTCCTCCCCAGAATCCTGACATCTCTGCTCCTACTTATAACCCTGATAAAAGATGTGCCTACCATTCTGACAGTCCTGGACATGGCACCAATGACTGTTGGAGCTTGAAGAACAAGATCCAAGACTTGATCGACGGAAGGGTGCTGGAGTTCATGCCGGGTGGCCAAACGAAATGCTTCTGTTGAGAATCTCCCATCTGAAGGGACTAAGTCAAACTAGAAAACTTTTGTTCATTCGAATGTTCAAGTTGCATTTTTCTTTGATTGTTTAAACATTTATTCATGTCAAACGTTGTTATTTCATTAATGCATCGCTTATGTCTGTTTTGAATCAATATATTCGCATTCACTATATGCAAACTATTTTCATATTTTTTCTGATGACAACTCTTGATCTTTAATCCTAAGCCTCTTGAGGGAGGATGACGAAAACGATACCGCAATCTACAGTATGCTTTTGAACAGACCCCGCTGATGAGGTACAGGCATTGTTTCAATCCCTAAACACTGGAGTTATAAGGATGATAATCCCTCGTCAACCCATCAGAGCCAAAGAAGTAGGAGTTTTTAATTTTCGAAAATCAAAACCCTTAATCATAACCTGGGGCAGGGTAGTCTCTCAGTTGATCCAAGTGCATGACGAATGACACCGAAGAGATCTTTACAAAATGAACAAAGACAGTGATGGTTCAGAACAATCAAAAGGACAGGCAGTCATCATCAAAATTCATAAATAAGCCCAAAAAAAAAGTCTAAACCTACAAAGGGGACTTATGAAACTGGGGCATCCCGCTGACTGTAATTCCAAAAAAAAAAAAAAAAAAAGGGGAAACAGTTCAGGCAAAAAAAGAAAGGGATAGCAAAATCAAGAAAGAGGTCCTACAAACCCTCAGCAAAAAAAGGAAATGACTGCCTATTCAAAATAAGTTATCAACGTCCGAATCATCACCGGAAAATCAGAGCACAGACTCAAACAAGGTCTAACGTATGATCAACTGAGTTTAGGTTTGGAGAACATCACGAAGAGCGGGTGGGTACAAATAAATTTGAGCCTTTACCCTTCGTTTCTTAAACCGTGAACCAGGCCACGATATAACCCTTAAAAGTCCTAGCTGAAGCACGGGTTAGTTCGAAAGCATACTGTTACGAAAGGTATCCTGACTCCTTAAGGCCTACGGTAAATACGGAGTTGACATCACGTTTTACAAACAATCACTTGTTTTATGAAAAAGAATGCATTTTCAAAATCTTCAAGACAGACATAGGCTTTGCATTTTTAACATAACTTTGTTTACATATGACTCTTTGTTTGAACAGCATAGAAGTTCGCACGACGAATGCCTAATGAATAGAAGTACCTCCAATCAAGGGGCAGACATGAGCATTGTCCATCATCTGGGGCAATCCAGTCAAGATTCGGAGAATCTCTCAAAAGGCCAACCAGCCTGGGGCAAATCTCTGCCTAAGTCACTTGGGGCATTTCAACAACAAACCTCGCCTGATCAAACACCTTCTGGTAATATGGCAACACAAGCAGCCAGGGGCATCTACCTGCATTCTAAGAACATGGACATAGTCGGAAAATACTACGCAAAATCAAAGACCCGCTAGGTTGACATACCTAGGCAAAAATAAGGGCTTCCCGGCGAACCAAAAGGGTTCGGGCAAAAAAAAGGGATGAAAATGAAAAAAATCTGTACACCCGGCAAGTCGAAAACCTGAAAAGGCGGCTTGGGCAAAAATGGGTATCCCGGTGGACTGAAAACCCGAAAGGGCGGTTCAGGCAAAAGTTAGGGATCAAAAGCGTACGACTATGTCCCGGCGCCTCGTCACTTGCCTATCAGAAGAAGGTTTGTCAAAAGGCAGTTATCAAGACTCCACCAGTATCTTCTTCCACAAAAACAGGGGCAATAAAGTTGGTCTGAGCAGTCTGATTGTTCTATCCTCCAAGGCATCAGGGTAGGTTCCGCTGAAGATCATCCTCCAGCATATCAAAACTCCCCACGAGAGTCCAATCCAGTTCCCCAGGAAATTTGGAGTCCACACCCTCAAGCAGTAAGCTTATCCCCAGTAGATTCTGGAAGCTTATCCCCTCGCAGAGCACGAACGCGTCGTCCCGGCTTGATTTGAAGAGTTATTTCCGTAACAGGATATAACTGGGTTATCCTCAGCCAAAAGCCACGGAAAGAGCGTCCTCGGCAAAGTATCTTCCTACCCCCAGCGAAGTCTACCAACACTTCCGACAACAAGGATATCTCCCAGCATAACTCACCAACGGTATCCCCAGCGGAGTTACCTTCATCAACTCAGCAAAGCATCACTATCCCCACAGAGTAGCACTCCCCAGCATGATCGCTAGAGTATCTTTTCTCCCGCAGAATTATTCCATTTGCCAAGTTTATTCCTCAACGGAGTTATCTTCTCCTACCGGTATTCTTGCAACAATCATCCACAGCGGAAGCAAAATCTCTTCCTCAACATCAGCCCAGGATATGACTTCCCGGCACCTGTCAAGGACTTATTTTCCTAGACGAAAACATACATAAAACTTTACATACATCATCATAGCATGCATAACGCACTGCATCATATCATACGAATCTTATTTATATTAAGAACATCATGGCTTGATCCATATCATGCATCGCATATAACGGACCTTTACCTTTCAGGAAAGATGCAGTTGAAATTCTCAAACATATTTCAAGGATTTCTCTAGTCCAGTTAAATCGACTCCAAACAGGTTTTTCTGATAAAGACTCAGTAGAAGTTCTCTTGGGGTCCCCTCTCCAACGGCGTGTGAGGTGGTAATTCCTTCTTCAGATGTTCCCCTCTCCGGCATGAGCGTGAGGTGATATTCTCTTATGGTCCCCTCTCCAACGGCGTGTGAGGTGGTAATTCCTTTTTCAGATGTTCCCCTCTCCGGCATGAGCGTGAGGTGATATTCTCTTATGGTCCCCTCTCCAGCGGCGTGTGAGGTGGTAATTCCTTTTTCAAGATGTTTCCCTCTCCGACGGTGAGCGTGAGGTGATATTCTCTTATGGTCCCCTCTCCAACGGCGTGTGAGGTGGTAATTCCTTCTTCAGATATTTCTCTCTCCGGCATGAGCGTGAGGTGATATTCTCTTATGGTCCCCTCTCCAACGGCGTGTGAGGTGGTAATTCCTTCTTCAGATGTTTCCCTCTCCGGCATGAGCGTGAGGTGATATTCTCTTATGGTCCCCTCTCCAACGGCGTGTGAGGTGGTAATTCCTTCTTCAGATGTTTCCCTCTCCGGCATGAGCGTGAGGTGATATTCTCTTATGGTCCCCTCTCCAACGGCGTGTGAGGTGGTAATTCCTTCTTCAGATGTTCCCCTCTCCGGCATGAGCGTGAGGTGATATTCTCTTATGGTCCCCTCTCCAACGGCGAGTGAGGTGGTAATTCCCTTTCAAGATGTTTCCCTCTCCAACGGCGAGTGAGGTGATATTTCCTTCCAGATTATAATTTCCTATAGTTCCCTCTCCAACGGTGAGTGAGGTGACTCCCTTTAAGATTATAATATCCTTTGGTTCTCTTCCTGACACTACGAAGATGGTAATTCTCACCAAGATTTTCTCAACGAGCGTTGTTGAGGTTGAAATCATTCAGGATTCTCTTACCATTCATGCTAAGGCAGTAACCATCCCTGGTTCATTCATCGCTGTTTGAAGCTCCGGACTCAGCTCCTGTAACCAGTCAGGACATATCTATATCAAGCATCTAAAATCAGCTCCTGCAACGTGTCAGGTACTCATTTTCTCCTTTGCAGGTATACAGGTTCTCGCTAAGGAATCTCCTACGCGATCAACATCCAGATGGCATCTATAAGCCCATCATCCTATCCAGCAATCCCCAAATGGCATCTACAAGCCCATTCCCCCATCATCATTGCTACTATGTGAGCGCAAATTTCTGGGCACTCTAGTGTCCAATCATCTTCTACCCTCGGATTACGAAAGGCACATCAGCCAATCTGCATCCTCAGGTCTAAGAAGATTGAACAGGGGCAACTGTTGTACCCCAAAATTTGCCCTCCCATATTCATCAAGAAATTGCCAAGTCAAGGTCACAAAAATCCCCCAGGGTTGTGCAGCTCAAAATTGCACAGTCAAAACCCTAGATTGCACTACAGTCAACTGTAGGGGCAAAATGGTCATTTGACAGTCAAAAGTTCAAATTTTTGGTCAACATATCATTTTGAAGCCACAAACATCATTTGATCAATGCTTGATCATGATTCTCAAAATTTGGCTCAGAAAATCATCAAGATACAAAAGTTGCTATATTTGGACAGCTGAAAAAGTCAACTGAAATTGACCAGGGCATAACTTTCACATGGATTATCAGAAAAATTCCATCCAAAACTCATTTTGAAGAGAAAGACATTTCCTACAATTCATCTTCATGTTCCAAGTCCAAGAAATGCTCTCACAAAAAGTTATCAATTTCAACATTATAGGTCATTTTCAAAAGTCAACAAAAAGTGACTTTAAGTCAAAGGCCATAACTTGAGATTGGTAAATCAAAATGACATGGGACCAAAGGCATTGGTTAGAGGACTCAAAGACCTTTCCAAAATGTCCAAGAACATGTGAAAAGCTTAAAAATTGACCAAGTTATGCCTTGTGGAAGTTGGGAAATTTTAGGAATTTTGAAAAGTCAACATTGATGCAAAAGGCCTAAAAATGCAAATGGGCCCATTTTTCTTCCAAGTTTCTTCATGCCAAGCCTATGCACGACCATTAGGCCCAAAGGGAAGTATTTTCATATTTTTTAATTATTTATTTGAATTTATATTAATTTATATTCATTTAAATCATTTTAATACATGGAAAATATAAACCTAACCTAAATAAATCTTTTTGTGCATATTCAAGGTCCATATCTCGTGCTTAGCCAATAATGGAAGGTTTTGGTCTAATTGGAGGCAAATTGATACAAAATGCACATGATAAGATTCAAAAAGATCCTTAAGCAAATCAAATCTTCAAACAATGAATTCAAAGGATTTTATTCAATCTTTTTGACCTAATTGCTTCCTTACATATACTAGAACATAAACCTAATGCAAAGAGACTGCAAGCTACGCCCAAAACAAGCATTGCACATTGAATTTTTTCACAAAAAACTCAAGACTGAAAACTAGCTTTTAGGTCGTTTCAAGCCTCAAGTTTCATCCCAATAGCATCCTGAGACATTCTTGAACCTTTCTCAATCATTAACATCAACTAAAGCACAAAGAATCGTTGGTTAGAACTCAAACTGCAAAGTGAATTTTCTGAAATCGCATAGCACGAATCATACATCTTTTGCATATTTTGTTTATGAATTCTTGTTTCTCATGATGTTCTAAAGCTAACCATACTAATTGATTTCATTTTTGAGCAATACATGCGATTTGGCCATGAACGATATTTAGGGTTGCAGGGTTCTTGATTTGGGGTTTCTCATCCAAGGAACAATTGGGACTTGAGATCATGATCATTGCACTCAGCGTGTTCTTCTGAACAAGACACGTACCTCGCGATGGATTTATCTATCAAGGAGGGCTATTCGCTATTTTCTTGAATACCCCCTAAAGCAACGTTTCAAAAACCGTTGCTCTTTTGTTTTATGTTACAGGGGTGGTGAGGAAGAAGATGGCGTGTCAATCAGTGATACGTCCGTTTAAAATTTCGCGCGTGTTTAACCAATTAGCATTATGTTTCTTTTATATTATTTGCGTTATATTATATATTAACTAAAAGCGCTTGGTTCAGTTGGTAGCACGTAACGTGAATGACCCTCAAGACCTGGGTTCAAGTCCCAGGTCTGGCAAAATCTCAATGCTATTTTTCAATATAAGATCCAATGCTTTGCTAATGCCTCAGTACACCATGCATCCTCAAAGATCAGCTAGCCACGCGTCCTGGAGAGCAAATCAAGGGTGTAGATCAAGGGTGTACCACATACACCAGTCAATGCATCATACCCAATCCAAAAAGTCAGCATATGGCAAACTCAATTGGGCCAGGCCTGTCAAATTTATACCTCCATAATGGGACAGCAAACCCCCCCTGGTTCTATCTTTTCTCTAAATTTTCTTTTATCTTTTATTATTTTTAATTGTTTATTTGTTTATTTATTTTCTGATTTAAATTAAATATCTTTTTTACAAAAAAAATACAGAAAAACATCATAAAAATAAAGAATGTCCAAATAAAAATATAATTTTTAATTTTAATTATTTTCATCAATAAATTAATATATGTAAATATTTAGTATAATTAGGTTATAGTTTTAATCTTTTTAATAAAAAACACCAAAAATAGAATTTAGGTTTAATATCTTTTTATTTTTCTTTTAATTTTCCCTTTTTTTTCAGAATAACAATATTATTTATTTATTATTTTATTTTCACAAATTAAAAATTGTACAAATTAATTTAGAGTTTAATTTAGGTTATAATTTAATTCTTTCATAATAAATAAAAAATATTAGAATTAGGGTTTGCCGTTTAAATTAATCTCAATTAATTTCTTTTTTTCATTAAATCTAAAAAACACAAAAATATCATTCTCATTTAATTTTAATTTTTAAGTCCTTATTAATTTTAATTATTTGCAAAAAGGGTCCAACGCCCTAGTTTCGTTTTAATTATTTAATTTGCGCATTTATCTTATGTCGTTTAATTATAATTATGTAATTGTCCCTAAGCCATGTAATTTACTTTTCGCACTTTATTTCTCCGCTTTATTTATTTTCCGCTAAATCGGGTCCGGTTTAATTTTGGCGATGTGGACCCGCGCCATTTGTAATAGTCTAGCTTTATTTCCTCGCAACTTATAACTGTTAAATATGCATGCAAGAATGAATGGACAAATTAAAAACAAAAGCGTAGAACACGACAAACATGACAAGACAAATAACTGAAACATGACACACAATTCGCACACACCACCCCTAGGGTACGCCTCACTGTTGCCTTTCGAAAGGTGATCGTCGAGTAGAGGACGTCTTAGTAAGTCCTCATGATCCGGGAACCTGGCATGAGGGTAGCTTCTAAGGTGTCTTCCCATTGCTCTGGTGATCACCATGTCCCGAACCCCGAATTGACCCGAACACCTCCAACGGTGGTGCTACCTACCTCTCAATGGTGGGATGGCACTACTTTAAAGGACATTTACACAGACGAATTCCTTAGGGTAGGTAGGTTCTCAAGGATACTTGCTCTAATCTCAAAACAAACTCAAAAGACTTTTCACACTGACACATTTTCAAAAGCTTTCAAAGCAAACTTTTCAAACACTCTGACGTATGAGTCGAACTGAAATTTTTCAAAGAAACTTTTTAAACCCACATTGAAAAGCAAACAAACAATTTGAAAACACATTGAGCAAGTATCTAAGAGCCCATGGATAACCATGGATAGAAAGGGTGCTAACACCTTCCCTTTCTATAACTTACCTCCCGAACCGAGAGCAATCTCTTTAAGGAATTTTTCTGTGCTTTTGTCCTTTCCATTTGGAGAAAATAAAAGACGGTGGCGACTCTTGCTTCCGCGACATTTCGCGAACCAGCGTTAAACAGTCAGTTCCAGATCCACCGATCACACCTACACTGGTTCCTTCTCAATTCCAGATGCAGTTTTACACGGACTCATCATGAAGCAACCCTATGACGGTTCCTTCCATTTCAGATGCAGTTTTACACGGATTCATCATCAGGCAACCCTACACCGGTTCCTTCTCAATTCCAGATGCAGTTTTACACGGACTCATCATCAGGCAACCCTACACCGGTTCCTTCTCAAGTCCAGATGCAGTTTTACACGAAATCATTATCAGGCAACCCTACACAGGTTCCTCCTTCCCGGATGAAGTTTTACACGGACTCATCATGAAGCAACTCTACACAGGTTCCTTCTCAGGAAATTTTGGATGAAGTTTTACACGGACTGATCATCGAACCACCCAACTTTCAGAAAACAGTTTACGGATGCTCCAAACACGAATGCTAATCTATTGCTTGTTCAAACTCAAGGATCATGAAAACAGTTTACGGATGCTCCAAACACGGATGTTAATCTATCTCTTATTCAGATTCAGCTCATTGAAAACAGTTTACGGACGCTCCAAACATGGATGTTAATCTATTGCTTGTTCAAACTCAAGGATCATGAAAACAGTTTACAGATGCTTCCAGACACGGATGCTAATCTATTGCTTATTCAGACCCCCAGCTCAGAGACGTTCCAGACATGGATACCTTTCTGATACTCATTCTTTCACCTACAACATACAATTCAATAAACATTCTTGGATGGCATCTTTAAGCCCATCTCCGACAAGATTCTGTCACATCTCTAAATGGCATCTGTAAGCCCATTCCCTCAACTATGCTTTGACGAGTGCAAATTTTACCTTCGAGTCGCGAACGGAAAACTTGCCAATCTAACTCTTCAGGTTCAAGAAGATTGAACAGGGGCAGCTGTTGTACCCCAAAATTTTCCCTCACTTTTTCACAAGAAATCACAACCCTAGGGTTTTCTCAGATTTTCAAGATTGGCTCAGGAATCGATCAAACTGACTTTTCTATGGTAGAAAATCAAGAATTAGGGTTTCTCTCGCATTTCTCAGAAGAAACTGAATTCTCAGAAATTCAATTAACTGTCACATGTTTTCACACTTTTTCGAGTTTGCTGAAAGGTTACTGGTTGTTCTCAAGGCTTGTTTATCTGGGATAAGAGATAGGAGCTGAGATGGTCATTTGGAATATTCAGGTTTTGTCTGATCCAGGTTAACCGGATGATGTGCGTCTGTTAGGACATTTGCTCGTTAATGAATTGAAATGTTTGCTTGTTTATTGGAATACACAGTGCGTATCTTGATTGGAATGATGTTGCAAGGTTACGAGACTACAAAGTTATTGGATTACTTAAAGTTTAAGTTATCTGTATTAGAATTGTTGGAATACAATTTCAATTATTTTGATCTGAGAATCTTAAAGGATTAAGTGAAGATGCAAAGAGAGAATTGCAAAAATATTGACAGTAGAAGGTTCTATTCAGATTGCCTCACAGAGATTTTTCAGATGTTGATACAAAAATAATTTATTATTTGAATACTGTAGGTTTTACAACTTATAGTACTTGAAAAAATAAATTATTACAATTAATGGAAAATCTATCTAAGTTAAAAATCTAAGTCTAAGCCATTGCTCCCATGCTCAAATTCTTCTGCTTCCTCTGCTTTGTCATCACCCAAGTTGTGCTCACATGAAAGAAAAAAAAAACAAAGAAAAGAGGATTAGCACATTCAGTTAAATAGAATTTTCAAACAAAAAAAGAAAAGAAAATATTCATCATTAAAGTTTTCCGTCTGGAATCAAGAAGTGCTATTGTTCATCACGTTTTTATTTTCCTCTTTGCAAATCACAAGAAGATTGCTCTTCTTGGTTCACAAATAGAAAAATAAAAAAAATGCAAAAGAGGAGTGCAAAAGCAAAAATTATTCAAAAAACATAGCAAGGCGCCAAAACTGCATTACAAGGCCAAAATGGATGCAAAACTGTACAAAGAAACCAAACATCAAGGCAAATTGTTATGCAAACATATGCCAAGCAACTAAGGTAAACAGACGCCAACTATAATAAACATCAAAGCAAGTTACAAAGGTAAACTGAAACATTGAAGCAAACTGAATAAAGCAAACTGGATGCAGCATACAAGGAAAGTACACAATGCAGAAAGTACATGGCAAATCAAACAGCAGGCCAAAAGTAAAATGCAGGAGGTAAACCAAATCACAAGTCAAAGGCTTGTCATAGCCTATCATCACTTTCCAGCTAATAGGAAAACTTTTCAGAAAATAAGAAAAAGCAAAAGTGCTTTGTCATTGAGAGAGAAAGAGAGAAAAGATATCACCTTTTGGAGGTTGTACAGTTTGGAAAAAAGGCTGTCACAAGTTAAAAAACAACAGGTAAAAGGATATAAGAACTAAAAACTGCATAACAGTTTGAAAGGAGGAGAGAACACTTTGGTCAAAAGCTTGCAAAACTGTAACAATATAGCATAATCAAGCAACACAAGCCTGAGACCACTCTCCCAAAAAACCTGTTAACAATTTCACACAACAATCCAAAACCTGTGAGCATTTCACACAACTCTCCAACCTGCACAATCAACCAAAAAATCCCAAATGGCCTAACAGTTTCAAAATCCCAACCTGCTATCAAGCTAACCAAAAACCTGTAATAGTTAGAAACAGGCCAACTCTAAGCCAAGTCTGAAACTGCAAAAGTTGGCCAAACTGTAAACTAAACTGCAAAAGTTGGCCAAACTTTAAACCAAACCTGCCAGCCAAACAGCATAACAACCAAACAGCAAAAGTTGGCCAAACTGTAAACCAAACCTGCCAGCCAAATAGCATAATAACCAAACTGTAACAAAACTTCCAAAAGCCTGCAGTTCCCAACAAAAACAAGTTTGCCAAACCAGAAAAACCTACAAACATGTTAACAGTTCAAACAAACTCCAAACCTGCATAACATTTCAACAAGCTTGCAAAAATAAAAATTTGCACAAACATAGAAAGCCTGCCAAAAAAACCACCAAAACTACCAAAATACTCAAAAAAAAAAAACAAAATTCCCAACTCAGTCCAAACAATAAAAGCCAACAAGCCTGCTAACCCAGAATTTTCAACAAGACAAATCTTCAAACAACTACAAAACCTAACAATCAAATCACAAAAAACCTGTGTAACAAGCCTGCCCTTTCAGAACATCAATAACAGAGTTTCAGCTCAATCATCCAACAAAAAGCTATAATCAAAAGTTTCAGTTTAATCATCATCAACATTCAAGAGAGAGGAAAGAGTTTCAGAAGCAACAACAATCAAAAGTTTCAGAAACATTTAATCATCATCAACATTCAAACTCAAGGAAAAGAAATAACAAAGTTTCAAACATAGCATCAACAACCATCATCAAAAAATTACAAAGAAAAGAGTTTCAGAAGCGATAATCATCACAAGTTTCAGAAGCGACCTTCATCATCAACTACCAGCAATCACAAAATCAGAAGCAAGCGCGCTTGGCCATCATCCTCTTCTCCGCCTCTAGCCACCAAGGAACGCCACCAGCTCCATCTCCTCCGCCTCTAGCCACCAAGGAACGCCACCAGCTCCATCTCCTCTTTCCTCTCCATTTTTCCAGAAAGTCCCAAGGTATGCTTCTCAAACCCTTTACTGTGTTTTAGGCATATAAAAACCATAGGTTAAACAACTAAGCAAATCAAACTAGAACAAAGCAAGCAAACATGAACGAACTGTAAAACTCAAACAAGACGAACCATACCGTTTCACCAAGGCCAGTGATCGTTAGGAGGATGTTAGAGAGTGAAGGACGGTGTTCCGGCGGCTTAGAGGAGGGGAAGATCCAAGCGATAGAGGCTGAGAGAGATGAAGAGGGAGAACGAAGAAACGGCGCCGCTGTGAAGCAAATTTCCCAAACCCTAACTGTTTCTTTTTTGTTTCCCCAAACCCTAAACGAAACAACTTGTGATTTGGGCCTATCTGGCCACCAAATGCTTAAGCCCATAACATTGATGGCTCACCCCCCCCCCCCCCCCCCCCTTTTTTTTCATTCTGACCTTCCACTCTTGTTTTAGTTGGGCCTTAAACTTTCAGCATCCTAAACCCATCTTTAATTTCAATTTATTTTCTTTTGTTTAAACAAATACTAATGTTTTTTTTATTAATTCATTTTAATTAATTTGTTTCCTTTTCTTTTTGTTAATAATAATACTAATAATAATTAAAACTGTGATTTTTCTTAAATCAGTTTATTTTCTTCTTTTATTAATTAATCTTGTTTCATTTTATAAAAACACCAAAAACAAAACTTTTAATTAGTTTGCTTCTTCTAAACTCTTTTTTTATTATTTAATAAAGAAACGCATACAAAAAATAATAATAATTTTTAATCTTTTAGAATAGATTTTTATTTATCTCTCTTTTAATAAATACATGCATTTCATAATTGATTGATTTTCTTTATTTCCTCATTTGTTATAGCTTTATATTGAATTGCGGCAATTCGATTTGGTTGTAATATTTGGACTTTACTATTCTTATGGGATTCATCCCCATTTGTAATAATTGTACCCCCATCCCCGGATACTTTTGTAATAACTTAGACTTTTAATTCTTGCAATTTATTGCTTTCAATATACTGTGTAGTAATTAGGCGTGTATGGCAAGATTCAAAAATCAATTGCTAGATGACCTAATCCAAGAATAAACAACTTGAAATCAATACACAATGCACACTTGCACCCCTAGGGTTTCATCCACTTGTTGCCTTTAAAATTGGCCATGTTAAGCATGTTGAGTATCTTGGCAAAACAAAAACAAAACAAAAGATCATAGTCCCTCGACGACGCTATCTTGGTTGCCTATACAAAAAATGATCTAGTCCCTCAAAAATTTTGCTAAAGATACTTGGCAATATTGCTATCATGGTCAATACGATGACCCACGCCTGTCCCGTTTAACATCCTAATACAAGGTTGTTTACCAAATGCAATGGTAAAACAACACTGTCAAAAGGGTTAAAAATGTGTAGGAAATACCTTTGAGTAAAATAGGGTAGACAACTCTTTGTTACTTGATCAAAACTTGCAAAACATCCTTGCTATTTTCAAACACACCTCACAACACAATTTCAAAACATTTCCCAAATCAAACTTTCAAACATTGAAAAATCTTTTCAAAAGACAATACACCTTTGAATATATTTAAACAAGAATCATTACAAAGGTTGCCACAATGATGGCCTCTTTTCAAAACATTTTTAAAATCATACACACAAAGTACCATTTCAAACAATTGAAAAGCAAAAGCAAGTTATCTAAACAAGTAACTAAGAGCCCATGGAAAACCATGGATGAAAAGGGTGCTTGCACCTTCCCTTTTCATAATCTACCCCCCCGAACCCAAGAAAACATCTCAAAGGTCTTTCTTGTGCTTTTTGACCTTTCCTTAGGATAAAATAAAAAGTCGGTGGCGACTCTTGCTAAACCGAAACATTTGCGAACACAAACGCAAAACCTCAAGTCAGTTCTCCCACCGTATCACATACTGCAATATTGGATATACAAGCATTTTACGCCCATTTGTGATAGCTGTGTTTGGGATTCTATCATACATAACTCCCCGTGGACCACGAGACGGTGTTCTAAACATTCTCTTCCACGCGGCCTTCAAGAGTACAAGTCAAATGCTTGTTAGGTGTGTGCTTGAATCTTACCTTTTGAAATAAACCAACACGAATTAAGTGACGCAATTGGAACAAAATCTCTATAAAATACAATGAAGAAGATTTAAGTGTAATATAATGAGAAAATATGGTGAGCTTGAGTTTTTATTTTTAAGAATGAGATATATTAAAATAGTTCAGATTCTATGATCTAAAAGTTTTAAAAAATGTTTTAAATTCTATAATATAGAGAACATTGGGTTTTAAAGAGATTTTAAAAGAAAAAAAACTCTAACCATGACAGGTAATCTAAACAAAAGATTATTTAAAATTTTGTAAAAAAAAAATAATTTATTTACAAGCGAGTATAAATTGTCGAAGTAAAATTTTGATAACCCAAATTTTCCATTGAATTCATTAAATTTTAAAATAATGAGTGTTACTTATCAAGATCACGTTTCTAACACTCATTTATGATTGCCCAAAACCTTAAGATATTGGGCATATGAGTCATCTCACTTGTAAAGTGTTCAACATCTACTTTTTCAAGTAATATTTCACACTTATATATCAACAATCTCCTCTTCGAGTGCGAGTCTATCCACTATGTTCCCCCTCAAGCGAAATATTCTTTCATCCACATATATTTGTACCACTCTTGACACCTTTACCACGTCATGAGCACTTCAACGTAACACATTCCTTGACCACCACCATGTCATGAAAACTTTCGATACAAGGAGTCGGTCTCTTACTCGAACCATCTATTGAGTCCATCCTCTATGATCCCCCTCAAGCAAAAACTCTTTCATCCATATACACTTGTATTTCCGCTGGCACCCTTACCATATCATGAACACTTCAACGAGACACACCATATAACCACCACTAAGTCAATAAGACTTTCGATACAAGAAGTCGATTGTGAGTGAAACTTGCCTTTGTGTATGTTTTGATTGATGTCAAAAAAGCGAGAACCTGGTATTTCAACTATTGGACGTTCTCTCTAAGTTTAGTATGTCACTTCGCTCATTTAGAAGTCTTAGGATATGTTGGAATCATTTTGAAAAATGACTCACGCATCAAAAATTGGTTTTTGTACAAAATTGAGCTGCATGTGTCGACACATTCGTATTTCAGGTCGACACATGCAACTTAGTAAATAAGCTTTTAGCCTTTGACTTGTTTAGGTCGACACATACTGAAGTATTTCTGAAATTGCAGAAATTCACATTTTATGTGTCAACGAATGAGATTTTCAGGTCGACACATTCACTGTTGTTTTAAAGCATGTAGCCTCTGACTTGATTAGGTCGACATATGTAACTTTTCAGGTGGAGACATGCAGTCTAAAATCAACGTATGTGTCGACATATTCGATATACAGGTCGACACATACTGTCTGTTTTGGTCAATTTTATAACTTCTTTTAATTCCAAGTATGTCCTTTCTGCCCTAACTTACCACAAATATAAATACATCTCTCATGCATTATTTACAACTTGATAATACCATAAAATTAGCCTACATTTTCTCTTTATTTTCAACCTCCATTATATGCACACACACTAGCATTACATTGTAATGAAGTTTCGTTGGGGTGCCATTTAGACGAGGTTTGATGACGTCCGATTAGGTTTTTTTTGTATCTGAAGATATTGGGTTGATATTTGTAGGAGTCTTCATCTGTAAAAACCGTGGATTTATCCTCCAAGATCATTGGTTGATTTGGGGGTTTTCATACAAGACGTTCAAGAGGTGATTGCGGTGAAGTGAAGTCCTTTGGAGATAAAGAATGTAAGGGATCCTTTGGAGATATAGAATGCAAAGGAAGTAGCGTGAGAAAGACTATCATAATTGAATTCTTGTGTTTGCAATAGGTACAATTTAATTGTTTGTGCACGAAAGCTTTGGAGATAAAGAACATAAAGGAGTAGCAATATCGACAACTAAATTAGGATATATTGTGTCTTGGTATTTCTCAAGATAAAAAGAGGAGAAGGGATTGAATCAACAACAAGCTTAAGGTTTGTGGAGTTTCTCTTTAACACTTATCTTGTAACAAATTTTTGCATAGTAAGAATTATCCTAATTCCATTAGAATTAGGCGTAGACGTACCCACACGCAAGGA
The DNA here is from genome assembly GCA_948472305.1 of Vicia faba. Lineage (NCBI taxonomy): Eukaryota > Viridiplantae > Streptophyta > Magnoliopsida > Fabales > Fabaceae > Vicia > Vicia faba. Next base: position 213,340 of record CATIWC010000901.1, on the reverse strand, counting down.
CGACGGTGGTGAACTGTGAAGACAAATCTTTGTGTCTATTTTATTTTTGTTTTTACTTGCTTTAATATTCATCAATTAATTTGTCAAATATCATTGCATTATCAATTGAATTGTAAGAAATTTTCCTAGCTATTTTTTATTTACATCAAGTGTTGATATTGCTTATAATTACTTTTGATTATAAGTGCTTTTGTGTATCAACACAAATTAAAGGAAAATTCTGAAAATTCACTTGCACACCAAGTGTTTGACAAATTGGTTGTGTTTGTTCTTTTGAATATTGGTATTGGAAATATCTTTACTAGTAACTTGATACAAACGATAAATAATGTGTTACTTCATATAAGTTCTATTAATATAATTTATCATATTCATTCCATTCGATCTTTGTTAATAATTTGTTTATTTCCAGTAACGTTCATATAGACGACTTATTTTGATAATCACTTCCGCTCAAACTCTTCGAAAAATAAATTTTCAAAACTATATTTTTTTTTGGAATTTTAATTGGGTATCTATTCACCCCCTCTGGATACGTTGTCATTGTCTAACAAGTGGCATCAAGAGCCCTGTTCATTCTGGCTTCGACACTCTTTAGATAATGGCTTACGAACCTAAAGAGGATTATAAAATAGCCCTAATTTTCACGGGAGAAAATTATGGTTATTGGAAAACTTGTATGCAAAATCATGTCAACTCATATGACAAAGGTGTTTGGGAAGCCATTCAAAATGGTTCAACACCGGTAACTTTTGTTAGTGATGGTGCTACCGTACCAGAGCCGGAAAACTTATGAAATGAGGATGATAATAAGAAGTGGGCACACTATTAGAAATCAAAGACCATCATCGTATCCGCTCTTGGTGTTGATGAGTTTTATTGCATTTCCCATTGTCAAACCGCTAAATCTATGTGGGACGCTCAACTAGTTACCTATGAGAGAACTAATGAGGTCAAACAAGCTAGGATCAATACACTTAATCAAGAGTTTGAAATCTTTTGCATGAAGCATGGTGTTGTACCCCAAAATTTGCCCTCGCATTTTTCCACAAGAAATCTCAGCTTCAAGCATTTCCTGATTTTTCAAGCTGACAGTAATCTCGGACAAACGGACTTTTCTTGACAGTCAAGCAAAATTAGGGTTTTTACTGATTTTCAGAGCTCTGGATTGTTTCACAGTTGGTTTAGGGTTTTGGATGATTTTTGGCTCAATTTTGATCAGGCGAATGTTATTTGGCATTTAATCAGGAGTTAAGGTTTTATGGGCATATTCTCAGAAGAATTTAAATTCCACAGCACTTTGCCGTTTATTCCGAGATTGGGGTTAAATTCGCATTGTTTTGATTTAATCAGTGAAAGAGACAGTGGTTTGAATTCATGTTGTTTTCTTTGAGCCAGTCAAATACAGTATGCAGTATCAGATTCACAATGTTTATGGCAAATCAATGAAGATGGAATGCGCTTGATCAGTTTATTTTGGTTGACTATTGCTTTGCTTTGGATATTGGAAGAGACACGTTTAATTGATCAATATTGTTTTTATTTAAGTTATTTATTATTCTAAAATTGAATGATTGAAATTTATTTTTCAATTGTTTTAATTCAAAGAGTTTTAAATAAATAAATAAACAATAAAGAAAATTAGAATTAATTGGATAATTTAGATTTTATTGATATTTGAATTATTTGTACAAATTGTTGTTTATAATTTAAATTACAAACAATAATATACATTAATTTAAATATTAAATAAAATAAAAAACTATCCTATTTCTTATATTCTTCATTCTTCACTCCGCTCCGGTGCTCCATTTTTTATCTGCAAAAAGAAGAGAAAAGTCAAAAGCAGTTGAATTAATTAAAGACAGATAAAATTTGCTCATCATTAGGGGCCACTGACTGAGATCAGTTGACCCTCTCTGCAAATCACGGGATTTCTCCCGGTTCACAAAGAGGGAAGAATTCCATTTTTTATTCATGAATGTCAAAATGCATAATTTTTAAAAGTTCAAACTGCAAACTTCAAATTCAAACTAAACTGAAAAAATCCAATTCCCACTTCCTATCAAATGCCAAAGTTTACTCAAAGATATCAAAAGTACAGTTTGCTGTCAAAAGCCAAGGTCCACTCAAAAGCTGTCAAAGAAGGATTTGAAAAAAGATATCAATGCAAAGTCAGCACACAAACTGTCAAAAAAGAGATAAAGAGGATGCAGTCAAGAAATGTGTTATGCAAGCTAAATCCTTAATCATCACTTCCCAGGGCCCCTTCAGAACCAAAAGGTACAAAAGAATCATATAATATATTCAAAACTGTACCATAGAGAAAAAAGAAGAGAAATAAAGAAGCATAGGCAGGTTTTAGGCTAGAGGCAGGATAACAAGACAGAAAAGATACAGAGGCCAGTACAACTCAGTTCAGAAAAGGAGAGAAAAAATATACAAATCTGCATCAGATATCATCCAAAGAGAAGATACCACATGCTGAAGCTTAACCTGCCCCTGTAAAACACCTCAACATAACATACCAAAACCTGCTACCAAGTTCAAGCCCAAGGCAAAAACCTCATAACACCAGAAGCACACCAGGTCCAACAACATAACCTGCTGCCTGCATCATCCAAACAAACCCACAAACCTCACAAACCACAAACACATAAACTGAACATACAAACATATGAACTAAACCACCATACTGTCAAACTAAACCAGCATAGGCCAAATCTCATAAAACATGAACCTCAAACCTGCTGAAGCTTAACCTCAAGAACCTGTAAAACCTCACCATGCCTGTCAATAAACCATCAAACACACAGTTCAAAAGAAGAAAACCTGAAGCCTCAAACTGTCAAGCAAAGAATTCAAAAACAGAAAATATACCAAACCTCACATAACCTGCAGGCACATAACCTCAAAAGCCTAACCATCAAAATCTGGCCTAGCTTTCAAACCTGATAAACCAAACCCAAATTCCTCAAGCATACTCAAGTCATTCAGAGGCAATATCAAGGCAAACCCATCAGGCCCTCAGTGTACACATCACTGGGCAATAAGGCAGTCAAACAAGAAGCATATTCCAATCAACACATAGGCAACACGAGAGAAGAAGAAGAAAGAAGCTATTCAAGGGCCTCAGAAGCAAGCTTCGTCATAGGCAAGGAAGCATATTCAAAAGCATACAAATGCTCAAAGGCAACCAACATACAGTGGCAGTAGAAGAGATAAAGAAGTGAATTAAAAAGGGTTCTCAGCACACATCATCATCAAAACCCCTAAAGAAGAAAGGACAACGTACCAAACTTTCCCAAGCTAGCTTCCAGCTTCGCCACCGGGCCTCCTCCTCAACGCCTCCCAGTTCTGGTTCCCTTTTCTCCGTCCCCAAAAAGGTTAAGGTAGCTTTTCGTTCCTCTTCTTTAAATCTCGAATAACAAACAGTAATAAGCATGTGGAATCAGAAGTCAAGCTAAGCAAAAAACAAGAAACTTAGTAAAAACCCTAATGCGTGAAAAAGACAAGATCGTTACCCTTTCCGTCTGGGTTTGGTCTAACCACGGAGATGAGCGGAACCGGAGGTGGCGTTGGGGTGGCTCGGCATTTGGAATAGGCATTACATTCAGCATTCAGGGAGATGAAGAAGAACGGAAAAGACGAACATACGAACGGCGCGCTCAAACCCTAAGCATGTTCCAAGACTGAACGACAAATCCCTAACCCTAAACTATTTTGACCCTCAAACGGGCCTTGCCCATTCCGTTTTGCCTTAAGCCCATTGGATTCAAAAGAGCCTTAATCTCATTCTTATTATCACTAACATTTTTTTATAACAAACATTAATCTCAATCTTTTTTACTAAACCATATATTTTTCTAACTTAACATTTTTTTCATATATTAAAATTGAAAATACTTGTTTCCTTTTATTTATTTACTCTTTTATTTAAAATATATTTTGCACATATTATACATTTTTTTTATCATATAGTTAAAATATCTTTTTAAGTATATATTTGTATATAAAATAATAAAATACTTTTTCATACATAATTAAATTGAAAACTTTTTAAACATACATATTTGTACATAACAATTTAAAAAAATACCCTTTTTAACATACATAATTTAATTTTGGACATTTAATACATTTTTGTACATAATAGACAAATTCATACTTTCTCTAATATTAAAATTCACAAGCATTTGATTAAAATACCTTTTTTGTATATAAACAAATAAAGATACGTTTCTTAATTAAAACTTGAACATTTCTTAATTAAAACATTTTCTTATTGTACATATCTAAATACAAAATACAAGGCTAAGTAAACATATCTAGGTCAAAAACTCTAATACGCTTCAATTTCACATTATCGCATTTGTAAATAATTACACATACTCATATACATGTACACTTACACAAATACATTCACATTACCCTACACACATTTTTATCTTATATCTGTATATTCGATATTTACATTTGATTGCACATTCGATTTGGTTGTAACTTATTGGATACTATAAGTCTCATCCCCTTTTGTACATTTATACCCCCACTCCCGGACACTATTTTGTAATAGCGTAGATTTTACATTCCGCAATTTACAGTTTTCCAATTATACCATGGTTAGACCTAGGGTTTGCATGTACATAAAATCAAACGCTAGATAACCTAATACAAGACGAATACATGTAATCAATACACAATCACACTTGCACCCCCTAGGGTAATCCCATATGTTGCCTTCCAAAATGGGCCATGCTTGCACGTCGAGTATCTTTGGCAAAACGAATTCAAAATGATCATAAGTCTCAAAGTGTTGCCTAAACGGAATGATCATAGTCCCTTCAAAGCAAATTGCCAAAGACACTTGGCATCATTGCATTCATGGTCCATACGATGACCCGCGCCCGTCCCGAATAAACTTCCTAAACGCAAGATTGTCTACCAATTTCAATGGTGGAACAAAATTGTTAAAAGGGGTTAAAACATGACAAAGACCTTTGAGTACAATAGGGTAGACAAAACTCTTAGTTACTTGAGATCAATTTGCAAAAACACTTGCCTTCTTTTCAAAAACCACAATCCACAACACTTTCAAACAAACTCTCAAAAACATTTGAAAACATCTTTTCGAAAAGATCCACACTTTTGTAAAACACTCAATCACGAGTCAAATACATTAGTTGCCTAAGACAAGGCATCTTTTTCCAAAACATTTTCAAAAAGCACCCACACACACACCATTTTCAAAGCAATCGAAAAACAAGGCAAGTGATCTAAAAAACCAAGTAACTAAGAGCCCATGGATAACCATGGATGAAAAGGGTGCTAATACCTTCCCTTTTCATAATCTACCCCCCGAACCCACGAAATATCTCAAAAGGTTTTTGCTGTGCTTTTTTAACCTTTCCTTTAGGATAAAATAAAAAGTCGGTGGCGACTCTTGCTCAACCGCACAAGTGCGAATACGAACGCAAAACACTAGTCAGTTCTCCCACCGTATCACACATGGTGAAACCATTTCTCAAATGTGAAAGCAGTTCTCACATATTATTAATCATTTAAATTTACTAGATAATCCTATTTTCAATGCTATTGCTACCAACAAGATTTTGAGATGTCTTACTAGGAATTAGAAACCAAAGGTCACCACGATCAAGGAAGCTAAAATCTTGCAACACTTGTTCTCACCACCTTGTTTAGAAAATTAGAAGAACACGATTAAGAACTCAATTGCTTGGAGAAATATAAAAAGAAGCTTGAGAAAAAGAAGAAGAAATGGAAAGACGTTATTAAGGAGGAAGGATTTAAGTCTAAAGCTCCCATAGCTTCAAATTAAAAGTCCTCAAGGGATGATCACTATTATTATGATAAGGATGTTAATAACAACTATGATTCGGAAGATGAAGAGATGAGGTTATTGTCAAAAAGTATCAGAAGTATGTTAAAAGAAGAAATTAAAAGAGTCTTAACAAAAGAAGCATTGGGCCTAAAGGAAAGGATGCATCTTCTAAGGAAGGAAAATTCAAAAAGAAAGACTCCAACCTTGGAAAAAAGAAAAAGAGGAATCAACTCAAGAGTCATGACAAATCTAGGAAAGCCTATGTGGCTTGAGGAAGTGACATTGAATCCTCAAGTGATGAAGAATCTAATGATGATGACTTAACAAATGTGTGTCTTTAAACTCACCTCAATGATAGAAGAAATAAGGGGCACAAACCTTCCAAGTATGATGAAGTGTGCTTTTCAGGTTATTATCATGAAGATAATGAGGAAGGAATGATGACATCTACTAGCGATAACATTTATCATTATAATCATCATCAAAAAGGTAAAAATAACAACGTAAATTCTTCTCAAAATAATTTTATAAATGGAAAGTCTCATCTGGATTTACTTGACACCTTTGAAAATGTACATAAGGGGGATATTAAAGATTTTAAAAGGTTGGCTTCAAATAGAAAAATCTTCTCTCATTTAGAAGCAAAATTTTTAGAAACTTAAAATAAAATAGAAGCTCTAAAGAACTCTCTTGTGGGTATTCATAAGGTTAAAAACAAGATAGATGACAATCCATTTAACTTTGGTTGTGATACATGTTACATTTGGCAAAATGAGGTCAAAACTCTTAATGCCAAATTGACAAAGGCTCAACAACCAAAGATTACTTTTGCTATAAATCCAACAAAGTTTAATAAATCTTTAAATCCTCCATATGCTAAATACAACTTTGTTGAAAATAAAGTGAAAAGCAAAATTAACACCTTTTGAAATATAACTTGTTACTACTATCGTATGAAGGTACATACCATTGCAAAATGCAAACTTAAGAAACCTTCATTATCTAATGGTATTTCTCAATGGTTACCTAATTACGATAATCATGTTACTCACCCTAAAGGAGCCAACAAGGATTGGGTACCTAGTTTATCTTGTTGAAAATTTTAGGAAAATTGTCTTGGTTCTATGAATAAGCTATAGAGATTCATGAGTAGGTACATCAAGACAATTAGAAGGTGACAAATTCATATCTTATTGACTTAGTGGAAAAATGATTGAATATGTTCTGGAAAAATATTAATAAGTAACTCCTTGATAAAAGATATTGAATCAATGAGAAGGGTAAAGTATTGAAACTTGGTTTTACTTGTTCCTAGCACACTTAGCAATGGTTGATGCTCATATTCTTGAGTTTCATGTGGAATGCTTGTGCTTTGCTCCCCAATGTTGGTGAGGTTGTATTGTTTCATTTATCCTCTCTTCTAATATTAAGATAGCTCTTTTATCTATCTATGTGTACAAGATATATAAAATACACATTGAATGTCTTTTGATCCTATGTTCACTTCCAAAAAAATTAATTGAATCAATGGTTATTTCAATTTACGTGATTATAGTGACTTTGAAAAATTGTTCATAATTATGTGTGTTTGCCTTATTTTAATATATGCGCACTTATGTGTTTAGATTGCTTTAATTGCATAAATATAAGAAATATTATCTACACATACATACATTCTACTATTACATGTACATGAATCATATTGCATATCCAAAAAGTGAAATTTTTGGTCATTTGGTAGTTGTAATTCAGTATAGGTCAGCACATAAAATCTATGTGTCGACGCATAAACTAAACCTTTTATAATTGTTCAAATTCTTTCAGTATGTGTCGACACATAACTCCTATAGGTCGACACATAAAATAAATTTTTGTTCTATTTTACAAATGTTCCAATATAGGTCGACACATAATCTAGTTAGGTTGACACGCGTCTGCAGATTGGATTGAAATCTCACAATATCATCTTACATTTTCTTCTACTACTCTTTTGTGTTCTAAACCTAAACATAACTCTATCTTAAATCATCTTAATTTCATTCAAATCTTCTTCTTTCTCATAAATTTTTCCATAAACACTATTCCACACAATTCATTAGTGTTCATCTCCTTCAAAATTCCAACTTAATTGTCATTCAAGGTCCACTACATTCAAGGTACATTCATCCATTGCATCTTTCATTCATAATAGTATAAATTGAATGTTTGTTTGTTGATTTTGTGTATCTATCTTCATCATCACATCACTTTCATTTGTCAAAGTTGCATTTCTCTATAAATTCCAACTGTTTTGGTTGGGGAATTCTATCAAACACCTTGCAGGCAAGCTTGACATTGTGAAGTTTCTCATGGATCCTAAAATTTCAAGAGGAAAAGGCACTGGAAAAGGAAAAGGGAAGGTTGGATCTTTATCAAATGCTTATGAAAATGTGTTTAATCTGGTTAGTGAAGAGAACATGGAATTCTTTGATGAGAAGTATCGTGGGAGGATTGTTGCCAAGCAACATTACTATAAAGTGTGTACAACTGAAGAACTTCATATCCCCAAGGTTATGAGCATGCTAGATCATCAAGGAATAAACTAATTCTTGCAGATAACTCAATAATACAATGAAGATTTATTCACATCTTTTATGAGGGGTTACACAAGAAGGACAATGCTGAATTCACCTTTGACATTGGACGTGAAATTTACACCTTTACAAACGATATGTGGTGAACTCTTTTTGGATTCACAATAGGTAATGAACCAAAGGTTAAGGACTCAAGCTTTCATTCTGGTTTCAAGTGGAGAATTCACTCTAATGAACAATTGAAATCTCTACGCGATGACAAAAATAATGAACCAATTACTACAGAGTGCCTCAAGAGATTGCCTCAAATATTTCATTAATTTGTCACTCACATTTTGCATCCTAAGAGTGGAGGTTTCTCAAGGGCCGATAATTCTAAAATTCACCTGGTATGTCTTATTCTTAATCAGATTAAGATAAATTGGCCTTACTACTTTGTTGATCGCATGTTCACCATCAAGAAATGTAACAAAGGGATTGCTTTTGGCTATCCATCCATGATAACTAAAATCCTAAATTTCTTCAATAGAGCTTCCCAAATATTCCATTGGTCTACCTGGGTGTTGTGTTGGAATTCTACAAAATAACCATGACTAATATGAGATACCATTGGGATTCAGAAAAGGAAGAATACTATTATCTGGTTCATCAAACAAAGCGAAGAATTTACAATTATGATGGTCTTGTTGAATATTATGACGTTGTTGATATCAAGGAAATGATGATGGTCCTGAAGACATAAGTGGTGTTCCTCGTGGAGACATTCCCATGGATGATGTAAACCACGAGGAAGATGAAATCTGGATGAATGCAACGACTGCCTAACAATATCACCATGAGCAACCTTGGCAACAAAACTCTTGGACTGGGCAGTGAGAGAACTATAGAGGCTATGATGGGGGTTCTTATGATTATGCTGATGGTTCACATGACTACAAGTATGAATCTGAATCAAGAAATAACTTTGAGATCCTTACTTTACTTTAGAACATGCAGCTTCAATATAATCAACATTATGAAGAAGAAGTAGCATGGCGTGCAACTGAAGTGCAATGGCACACTGGTTTTCAGAATGTATAAAATGAGCAGTTCAGGAGGATTAATGCAAAATTGGATACTCAAGAGACCAACTTTGAGTTATTTTCCTCAAATGCTACTGCATAGTTTCAGTCTCTTCATGAAGAGAATCATAGGTCAAGAGTTATCCAAGGAAGAATCAACCATCTCCATACAATTGGTGTCCAGCAAAGTGATGAAGCAGTTGCATTTTATGATGATATGTGTAGAGTCGGAAGAATCTATCAAAGACTCCATGGTGGCTCTAATGGACGTTTATGTGTTGGATATCACTCCGATTTGGTTTATGTCCATTTCATGCATTACATGTTGAGAACATTTTATTATTTGGTTTATGTTGTTGAATTTCCTTTCTATATTTGCATAATATTTCTGTTTGAAACCTTGTTTATTTATGTATTGTTGTGTATTTGTCTTTTAAGTTTCTTTTTATTTTTCGTTAAAATTAGTGTTATTACATATATTCATCTATGTGTAAGTTCACTCTTTCTATGCAAAAAGTGTCTCAGTATGATACTTCTAATCATGTGATATGTTTATTTTTGATGTTGTCAAAGGGGGAGAAGATATAGGTGATGATAGAGATGTACAATACATATTCAGGGGGAGCGTCAATCATCGTCTTGTCACATTTTTTGCCATCATAAAAAAGGAGGAGTTTGTGAGTGAAACTTGCCTTTGTGTATGTTATAATTGATGTCAAAAATGCGAGAACCTAGTATTTCTACCATTGGACGTTCTCTCTAAGTTTAGTATGACACCCTGCTCATTTAGAAGTCTTGGGATATGTTGGAATCATTTTGAAAATTGACTCATGCATCAAAAATTGGTCTCTGCACAGAATTGAGCTGCATGTGTTGACACATTCGTATTTCAGGTCGACAAATGCAACTCAGTAAATAAGCTTTTATCCTATGACTTGTTTAGGTTAATATATAACGTATAGGTCGACACATACTGAAGTATTTTTGAAATTCAGAAATTCTCATCTCATGTGTCGACACATGCGATTTTCAGGTCGACACATTCACTGTTGTTTTAAAGCCTATAGCCTTTGACTTGATTAGGTAGACACATGCAGCTTTACAAGTCGACACATGCAGTCTAAAATCAATGTATTTGTCGACACATTCGATATACAGGTCGACACATACTGATTGTTTTCATCAATTTTATAACTTCTTTTAATTCCAAGTATGTCCTTTATGCCCTAACTTACCACAACTATAAATACATCTGTCAATTATTATTTACAACTTGATGATACCATAAAATTAGCCTACATTTTCTCTTCATATTCAACCTCCAACATATGCATACACACTAGCATTACATTGCAACAATGTTCCGTCGGGGTTCCATCTATACGAGTTTTGATAACATCCTATTAGGTTCTTGTGTAGCCGAAGATATTGGGTTGAGATTTGTAGGGGTCTTCATCTGGAAAAATCATGGGTTTGTCCTCCAAGATCAATGGTTGATTTGGTGGTTTTCGTGCAAGACGTTCAAGAGGTGATTGCGGTGAAGTGAAGTCCTTTGGAGATAAAGAATGTAAGGTATTCTTTGGAGATAAAGAACACAAAGGAAGTAGCGCAAGAAAGACAATCATAATTGAAGTCTTGTGTTTGTAATAGGTACAATTTCATTTTTCGTGTGTGAAAGCTTTGGAGATAAAGAAGCAAAGAAGTAGCAATATCAATAACTCAATTGGGATATATTGTGTCTTGGTCTTTCTCAAGATCAAAAGAGGAGAAAGGGTTGAATCAACAACAAGCTTAGGGTTTATGGAGTTGCTCTTGAACACTTATCTTGTATCAACTTTTTGCATAGTAAGAATTATCCTAATTCCGCTGGAATTAGGTGCAAACGTACCCACACGTGAGGACGACGATGGTGAATTGTGAAGACAAATCTTTGTGTCTCTTTTATTTTTGTTTTTACTTGCTTTAATATTCATCAATTAATTTGTCAAGTAGCATTGCATTATCAATTGAATTGTAAGAAATTTTCCTAACTATTTTTTATTTACATCAAGTGTTGATATTGCTTATAATTACTTTTGATTATAAGTGCTTTTGTGTATCAACACAAATTAAAGGAAAATTCTGAAAATTCACTTGCACACCAAGTGTTTGACAAATTGATTGTGTTTGTTCTTTTGAATATTGGTATAGGAAATAGTTTTACTAGTAACTTGATACAAACGATAAATAACATGTTACTTGATATAAGTTCTATTAATACAATTTAGTATATTCATTCCAGTCTCTCTTTATTAATAATTTGCATATCCTAGTTTCCAATAACGTTCGTATAAACGACTTATTTTGATAATCACTTCCTCTCAAACTGTTCGAAAAGTGATTTTTCAAAACCAAAAGTTTTATGGAATTTTAATTGGGTATCTATTCACCCCTCCTCTAGATACGTTGTCGTTGTTTAAAATTGGTCCCTTACTCAAAATCTCAGCTCTGATACCACTGATGGGTCATATGAGGGAGAACAACCATATTGGATGTGATGCCATTTTTCCAAGCAATATCTCACACTTGTATCTCAAAAATCTCTTCTCTCAAGTGTGAGTTCATCCATTATTCTCCCCTCAAGAGGAAACTCTTGCATCCACGTACATTTGTGCCCCTATTGACACCCTTACCACGTCATAAGCACTTCAAAGAGACACATCTCATGACCACGACCATGTTAGGAAGATTTTCAATACAAGGAATCAGTCCATTACTCGAACCATTGGTTGAGTCCATATACTATGTTCCCCTTTAAGTGGAAACTCTTTCATCCATATACATGTGTATCGTCGTTGACACCTTTAACATGTCTTGAGCACTTCAACGAGACACGCCGCCTGACCACCATCATGTCAGAAAAACTTTCAATACAAAGAGTCGGTCCCTTACTCGAACCTTCGACTTTGATACCAATAATAGGTCATATAAAGGGGAGCATACACATTGGGTCTAATATCACTTTCCCAAGCAACATTTCACACTTATATCTCAATAATCCCCCTTAACGGTGCGTCTATTCATTATGCATCCAAAACTTTAAGACATTGAGAATATAGGTCATCTCACTTATAAAATGCTTACCTTCCCTTTTTCGATCAATGTGAAATTTCTTGCTTACACTTGTATCTCAACAACTTATTATATGAAATTCATGTGTTTTTTTGTTACATTATAAATAATTCAATTTCAAAAGGTAAATTTACATGAATTTTATCTCATAAAAATGATGTGTGTGTATAAGAATCCAACGAAATTTAGAAAATCCCTTTAGTTTTCATAAATGCATCTCTGAACTCACCTTATACACATACAATTCATTCGTTTTTAAACTACGCCCCAACTTTACGACTAAATTTATTTCAGAAATGCATTTCCGAAGTAATTCTAGAAACGTATTTCCGAAACCTTCAGAGTGACGTATTTCTTTACGCTTACAATGTAAATATGGCGAAGGTTGTACATGGTCATAAGAGCTTTGAAGATTTCAAGAAAATAATCAATCCAGACAAGTAATAAATTCATTATCCATATCTTATATATTGCTTCTACCATGGTGGTTTCACGATACATGCAATTTCAATTCATTGTGAAATTTTTTTCTTCATTCTTGGTATATATTAGATACATATTGTATTAGGTTATTAGGCTTGGGCTACAACCCGTTGCATATTCGTTTGGGCCTAAGCCATTTGGCTTCCTCTTTGTATGTGTGAACTTTACAATAATAATATCCATTTTTGTATTGATCCCAATGGTCCTTTACCATTCAACCATTTTTTATGTAATATGGTATCAGTTGTGATAACACAAACGCCATTTTTCTTATTTCTGCATCGCATATAGAGTTTTCATAGCGCCACCATCATTACCAAATAGCTTACTGTAATTCATGGCTTTGGATGGTAATTTCGATCACGAGGACCTTAGTGTCAAAAATTCACCAACAAACACTCCCACCAACAACTAAGATTCTTAGGATCCAATCCTGAACCCTAGAAACCCTTTCTATCTTCATCCTAGTGAAAACCCCGACGCCATCCTTGTCGCACCACCGTTAGATGATAACAACTACCACAATTGGAGAAAATGCACGTGTCACGCTGTTATACCCCAAAATTTGCCCTCCCATATTCCTCAAGAAATTGCCAAGCCAAGCTACAAAATTCCCCAAGGGTTGTGCAGTGCAACAGTCTCCCATACAGTCAAAATTAGGGTTTTGAGTCTGATCAAGAAAAGGAAGTGTTCAAAGGCTCAATCAAGTCTCATATGCTTATAAACATGGTCAAGCATCCTCATATCAAGTTTCAAGGCATTCAGCTCAAGATTGCACAGTCAAAACCCTAAATTGCACTACAGTCAAATGTAGGGGCAAAATGGTCATTTGGCAGTCAAAAGTTCAAATTTTTGGTCAACATATCATTTTGAAGCCACAAACATCATTTGATCAATGCTTGATCATGATTCTCAAAATTTGGCTCAAAAATCATCAAAGATGCAAAAGTTGCTATATTTGGACAGCTGAAAAAGTCAACTGAAATTGACCAGGGCATAACTTTCACATGGATTATCAGAAAAATTCCATCCAAAGCTCATTTTGAAGAGAAAGACATTTCCTACAACTCATCTTCATACTTCAAGTCCAAGAAATGCTCTCACAAAAAGTTATCAATTTCAACATTACAGGTCATTTTCAAAAGTCAACAAAAAGGGACTTTAAGTCAAAGGCCATAACTTGAGATTGGTGAATCAAAATGACATGGGACCAAAGGCATTGGTTAAAGGACTCAAAGACCTTTCCAAAATGTCCAAGAACATGTGAAAAGCTTAAAAATTGAGCAAGTTATGCCTTGTAGAAGTTGGGAAATTTTTGTGAAATGGCAAAAGTCAACTATCTTTGAAAATCCAATTTTTGACAAAAGGGCCCCATTTTTCCACTTGGTTCATCCTTGTCATGCCACACACGTGTCCCATGGTTAATTTCAAGACCAAATATTGATTTTTTTATTTTATTTAATTTTTGATGATTTAATTCATTTTAATTCTTTGAAAATTCAAATAAAATTGAAAAACCAATGGAATAGTGTCATGTGAACTTGGACAATTTCTATGTATCATGAACCAACTCAAGAAATCAGGCTAGGGTTCATTTGCACACTAGGTCTAGGTTTTGGCTAAAAAGGAGGAAAAATGGTTAAGAGTGAAAACCCTAAGACTAATTCCTTCATGAGCTTGAATCTAGGTCAAATAAGAAGCCAATTCTATTCCATGATCATCACTAAGTCAAACCCTAGGCCTAACACATCACAAGCTGCGCCCAAACAAGCTTTTGAATATTGAAAATTTCTCCTTAAAAGACAAATCTGAAATCAGTGCTAGAGGATCTTGGAAGCCTTAATTCTTTTCCCATTAGCATCCTGAGGCACTCCTGAACGCATCTCAATCCCTAACATCAATCAAAACACAAGGAGGTGGTGGCTACAACTCAAACTGTATAGAAAAATTATTGAAATCGTGCATCATTTTTTAAGCATTCTTTGCACTTTTTCTTTGTGGATTTATGTTCCTTATGAGTTTCTAGAGCTAACCATTAGGTTTAATTGCATTGTTGTGCCATATACATGAACTTGCCATGCGAGCATTCTAGGGTTTCAGGTTTCTGAAATTGGGGATTTTGCATAGAGGAAAAATTAGGGCTCAAGAGTACCATGGTTGAATTCAGTTCATCAAGACGAAGAAGACTAGACCATCGCGCCTAATTTATGTTTGAAGCTGAGCTATTCGCTATTTTTTTGTAGCTCACCTAATGCAACGTTTCAAAACCGTTGCTGTTGTGTTTTATGTTTCAGGGTACACGAGGAAGAAGAAGTCGTGGCAGCCAATGATACGTGCGTTTGAAATTTCGCGCGTCCCCTCCACTATGCGTTGGTTTTAATTTTTGTTATTTATTAACCATTATATGTTAATTGAAACGCAAGTGCTTCAGTGGTACAGCTGTTACGCTTGCATTGTCTAAGACCTGGGTTCGAGTCCCAGGTCTGAATAATTTCTCATATTATTTTTCAACTTGAGTTCACATGCAGCGCTAACATTGATGCCTACCATACACTTCAAAATCAGCTCATCCACGTGTCCCAGAGTACCCACATCAAAGGCTAGGATTGAAGAATATGCTATGCTTCAGTCAAATGCATCACACCTGATCAAAAAAAAGTCAATGGAATTCAAGCAAATGGGCCAGGCTTTTCAAATCTGAACCTCCAATTTTGGGGTCTACCCCCCCCCTGGTTTGCCTTATTATTTTGTATTCTTTCTTTAATTTTTCTTTTCATTTCTTTTATTTTGCTATTTATTTAATTAATTATTTTTAATAAAAAAAAACAAAAACATACAAAAATCAGAAAATATAAAAAATATAATATTTATTTTATTATGATTATTTTCAAATAAACATGTAAACAATTTAGTAAATTAGGTTATAAGTTTAATTCTTTTTTTCAATAAAAATGTAAAAAATATAGAATTAGGTTAGTAAACATTTTTCTACCTTTTTAATTTTTTCCTTTTTTCTTCCTACAGTAATAATTATTTATTTATTTATTTTTTATAATTAAACTGCACATAAATAAATTAGGGCTTAATGTAGATTATATTTTAATTCTTTCATAATAAATAACTTAAAAAACATTAGAACTAGGGTTTAGCATTTTAGTTTTAATTAATTTGTCTTTTTTCTTTTAAATCTAAAAAACACAAAAATACTATTTTTCATTTAATTTTAATTTTAGATTCCTTGATTAATTTTAATTGTTTGTAAAAGGGTCCAACGCCCTAGTTTTGTTTAATCTCTTTATTTCGCGCATTTATTTTATATTGTTAAATAATTCTGTATATGCCCCAAAGCCATGTAATTTAAAACTCTCGCACTTTTATTTATTCGCTTTATTTACTTTCAGTCAAATCGGGTTCGGTTTATTTTGGCGATGTGGACCCGCGCCAGTTGTAATAGTTTAGATTTATTTTCGCGCAGATATATAACTGTTAATAAATATGCATGAAAGAATGTATGGCCATAAAAATAAAATCAAGCGTAGATCACAACAAACATGACAAGACAAAATAATTGAAACATGACACACGGACTGCACACACCATCCCTAGGGTACGCCTCACTGTTGCCTTTCGAAAGGTGATCGTCGAGTAGAGGATGTCTTAGTAAGTCCTCATGATCCGGGAACCTGGCATGAGGGTAGCTTCTAAGGTGTCTTCCCATTGCTCCGGTGATCACCATGTCCCTACAAACTCGAATTGACCCGAACACCTCCAACGGTGGTGCTACCTACCTCTCAATGGTGGGATGGCACTACTTTAAAGGACATTTACACAGACGAATTCCTTAGGGTAGGTAGGTTCTCAAGGATACTTGCTCAAATTTCAAACAAATCAAAATACTTTTCACACCAACACACTTTCAAAAAAAACTTTCAAAACAAACTTTTCAAACACTCTGACGTATGAGTTGAACTGAAACTTTTCAAAGAATATTTTTGAAACCCACATTGAAAAGCAAGCAAACATTTTGAAAACACATTGAGCAAGTATCTAAGAGCCCATGGATAACCATGGATAGAAAGGGTGCTAACACCTTCCCTTTCTATAACCTACCTCCCGAACCGAGAGCAATCTCTTTAAAGGAATTTTTCTGTGCTTTTGTCCTTTCCATTTGGAGAAAATAAAAGACGGTGGCGACTCTTGCTTACCGCGACATTTCGCGAACCAGCTTTAAAACAGTCAGTTCCAGATCCACCGATCACAGAACTGGCGACTCTGCTGGGGACAAAACTTAAAGTGAGGTGTACCTTAGGGCTAGTTCATAACTGTGTTTTCAATTGTTTTCCTTGTGTGCTTTAAAATTGTGGGTTGCTTGGGAGTTCTATAGATCCTAACCCGGATCTGGGGATACCTTTTTTAGAAAGTAGCAACAAGGCTGTGAGGGAACTGTGCGGGGTATACCGACATGGTTGAAACAGTCTGCTACGTTGATGTGGCACTTTGGTGTGTACCGGTAACCCTTGAGTTCAGTCAAGGAGAGTACGGGGCCTCCATGTGGTGTCATGAAGCATCAACAGACCTTAGGAACCTTAATTGAACCATCTTGGCCTCTTTAGGGTAGTGAGATAACTGACTTTGGTGCAGTCCGAGGTTGGTTGATACTCGATACTACACTCAATTGAGGGTTGCTTTCCTGGAATATTTCGGTCGCCAGTTCAGTGGCTAAATCGAAACGATGAACAATGAAAGCAATCCCGTGATATTGGGAACCTTAGAACCCGGTTACTTTGATTAGGACAGGTTGAGCCCACCAACTTCAAGAGGGTACTACCCAGACCCCATGCTGGCCTAAACCCTAAGGGTTTCTCTTGTGTGACTTGTGTGCCTTTGTACTTGCCTACTTGCATGCTTGTTAACTGACACATGAACTACTTACAGGTTTTGTTTATAGTCCTTAACTAGGACTCATGACAAGGTTTACCAAATTTCTTGCAGGTTTTGTTTATAGTCCTTAATTGGGACTCATAACAAAGTATACTGAATTTCTTGCAGGGTCTGTTTATAGTCCTTAATTGGGACTCATAACAGGGTTACTCACATTACCCCATGCATATCATGACATCATACCATTGCATACCTCCTAACCCATTTCAAGGATCTCAAGGGCTTGTGATACAGGTCATATAAATCAAACATCTAGCAAGGGGCAAAGAGGATTTATTTTCTTCTAGCCAATGTTGTCAGGGGCTATGACCCACTTGATATGGTGAGCTCTGACTCCTGAAGAAGGTTCCCTAACCAAGGTTGTTTGGAAATCAAAATCAGACATGATGACTAAAGTCAGGGGCTATGACCCACTTGATATGGTGAGCCTTGACTCTTGAAGAAGAATTCTCAATAACATGGGTGTCCTTCAATCAAGCTCTAAATTCCAATGCTAACAAATTTTCTTGTTTACAAATTTTCTTGTTTACCCCGCGAGATCCTTGAAAACATTGCATGCATATCATACTCATCCTTGCATAACAGGTATCTTTGTTGCAGGTCACTTACCTTTCCCGCTGTTTATTTCAGCAATGGCTTCACAACAAGACAACCAGGACCTTCTTGCTCAAGAGACTCGGTTCGGGGAAATCCTCCTGAATCTATCCAAGGGGCAGGAGGAGCTAAGAACACTTCTCGTAGAAACTTTTGCCAGGAATAATGCTGAGGATGAGCGGCTGGAACGCCTGCAAGCTGAGATAGATGCAATGAAAGCCCAGATGCTGGGGCAGATGACTGCTATTCAGGGTTTAACTCAAAGACAAGATGAGCTCGGGGTTCTCGTCAACAAACTGCTTCAGGGTAACCAACTGGGGCAAACATCTAAGGGTAAAAAGCCAATCATCGTTCAACCACCTTTGAGACAAAGAGGCAAGGAGAAAGCTCCTCATATGGCTCCAGTATTACCAATTCAGCAGCAACTTCACCAACTTCAGACAGACAAGCCCAGGAGGCAGTTCACCCCGCTCAATATGTCGCAGTTTCAAGCTTTACAACGCCTGTTGAGATTGAACCTGATCACATTAAGGGCTCAGCCCCAGAACCTTAACACAGCACATCCTGCTTATGATCCCAATAAAAGGTGTGCCTACCACTCTGCCTGTCTAGGACACGATGCAAACGAGTGTTGGGCTTTGAAAAACAAGATCCAGGACCTGATTGATGAAGGAGCACTGGAATTCACACAAGATGGTCAGGCTGAATTTTTCTACCATCCCTCCAAGGCTC
Source organism: Vicia faba (assembly GCA_948472305.1). Taxonomy (NCBI): domain Eukaryota; kingdom Viridiplantae; phylum Streptophyta; class Magnoliopsida; order Fabales; family Fabaceae; genus Vicia; species Vicia faba. Next base: position 194,003 of record CATIWC010000901.1, on the reverse strand, counting down.
ACCATTTGAAGTGACAAGCCCTGAGACTAGAAATTTTTGTTCATTCGAATGTTCAAGTTGCAATTTTCTTTTGTTCAAACATTTACTCATTGTTAAAACATTGTTATTTCATTAATGCATCGCTTATGTCTATTTTGAATCAATATATTTGTATTCACTATACGTAAATTATTTTCATATTTGTTCTGATGTCAACTCTTTTGGTTAATAATTCTAAGCCTCTTGAGGGAGGATGACGAAAACGATACCACGATCTCCAGTATGCTTTTGAACAGACCCCGCTGATGAGGTACAGGCATTGTTTCAATTCCTAAACACTGGAGTAATAAGGAAGATAATCCCTCGTCAACCCCTTTGAGCCAAAGAAGTAGGAATTTTTTTCTTTTCGAAAATTAAAACCCTTTATCATAACCTGGGACAGGGTAGTCTCTCAGTTGATCCAAGTGCATAACGAATGGCACCAAAGAGATCCTTACGAGTGATGGTTCAGAACAATCAAAAAGACAGGCGGTCATTATCAAAAAATCATAAACAAAAAGCCCAAGAAGTCAAAACCTATAAAGAGGGACTTATGAAACTGGGGCATCCCGCTGACTGTAATCCCAAAAAGAAACAGTTCAGGTAAAAAATAGGGATAACAAAAATCAAAGAGAAAGAGGTCATACAAACCCTCAACAAAAGGAATGACTGCCTATTCAAAATAAGTCATCAACATCTGAACCATTATTGGAACATCAAAGCAAAGACTCAAACAAGGTCTAACGTAGGATCAACTGAGTTTAGGTTTGGAGAACATCACGAAGAGTGGGTGGGTACAAATAATTTGAGCCTTTATCCTTTGTTTCTTAAAACCATGAACCAGGCCACGTTATAACCCTTAAAAGTCCTAGCTGAAGTATGGGTTAGTTCGAAAGCATACTGTTACGAAAGGTATCCTGACTCCTTAAGGCCTACGGTAAATACGGAGTTGACATCACGTTTTACAAACATTCATTTGTTTTATGAAAAGAACGCATTTTCAAAATATTCAAGACAGACATAAGCGTTGTATTTTTGATATAACTTTGTTTGCATATGACTTTTTGTTTGAACAACATAGAAATTCGCATGACGAAAGTCTAATGAACAAGAGTATCTCCGATCAAGGGGCACGGCATGATCATGGTCTACCATCTGGGGCAGTTAAGTCAAGATCCAGAGAATCTCTCAAAAGGCCAAAAAGCCTGGGGCAAACCTCTGCCTGAGTCACTTGGGGCAATCCAGCAACGAATCTCGTACGATCAGACACCTTCTGACATATGGCGACACCACCAGCCTGGGGCAAATCTCCGTCTACGTCACTTGGGGCATTGGACGATCAAACGAAGATCTTCTGGTGGTATGACAAAACAATTCTAACAGAGGCAATTCCCTACATCCTGAGGACACGGACATAGTCAAAAAAAAAAAATACTGCGCATAATCAAAGACCCGCTAGGTTGACATACCTAGGCAAAAGTAAGGGCTTCCCGGCGAACCAAAAGGGTTCGGGCAAAATGAAGGGATGAAATGAAAAATCTGTACACCCGGCAAGTCGAAAACCTGGAAAGGCGGCTGGGGCAAAAATGGGTATCCCGGTGGACTGAAAACCCGAAAGGGCGGTTCAGGCAAAAGTTAGGGATCAAAGCGTACGACTATGTTCCGGTATCTCGTCACTTGCCTACCCGAAGATTTGTCAATCACCCACACAGGTATCCTCTTCCCTCACCTCCGAAGCAGGGGCAATAATGAGCTATCCAGGCGATCCAATTGCTCTGTCAACCAAATTACAAAGGACAGATCAACATAAAAATGATTACCATCTACCTTTACAAATTCCAGATCGTGGGCTAACGTCCGAGACCAAACAGGACAATTATCCACTTAATCAAAATCATGCAACCCAACACCGGTTTCTGCTCAACCTTCAGACAAAGTCATACACAGACTCCTCCTCCATAAGATGACCTAACCCCGGTTCATCAAGAAGTTTTACACAAACTTATCCCGAAGCAACCTTACCCCGGTTCCTCCAGAAGTTTTTACACAAACTTATCCAAATAACCTTACCCCGGTTCCTCCAGAGATTTTTACACAAACTCAACCAAATAACCTTACCCCGGTTCCTCCAGAAGTTTTTACACAAACTTATCCAAGTAACCTTACCCCGGTTCCTCCAGAGATTTTTACACAAACTCAACCAAATAACCTTACCCCGGTTCCTCCAGAAGTTTTTACACAAACTTATCCAAGTAACCTTACCCCGGTTCCTCCAGAAATCTTACATGGATTTATCACAAGTAACCTTACCCCGGTTCGTCAAGAAGTTTTACACGAACTTATCCCGAAGTGACCTAACCCCGGTTCCTCCAGAAGTCTTACATGGACCTATCTCAAGATGACCTAACCCCGGTTCATCAAGAAGTTTTACACAAACTTATCCTGCCGTAACCTAACCCCGGTTCCTCCAAGAGTCTCACATGGACCTATCTCAAGATGACCTAACCCCGGTTCATCAAGAAGTTTTACACAAACTTATCCTGCCGTAACCTAACCCCGGTTCCTCCAAGAGTCTCACATGGACCTATCTCAAGATGACCTTACCTCGGTTCGTCAAGAAGTTTTACACGAACTTATCCTGCGGCAACCTAACCCTGGTTCCCTCCAGAAGTCTTACATGGATTTAGCTCAAGATAACCTCACCCCGGTTCATCAAGAAGTTTTACATGAACTTACCTCACCAAGCAACCCTACATCGGTTCCCTCTCTTCAAGATGCAGTTTTACATGGACTCGTCACCCAGAAACCCTACACAGGTTCTCCCTTTCCAAAAAAAAACGAAGTTTTACACGAACTCATCATCAAAGTAACCCTACCCAGGTTCCTTCTCCATTTCAGATACAGTTTTACACAAACTCATCAGCATGCAACCCTACATAGGTTCCCCCTTTCAACTTATAAAATTACATTCCAAAACTCCCCAGAAGAGTCCAATCCAGTTTCCCCAGGAAAATTGGAATTCATCTCTCCAAGCAGTAAGCTTATCCCCAGTAGATTCTGGAAGCTTATCCCCTCGCAGAGCACGAACGCGTCGTCCGGCTTTATTCAAAGAGTTATTTCCTTAACAGGATATAACTGGGTTATCCTCAGCCAAAAGCCACGGAAAGGTCATCGTCAACATAGTTCTTTCCTATCCCCAGGGAAGTCCATTAACACTTCCAACAACAAAGACATCCTCAGCAAATTACTGCTATCAACACTCAGCAAAGCATCTCTATCCCCACAGAGTATTGCTTCCCAGCATGATCGCTAGAATATCTTTTCTCCCCGCAGAATCTTCCATTCGCCAAGTTTATTCCGCAACGGAGTCATCTTCTCCTACCGGTATCCTTGCAGTTATCATCCCCAGCGGAAGCAAAATCTATTCTTCGACATCAGCCCAGGATACGACTTCCCGGCACCCGTCAAGGATTCACCTTCCTAGACAAAAATATACATGAAACATCACATACATCATTATAGCATGCATGTACACATCATATCTTACAAATCTCATTTATGTTGAGAACATCATTGCTTGATCCATATCATGCATTGCATATGACTGACTTTTACCTTTCAGGAAAGATCCAGTTAAGTTCTCAAGCTACATTTCAAGACCTAGACCGGTTCAGTTAAATCGTCCCAAGATTTTCCTGATGCTTATCCAGTCAAAGGCCTTCTCTGGTTCAGTCAGATCGACCCTAAGATCTCCCTGATGCTTATCCAGTTGAAGACATTTCAAGACCTAGACCGGTTCAGTTAAATCGTCCCAAGATTTTCCTGATGCTTATCCAGTCAAAGGCCTTCTCTTGGTTCAGTCAGATCGACCCTAAGATCTCCCTGATGCTTATCCAGTTGAAGATATTTCAAGACCTAGACCGGTTCAGTTAAATCGACCCTAAGATTTTCCTGATGCTTATCCAGTCAAATGCCTCCTCTGGTTCAGTCAGATCGACCCTAAGATCTCCCTGATTCTTATCCCAGTAGAAGACACCCCAGATTTTTCTCAACAAGCGTTGTTGAAATTAAAATCACCCAGATTTTTCTCAACAAGCGTGGTTGAAGTTAAAGTCACCCAAGATGTTTTTCTCAACAAGCATTGTTGAAGTTAAAGTCGCCCAAGGCTCTCTTACCATTCATGCTAAGGAAGTAATCATCCCTGGTTCTTTCATCGCCGTTTGAAGCTCCAGACTCAGCTCCTGTAACCAATCAGGACACATCTATACCAGGCATCTAAACATCAGCTCCTGCAGCGTGTCAGGTACTCATTTTCTGTTTTGCAGGTATGCAGGTTCTCGCCAAGGAATCTCTTACGCAATCAAACATCCAAATGGCATCTATAAGCCCATTCCACCATCATTGCTAACATGTGAGCGCAAATTTCCGGGCACTCTAGTGTCCAATCATCTTTTACCTTCGGATTACGAAAGGCACGTCAGCCAATCTGCATCCTCAGGTCTAAGAAGATTGAACAGGGGCAACTGTTATACCCCAAAATTTGCCCTCCCATATTCCTCAAGAAATTGCCAAGCCAAGCTACAAAATTCCCCAAGGGTTGTGCAGTGCAACAGTCTCCCATACAGTCAAAATTAGGGTTTTGAGTCTGATCAAGAAAAGGAAGTGTTCAAAGGCTCAATCAAGTCTCATATGCTTATAAACATGGTCAAGCATCCTCATATCAAGTTTCAAGGCATTCAGCTCAAGATTGCACAGTCAAAACCCTAAATTGCACTACAGTCAAATGTAGGGGCAAAATGGTCATTTGGCAGTCAAAAGTTCAAATTTTTGGTCAACATATCATTTTGAAGCCACAAACATCATTTGATCAATGCTTGATCATGATTCTCAAAATTTGGCTCAAAAATCATCAAAGATGCAAAAGTTGCTATATTTGGACAGCTGAAAAAGTCAACTGAAATTGACCAGGGCATAACTTTCACATGGATTATCAGAAAAATTCCATCCAAAGCTCATTTTGAAGAGAAAGACATTTCCTACAACTCATATTCATACTTCAAGTCCAAGAAATGCTCTCACAAAAAGTTATCAATTTCAACATTACAGGTCATTTTCAAAAGTCAACAAAAAGGGACTTTAAGTCAAAGGCCATAACTTGAGATTGGTGAATCAAAATGACATGGGACCAAAGGCATTGGTTAAAGGACTCAAAGACCTTTCCAAAATGTCCAAGAACATGTGAAAAGCTTAAAAATTGAGCAAGTTATGCCTTGTAGAAGTTGGGAAATTTTTGTGAAATGGCAAAAGTCAACTATCTTTGAAAATCCAATTTTTGACAAAAGGGCCCCATTTTTCCACTTGGTTCATCCTTGTCATGCCACACACGTGTCCCATGGTTAATTTCAAGACCAAATATTGATTTTTTTATTTTATTTAATTTTTGATGATTTAATTCATTTTAATTCATTGAAAATTCAAATAAAATTGAAAAACCAATGGAATAGTGTCATGTGAACTTGGACAATTTCTATGTATCATGAACCAACTCAAGAAATCAGGCTAGGGTTCATTTGCACACTAGGTCTAGGTTTTGGCTAAAAAGGAGGAAAAATGGTTAAGAGTGAAAACCCTAAGACTAATTCCTTCATGAGCTTGAATCTAGGTCAAATAAGAAGCCAATTCTATTCCATGATCATCACTAAGTCAAACCCTAGGCCTAACACATCACAAGCTGCGCCCAAACAAGCTTTTGAATATTGAAAATTTCTCCTTAAAAGACAAATCTGAAATCAGTGCTAGAGGATCTTGGAAGCCTTAATTCTTTTCCCATTAGCATCCTGAGGCACTCCTGAACGCATCTCAATCCCTAACATCAATCAAAACACAAGGAGGTGGTGGCTACAACTCAAACTGTACAGAAAAATTATTGAAATCGTGCATCATTTTTTAAGCATTCTTTGCACTTTTTCTTTGTGGATTTATGTTCCTTATGAGTTTCTAGAGCTAACCATTAGGTTTAATTGCATTGTTGTGCCATATACATGAACTTGCCATGCGAGCATTCTAGGGTTTCAGGTTTCTGAAATTGGGGATTTTGCATAGAGGAAAAATTAGGGCTCAAGAGTACCATGGTTGAATTCAGTTCATCAAGACGAAGAAGACTAGACCATCGCGCCTAATTTATGTTTGAAGCTGAGCTATTCGCTATTTTTTTGTAGCTCACCTAATGCAACGTTTCAAAACCGTTGCTGTTGTGTTTTATGTTTCAGGGTACACGAGGAAGAAGAAGTCGTGGCAGCCAATGATACGTGCGTTTGAAATTTCGCGCGTCCCCTCCACTATGCGTTGGTTTTAATTTTTGTTATTTATTAACCATTATATGTTAATTGAAACGCAAGTGCTTCAGTGGTACAGCTGTTACGCTTGCATTGTCTAAGACCTGGGTTCGAGTCCCAGGTCTGAATAATTTCTCATATTATTTTTCAACTTGAGTTCACATGCAGCGCTAACATTGATGCCTACCATACACTTCAAAATCAGCTCATCCACGTGTCCCAGAGTACCCACATCAAAGGCTAGGATTGAAGAATATGCTATGCTTCAGTCAAATGCATCACACCTGATCAAAAAAAAGTCAATGGAATTCAAGCAAATGGGCCAGGCTTTTCAAATCTGAACCTCCAATTTTGGGGTCTACCCCCCCCCCCTGGTTTGCCTTATTATTTTGTATTCTTTCTTTAATTTTTCTTTTCATTTCTTTTATTTTGCTATTTATTTAATTAATTATTTTTAATAAAAAAAAACAAAAACATACAAAAATCAGAAAATATAAAAAATATAATATTTATTTTATTATGATTATTTTCAAATAAACATGTAAACAATTTAGTAAATTAGGTTATAAGTTTAATTCTTTTTTTCAATAAAAATGTAAAAAATATAGAATTAGGTTAGTAAACATTTTTCTACCTTTTTAATTTTTTCCTTTTTTCTTCCTACAGTAATAATTATTTATTTATTTATTTTTTATAATTAAACTGCACATAAATAAATTAGGGCTTAATGTAGATTATATTTTAATTCTTTCATAATAAATAACTTAAAAAACATTAGAACTAGGGTTTAGCATTTTAGTTTTAATTAATTTGTCTTTTTTCTTTTAAATCTAAAAAACACAAAAATACTATTTTTCATTTAATTTTAATTTTAGATTCCTTGATTAATTTTAATTGTTTGTAAAAGGGTCCAACGCCCTAGTTTTGTTTAATCTCTTTATTTCGCGCATTTATTTTATATTGTTAAATAATTCTGTATATGCCCCAAAGCCATGTAATTTAAAACTCTCGCACTTTTATTTATTCGCTTTATTTACTTTCAGTCAAATCGGGTTCGGTTTATTTTGGCGATGTGGACCCGCGCCAGTTGTAATAGTTTAGATTTATTTTCGCGCAGATATATAACTGTTAATAAATATGCATGAAAGAATGTATGGCCATAAAAATAAAATCAAGCGTAGATCACAACAAACATGACAAGACAAAATAATTGAAACATGACACACGGACTGCACACACCATCCCTAGGGTACGCCTCACTGTTGCCTTTCGAAAGGTGATCGTCGAGTAGAGGATGTCTTAGTAAGTCCTCATGATCCGGGAACCTGGCATGAGGGTAGCTTCTAAGGTGTCTTCCCATTGCTCCGGTGATCACCATGTCCCTACAAACTCGAATTGACCCGAACACCTCCAACGGTGGTGCTACCTACCTCTCAATGGTGGGATGGCACTACTTTAAAGGACATTTACACAGACGAATTCCTTAGGGTAGGTAGGTTCTCAAGGATACTTGCTCAAATTTCAAACAAATCAAAATACTTTTCACACCAACACACTTTCAAAAAAAACTTTCAAAACAAACTTTTCAAACACTCTGACGTATGAGTTGAACTGAAACTTTTCAAAGAATATTTTTGAAACCCACATTGAAAAGCAAGCAAACATTTTGAAAACACATTGAGCAAGTATCTAAGAGCCCATGGATAACCATGGATAGAAAGGGTGCTAACACCTTCCCTTTCTATAACCTACCTCCCGAACCGAGAGCAATCTCTTTAAAGGAATTTTTCTGTGCTTTTGTCCTTTCCATTTGGAGAAAATAAAAGACGGTGGCGACTCTTGCTTACCGCGACATTTCGCGAACCAGCTTTAAAACAGTCAGTTCCAGATCCACCGATCACACACGCCCTCACATCCAAGAACAAGATCGACTTCATCAATGGAACACTCTTAAAGCCACATCCGTCTCATCAAGATTTTGAGTTATAGGAACGCACTAACAACACGGTACTCTCTTGGATCAACCAATCTCTTTCACCACACATATCTCAGAGCAGTATTTGCTTCAATTCAACGCTTGATTTATGGGATGATCTACACAAAAGATTCACCAAAGGAAACCACTTATGTTTATCTGATCTTCCGTGTGACCTCCACTCTATCAAACAAGGTCGCTCTCTTTCTTAGTATTTCACAGATCTGAAAATTCTTTGGGATGAGCTTGAAGATCTTCGTCCAACACTATCTTGTTCTTGCATCATCCCCTGCACATGTGATTTGGCTAAAGTTGTTCGGAGTTATAAGCATATGGAACACATTTTATGTTTTCTCAAGGGTTTTAGGGATAACTACCACAACATTCATACATAATTTCTCCTTCTTGATCCCCTTCCAAGCATCAGCTGAGTTTATTCTGTGATTAAATAATAAGAGGTTGTCTCTCTATCTCCATCCTCCGCCACACCAATTGTTCTTTATGCCAACAACTTCACTAACATTGGTCGTGGGAAAGGAAGGCCTCAAAACAAAGGCTTGATGCTCTGCAGGAACTCCAATAAAACAAACCACACGATGGAATCATGCTAATTCAAACATGCTTCCCACCTGGATATCGCACCAAGAACAACAGATCCTCTTCAACATCTAATTCATCCAACAATGCAAACAAAGATGGAGTAATATCGAAAAAAGACTACCAACATCTTCTGCTTCTTATACAACAATCAAAGAAGGATGCTCAGAACTCAACTAATGACAAGGGTCCCTCTTCCTATACTATATTAAGTATATTCAACAAAGGTACTAATTTCTACTTATCTTCTATGTGGATTCTCGACTCAGGGGCATCTGACCATGTATGCCCCTACATCAGGTGTTTTTCAGACATAAAAGTAATTGATCCCATACAAATTCAACTCCCTAATTGGAACAACATAATTGAAATTTTTTTTCCGCAACTATAATCCTTGATCCATGTTTAGTATCACATAACATATTCTTTATTCCCGAGATTAAGTTCAGCCTCATTTTAATTTCTAAGTTATGTCACCACTATCATTATCACATCTCCTTCTCACACAATTCTTGTTACATTCATGATGAGTCTACATAGACGAAAATTGGTCAAGTGGTGCAACATAGGAGTCTCTACATCTTGCACAAAGACCCTATACACCAAAATATGCACAATCACACACATCTTGTTTACACTTTTAATTGTAATAATAATAGCATGAATAATGACATTTCTTCTGGGAATTTTGATATATGGCACCACATATTAGGCCACCTATCTAATGAGGTGTTGCAACACATGCCCAAGTCCTTTACTGATATCAAATATAATAAAATTTTACTATGTAATGCTTGTCATTTAGCTAAATAGTGTAGACGAGCGTTTCCTGCTAGTACTTCAATTACATCAACTTGTTTTGATTTGTTATATATGGATATCTGGGGTCCTATTGATGTCCCTTCATTAGATGGTTTTCAATATTTTCTCACTATTGTAGATGATTTTACAAGATATACATGGACCTTATTAATGCACAATAAATCTGAAACTATGACTCATATTTACAATTTTGTTGCTTATTGTCAAACCCAATTTTCTGCTAGAAACAAAATCATTATGAGTGACAATGGTAGTGAATTCCTTATGTCATCCTATTATGCACCCTTAGGTATCCTACATCATAGAATCTGCATAGAAACTCTACAATAAAAGAGAAAACATAAGCATCTTCTTAATGTCTCTAGATCCCTATTATACCATGCCAAATTACCTTAAGTGTTTTTGGTCCTTTTCTTTATGTCATGCCACTTATCTCATCAACAGATTATGCAGCCCCATCATCCACAACAACATACCCTATGAACTCCTCTTTAAGTAACCTCCCAACTTTTTACATCTCAAAATCTTTGGGTGTGTTGCACCCCAAAATTTTCCCTCTCATGTTTTCCAAAGTCTTCCCCCTGTCTGGTTGATCACAAACTCTTGCCTTAGGAAAAAGAAGATTTTTGAGTGGTACTTTAAGTACCTTTCGATTGGCATCCTGAAAGACACTTTGATTGACATTCTGGACAAGTACCTTTCGATTGGCATCCTGAAAGACACTTCGATTGACATTCTGGACAAGTATTTTGATTGGCATCCTGAAAGACACTTCGATTGACATTCTGGACAACCATTTCGATTGGCATCCTGAAAGACCCTTCGATTGGCATTCTAAAGGAGTCTTTCGATTGGCATTATGGACAAGCATTCGATTGGAATTATGTCAAGGAAATTTCGACAGGCATGTCAACCATGTCCTTCGATTAGCATGAACAACACCTTTTGATTGGCCTGTTAGCAGAGCCTTTCAATTGGAATCCTTCGATTGATATTTGGGCCAGGCCCATTCGAAGGGTACGCAGGGAGTCCATTCGAAAGAGGCAAATCAGGACTAATCGAAGAGCATGGCCTGAAAGCATTCGAAATCCAAGCGTCCAGGTTCATTCAAGGGACACGAATGTTTCAAAAGAGGAAATAATTTAATGTGTTTGATTTTTGTCCAGAGTGTTAAAGGCCTGTTTTAATGGCTGTCCCTTGCCATTACTGAACCCTCACACCCTTATAAATACAGAGGCCAGCATACATTACTAAGACAGAAAATATACACAGAAAATATACACACGAAAATCAGACGAAAATTATAGAACGAAAATACACACAAAAACCCTGCAGAAAAAACAGAAGCATTGGAGAGACGCTGCCCATACAATCCATCAAAGGTTGTCAGAGTTTTACAAGCCAAAGCAGTCCTTCAGATCGAAGGTGCCCATGCCCAGAAGCCACCCTTCAGCAAAAGCAGCCAAGCCCAGAAGCCCAGATCGAAGGTTCCTGCATCCAGGAAGCGCCCAAATCGAAAGTCCAAATTGTTGGTAAGAAAGGGTAAATTATCCAACCTTGTTTTTGTATAACACATCATTACTTGTTGTTACCTTCGATTTGCCATCCTAGACAGGATCAAAGGGCCTGGGTTTGGCACCCAGGTCATGTTTTTCGTGTGCTAACATTTGCTGCAGATTTAGCCTGAAGAGACCCCAACAAGTGCAGGATCAAAGGGCCTGGGATTCAATACCCAAGCCCTGCATTTTATTTCGCTCACATACTTTTGCAGGTATAACAACCCAGATCGAAGGAGACACCTTCTCTGGATCGAACCCATTAGCATGCTGGATTGAAGGAGGCATCTCATGCTGGATCGAAGGAGGCATCTCATTCCTGGATCGAAAGCCATGACCTCCATGATCAAAAGACAGTCCTCTTCCCTGGATCGAAGGCTACTCACGCCTTGCTGTCTGGCCCAATCGAAAGGACCAGGACCCTCTCTGGATCGAAGCAGTCCATTCCTTCCCTGGGTCGAAGCTCTTTTTTTCCTTGGATCGAAGGATCCCTCTTGCATTTTATTTTTATTTTCCATGGACTTCTTTTTTTTATCTTTTTAATTAACCTTAAAATAAATAAAAAAAACCACAAAAACATTAGGCTAGTTCTTTTTCTATTAAATTAATCTTGTTAATTAACCCTTTAATTATCTTAACATTTTTCCAAAACTAAAATTAAATAGATTTATATTATTTTCTCAAAATAAAATAAAACAACAAAAAAGATTTTATTCTTAGATTTTTAGAGGTTATATTCAGATTCGCGTGCGCTTATTTTATTGTAACTGTCTATTGGTTTATAATAGCTTAGCTGAGACTTTTTATACTTTACTGCTTTTGATTCCCCCAATTTTTGGACATGTAAATAGTCCCCCTCCCCGAAGCCTTGTAATAGCGTAGGATTTACAATTCCCGCACTTTAAATTCCTGTACATATATTAACTGTTTAGATGTATGCTAACTAGGATTGTATGACAAGATCTGTCTTAACTTAAAATCAACAGTAGCTCACCATAACATGTACACAGATAATATAAACTAAAAATTGACACATGCACATGCCACTCTTAAGGTATACCTCACTTGGTTGCCTCGAACGTGGTCATTAAGTATAGAATGTTTTAGAGGTCGTCCTTTTGTCCCAAGATCATAAGTTGTCTCGAAACGGTTGCCTCGGAAAAATGATCTAAGACATTAGGATTACCACTAAAGTGTCCTAACGTTGCTTTAGTGACCACACGTCCCTAAAATCGAATTGACCCGAAAACTCCAACGACGTACTCCTCAATAGTGAGATAGTACTGTCTAAAGGACATTTGCACAATTAAATTCCTTTTTGAGTAGGTAGATATTCTTAAGTACTTTCTCTCTTTTAAACAAAACAAAAAACTTTTCGCACTTACACTTTTCGAACAAAGTTTTCAAAAACACTTCATACACTCTTGAGGACAGAAGCAAGAGTTAAAATGAAGTTTCAAACAAAACTCTTTTCAAAACCCACAATCACAAAGAAAAGGAAACCTTTTGAAAACATAGTGAGCAAGTACCTAAGAGCCCGTGGATAACCACAGATAGAAAGGGTGCTAACACCTTCCCTTTCTATAATCTACCTCCCGAACCCGAGAAACATCTCGATAAGGAATTTTTCTGTGCTTTTGTCCTTTCCCTTGTTGGATAAAATAAAAGACGGTGGCGACTCTTGCTTACCGCGACACTTTGCAAAAACAAACGCAAACGCGAACCAGCATTCCAAAAACAGTCAGTTCTCGTTCCCACCGATCACAGAACTGGCGACTCTGCTGGGGATGGATTGTAAGTGAGGTATACCTTAGGATTAGATCACTTGTGTTTTCAATTATATTGCTTTGTATGATTTTAATTTTGTGGGCTTGTATCGGAGTTCTATAGATCCTAACCCAGATCTGGGGGTACCCTTTTTAGGTAAGTAGCAATAAACTGTGAGGGATCTGTCTGGCGTAGACCGACACGGATGAAGCAGTAGCTACGTTGGTGTGGCACCTTGGTCTGTACCGATATCCCTTGTGTTGAAACGAGGAGAATATGGGTCTTCTGAGGAGTCATTAAGCACCAACTGACCTTAGAACCTTAAATTGACCAACTTGGCCATAGAACAGTAGCAGTATGCTACACTCATTGAGACTAAACTCTCGCGATGGTTCCGGCCGCAAGAAAAGGTTGCTAAGCTGGAATTATGACCGATTGAGGGTAGTCAGTGATATCGAGATCCTCTAGAACCCGGTTACTATTTTTTAGGACAGGTCTTAACCAACTGAAACTGAAAGAGGGTAATGCCTAAAACTCCATGCCAGCCTAAACTTAAGGCTATATGTGTGACTTGTGTGCCTTCAAACTTGAACTACTTGCACATTCTTGTTATCTGACAACAGAAGTTCCTTGCAGGTTTTGTTTACAGTCCTTATCCAATAACTTGGATTTATTGCAGAGCTCACTTACATCACCTCACTTTTTGCTTAAACGCATAGCATATACATCATAACATCATACCTTAACATTTCCTTAACCATTTCAAGGATCTCAAGGGTCTGTGATGTAGGTTATGGTACATCAAAAGTCTAGCAAGGGGCAAATGGGATTTATTTTCCTCTAGCCAAGGTTGTCTAGAAATCCAAGCACGACAATTTGAGTCAGGGGCGATGACCCACTCGATATGGTGAGCTTGACTCTTGAAGAAGGAATCTCAGCAACATGAAGTTCCTTCAATCAAGCTACCAGATGCAAATTCTAACAAGTTTCTTGTTTACCCCGCGAGATCCTTGAAAACATTGCATACATATATCATACATATCATTGCATAACAGGTCTCCCAATACAGGTCTCTCATGTTCTCGCTGTTTATTTCAGCAATGGCTTTGCCACAAGACAACCAGGATCTTCATACTCAAGAGACTCAGTTCAGGGAAATCTTCCTAAACCTATCCAAGGGGCAGGAAGAGTTGAGAACACTCCTCATGGGGAACTTGGTCAAGAAAAGTCCTGAAGACAATAAGGACGAACGGATGAAACATCTGCAAGCTGAGGTAGATGCATTGAGAACCCAGATGTTGGGGCAGATGGCTCTTATCCAAGGCTTAGCTCGGGAACAAGAAGAGCTGAGAACCATGATCAACCAGCTTCATCAAGACAGATACAACAACATGAAGCAAACGGTCAAGGCTGGTGGTCAAGTCATTGATTAGCCTCCAAGAAGACAAGGGTTTGGCTTGGTAAAGAATGGACCTCTCCAAGTTGCTACTACCTCAAGGGTCCAACAACAACCTCACCAAAAGCAACGGGTTGACCAGAGGCCGTTTACCAAGCTCAACATGCCGCTGTCCCAAGCTTTGCAACATCTGTTGAGACTGAATCTGGTGACGTTAGTAGGACCTCATCCGAATCCTAAGACTTCTTCACCAAACTACAATCCTGATGCAAGGTGCGAGTACCATTCTAACAGTCAGGGGCACGATACTGACGACTGTTGGAAGTTGAGGTACAAAATTCAAAACCTGATTGATGAAGGAGCATTGGAATTCACACAAGATGGTCAGGTTGAGTTTTTCTACCATCCCTCCAAGGTTCACCATTTGAAGTGATCAGTACTGAGACGAGAAGACTTTTGTTCATTTGAATTTTCAAGTTGTAATCTCTTTGCTATTCAAACATTTATCTATTAATGTCAAACTCTGTTTCACTAATGCATTGCATATGTTTGTCTTGAATTCATCCTTTAATTACATTTAAACTATGCTTTTTACTCACTTTATGACATTCAACTCTTAATAAAAGTTACAATCCTTTAGAGGGAGGATGACGAAACAATGCCATAATCTCATACAGTATGCTTTTGGACAGACCTTGCTAACGATGTACAGACATTTCTTTCAAATCCTAAACACTGGAGTTATAAGGAAGATAATCCCTAGTCAACCCCTTCGAGCCAAAGAAGTAGGAGTTTTCTGTTTTTAAACAAATTGAAACCTTTGATTTAAACCTGGGGCAGGGTAGTCTCTCAATTAATTCAAAAGATATGCATTGAAGTCGCAAAATTCTCAGTTCATAATACAACGAACGACATCAAAAGCATTCCTCTGGAATCAAAAGACAGTGGTGGTTCCTTATCTCATAGGCAGTCAATCTCTCAACAACAAAAAAGCCCACTGAGCCAAAACCTATAAAGGAGGTTTAAGAAAGCCGGGGCATCCCGCTGACTGTAATCTCGAAAACAGGAACAGTCAGGCAAAAATTAGGGATAACAAATCAAAAGAACGAGGTCATTACAAATCCTTGACAACATGAAAAATGTTGCAAAAAATGATGACTGCCTTCAAAAATCCAACTTGTGTGAACCAACACCAAAAATGTCGTTCCAGACTCATTTGGAGTTCAAATGCACAATTAACTGAGTTTAGGATTGAAGAACATCACGAAGAGCGGGTGGGTACAAATATACTTTGAGCCTTTATCCTTTGTTTCTTAAACCGTGAACCAAGCCACGTTACAACCCTTCAAAAGTCCTAACTGAAGCATGGGTTAGTTCGAAAGCAGACTGTTACAAAAGGTATCCTGACTCCTGTAAGGCTTTGCCCTAAATCTTGTGTTGAATTTGTCTTATAAAGAGTTTTCTGCTAAAAAACGCATTTTTCAAAAACTTTGATACAAGCATAAACTTTGCATTATCTGAATATCACTGTTTGCATTTGGCTATTTGTTTGACAGCGGAGAAATTCACACAACGAATATCCGATGAACGAAATCCCTCTTAGTGAACAAAATCACTTCAAAAAGGATGACACTTCCATTGGCAAATGTCCTATAAACAAGGGGGCATGACATGCCACTATCTAGAACACCTGGGGCAGTCCAGTCAAGATTCCAGGAAATCTCTGAAGAAGTGCAGAGTAACCAGGGGCAAGTCTCCATCTCCGTCACCTGGGGCATGGGACATGAATTCCAGCAACGAATCTTGCATGATCAAACATCTTCTGGTAGTATGGAAACACGACACTACTGGCAGTGACACCTCCCTACACTCTGAGAGCGTGGACATAGTCAAAAAAGTACTACGCATAATCAAAGACCCGCTAGGTTGACTGGCCTATGCAAAAATAAGGGCTTCCCGGCGAACCAAAAGGGTTCGGGCAAAAATAAGGGATGAAAATGAAAATTTGTACACCCGGTAAGTCGAAAACCTGAAAAGGCGGCTTGGGAAAAAAAGGGTATCCCGATGGACTGAAAACCCGAAAGGGCGGTCCAGGAAAAAATTAGGGATCAAAGCGTACGACTATGTCCCGTCATCTTGTCACTTGCCTACCAGAAGAAGATTTGTCACTTCAATCGACAATTACCAAGCACCTCATAGGTGGGGATAATACCAGATCCACAGGGCCGCCGCAGGCACCTTGTCCCGCAGAAACAGGGGCAATAAAAATTGTCCAAACTGTATAGTTGCTCTTCTCACCAGGTACAGAGGTATATTCAGCTGAAGAATATGGCTAAGATACTTTCACTCCCCGCAGAGTAAGACAGCAATGGTAGCTCTCCCAGCCGAGACTTACAACTATGAACAAATCAGCAATACTCTCCCCAAGCAGAGTTAGTCTACCGTCAACCCCGAAAAGGTTTGGTATCCCCATAAGATCTTAATATTCCCCAGCGGAGTATAAGGATATTCTCCAGCAAGCGTAAGAGTATCCCCGACAGTCTTAATATTCCTCAACAGAGTATAAGAATGTTTCCCGGAGGAATACAAGATACCCCCAGTGGAGCCATTTCCCCAGCGCAGTCTAAAAAAAAAGTTTCCCCAATGGAGTTGAATCATCTTCCCCAGTAGATTCTGGAAGCTTATCCCCTGTGAAGCACAAATAAGTCTCCCCAGCCAATTTCAGAAGGTTATCCTCTCCAAGTTGCAACTGAAAGATCATCCCTAGCGAAGTTCTTTCTTTCCCCAAGCAGGACTTCTATCCTCAACAGATTCAATATCACCAGCAACGGTAATCCATCCCCAGCGGAGTTTATCATCAAAATCCCCAACAGAGCTTATCAACGGAATCCCCACCGGAGTTTATCGTTAAAATCCTCAGCAGAGTATATCTTCCCCAGCGGAGTTCATCGTTAAAATCTCCGCAAAGTATCTCTTCCCCACAGAGTATTTCCCCTCAGAGTAATCTCTTCATCCTGTTTATCCCCCATCGGAGTTCTTTTCTCCTAACAGGTTTATCCTTGCAATCATCTTCGTTCGTCATCCCCAGCGGAAACGAAGAATTCAACTCTATTCTCCAGTAAGCTATCCGGGATTAATTTTCCCCAGCTAAAACATCACACTTCCATACATCATGATACATGCATATACACATCATACCATCTCATTTATGTTGAGAACATCATTGCTTGATCCATATCATGCATTGCATATGACTGACCTTTACCTTTCAGGAAAGATCCAGTTGAAGATTCCAAGACCTTGCCTGGTCCAGTTAAATCGATTCCTAAAGATTTTTCTGATGTCGATCCAGTCAAAGGCCTTCTCTGGTCCAGTTAAATTGATTCCTAAAGATTTTCCTGATGTAGATCCAATTGAAGATTCCAAGACCTTGCCTGGTCCAGTTAAATCGATTCCTAAAGATTTTTCTGATGCCGATCCAGTCAAAGGCCTTCTCTGGTCCAGTTAAATCGATTCCTAAAGATTTTCCTGATGCAGATCCAGTTGAAGATTCCAAGACCTTGCCTGGTCCAGTTAAATCGATTCCTAAAGATTTTTATGATGCCGATCCAGTCAAAGGCCTTCTCTGGTCCAGTTAAATCGATTCCTAAAGATTTTCCTGATGTAGATCCAGTTGAAGATTCCAAGACCTTGCCTGGTCCAGTTAAATCGATTCCTAAAGATTTTTCTGATTTCGATCCAGTCAAAGGCCTTCTCTAGTCCAGTTAAATCGATTCCTAAAGATTTTCCTGATGCAGATCCAGTTGAAGATTCCAAGACCTTGCCTGGTCCAGTTAAATCGATTCCTAAAGATTTTTCTAATGCCGATCCAGTCAAAGGCCTTCTCTGGTCCAGTTAAATCGATTCCTAAAGATTTTCCTGATGCAGATCCAGTTGAAGATTCCAAGACCTTGCTTGGTCCAGTTAAATCGATTCCTAAAGATTTTTCTGATGCCGATCCAGTCAAAGGCCTTCTCTGGTCCGGTTAAATCGATTCCTAAAGATTTTCCTGATGCAGATCCAGTTGAAGATTCCAAGACCTTTCCTGGTCCAGTTAAATCGATTCCTAAAGATTTTTCTGATGCCGATCCAATCAAAGGCCTTCTCTGGTCCGGTTAAATCGATTCCTAAAGATTTTCCTGATGCAGATCCAGTTGAAGATTCCAAGACCTTTCCTGGTCCAGTTAAATCGATTCCTAAAGATTTTTCTGATGCCGATCCAGTCAAAGGCCTTCTATGGTCCGGTTAAATCGATTCCTAAAGATTTTCTTGATGCAGATCCAGTTGAAGATTCCAAGACCTTGTCTGGTCCAGTCAAATCGATTCCTAAAGATTTTTCTGATGCCGATCCAGTCAAAGGCCTTCTATGGTCCAGTTAAATCGATTCCTAAAGATTTTTCTGATGCCGATCCAGTTGAAGATATTCCAAGACCTTGTCTGGTCCCGTTAAATCGATTCCTAAAGATTTTTCTGACACGGATCCAGTCAAAGGCCTTCTCTGGTCCAGATAAATCGATTCCTAAAGATTTTTCTGATGCCGATCCAGTTGAAGATGTTCCAAAACCTTTTTAAGTCCCAGTTTAATACCTGTAGCAAGCCAGGAAAACTATATGTGGACGACTGATTGTAGATTAATACCTGAAACCAGCCAGGAAAACTATCTACATGATGAGATTGAAGATTAATACCTGTAACAAGCCAGGAAGACCTTTCTTTCTCAGGTCAGAGATTAATACCTGTAACAAGCCAGGAAAACTATCTACACAAAGAGATTGAAGATTAATACTTGGAACCAGACAGGACGAGTACTATAACTTCAACGGTATACTCCCGGTGAGCACGAGTCAGTTCCAAAATCTCAAACAAAGTTAGACTTCCCCAGTGGAATCTTCTACAACAACAGGTATGCAAGTTCTCGCTAAGGAATCTCTTATGTGATCGACACTCCTGCAGATGGCATCTATAAGCCCATCCTCCTACCAACAACCTCCAGATGGCATCCATAAGCCCATCCTCCTACCAACAACCTCCAGATGGCATCCATAAGCCCATCCTCCTGCCAACAATCTCCAAATGGCATCTGTAAGCCCATTCCCGACGTTACAATGCTGATACTACACCATGCGAGTGCAAATTTATGGGCACTCTAGTGTTCAATTATCTTCCACCTTCAGATTGCGAAAGGCTAGAAAGCCAATCTATATCCTCAGGTTTAAGAAAATTGAACAGGGGCAACTGATGCACCCCAAAATTTTCCCTCTCATGTTTTCCAAAGTCTTCCCCCTGCCTGGTTGATCACAAACTCTTGCCTAAGGAAAAAGAAGATTTTTGAGTGGTACTTTAAGTACCTTTCGATTGGCATCCTGAAAGACACTTCGATTGACATTCTGGACAAGTACCTTTCGATTGGCATCCTGAAATACACTTCGATTGACATTCTGGACAAGTATTTTGATTGGCATCCTGAAAGACACTTCGATTAACATTCTGGACAAGCATTTCGATTGGCATCCTGAAAGACCCTTCGATTGGCATTCTGAAGGAGTCTTTCGATTGGCATTATGGACAATCATTCGATTGGAATTATGTCAAGGCAATTTCGACAGGAATGTCAACCATGTCCTTCAATTGGCATGAACAACACCTTTTGATTGGCCTGTTAGCAGAGCCTTTCGATTGGAATCCTTCGATTGATATTTGGGCCAGGCCCATTCGAAGGGTACGCAGGGAGTCCATTCGAAAGAGGAAAATCAGGACTAATCGAAGAGCATGGCCTGAAAGCATTCAAAATCCAAGCGTCCAGGTTCATTCAAGGGACACGAATGTTTCAAAAGAGGAAATAATTTAATGTGTTTGATTTTTGTCCAGAGCGTTAAAGGCCTGTTTTAATGGTTGTCCCTTGCCATTACTGCACCCTCACACCCCTATAAATACAGAGGCCAGCATACATTACCAAGACAGAAAATATACACAGAAAATATACACACGAAAATCAGACGAAAATTATAGAACGAAAATACACACAAAAACCCTGCAGAAAAAACAGAAGCATTGGAGAGACGCTGCCCATACAATCCATCAAAGGTTGTCAGAGTTTTCCAAGCCAAAGCAGTCCTTCAGATCGAAGGTGCCCACGCCCAGAAGCCACCCTTCAGCAAAAGCAGCCAAGCCCAGAAGCCCAGATCGAAGGTGCCTGCATCCAGGAAGCACCCAAATCGAAAGTCCAAACTGCTGGTAAGAAAGGGTAAATTATCCAACCTTGTTTTTGCATAACACATCATTACTTGTTGTTACCTTCGATTTGCCATCCTAGACAGGATCAAAGGGTCTGGGTTTGGCACCCAGGTCATGTTTTTCGTGTGCTAACATTTGCTGCAGATTTAGCCTGAAGAGACCCCAACAAGTGCAGGATCAAAGGGCCTGGGATTCAATATCCAGGCCCTGCATTTTATTTCGCTCACATACTTTTGCAGGTATAACAACCCAGATCGAAGGAGACACCTTCTCTGGATCGAACCCATTAGCATGCTAGATTGAAGGAGGCATCTCATGCTGGATCGAAGGAGGCATCTCATTCCTGGATCGAAAGCCATGACCTCCATGATCAAAAGACAATCCTCTTCCCTGGATCGAAGGCTACTCACGCCTTGCTGTCTGGCCCAATCGAAAGGACCAGGACCCTCTCTGGATCGAAGCAGTCCATTCCTTCCCTGGGTCGAAGCTCTTTTTTTCCTTGGATTGAAGGATCCCTCTTGCATTTTATTTTTGTTTTCCATGGACTTCTTTTTTTTATCTTTTTAATTAACCTTAAAATATAAAAAAACCACAAAAACATTAGGCTAGTTCTTTTTCTATTAAATTAATCTTGTTAATTAACCCTTTAATTATCTTAACATTTTTCCAAAACTAAAATTAAATAGATTTAGATTATTTTCTCAAAATAAAATAAAACAACAAAAAAGATTTTATTCTTAGATTTTTAGAGGTTATTTTCAGATTCGCGCGTGCTTATTTTATTGTAACTGTCTATTGGTTTGTAATAGCTTAGCTAAGACTTTTTATACTTTACTGCTTTTGATTCCCCCAATTTTTGGACATGTAAATAATCCCCCTCCCCGAAGCCTTGTAATAGCGTAGGATTTACAATTCCCGCACTTTAAATTCATGTACATATATTAACTGTTTAGATGTATGCTAACTAGGATTGTATGACAAGATCTGTCTTAACTTAAAATCAACAGTAGCTCACCACAACATGTACAAAGATAATATAAACTGAAAATTGACACATGCACATGCCACTCTTAGGGTACACCTCACTTGGTTGCCTCGAACGTGGTCATTAAGTATAGGATGTTTTAGAGGTCGTCCTTTTGTCCCAAGATCATAAGTTGCCTCGAAACGGTTGCCTCGGAAAAATGATCTAAGACATTAGGATTACCACTAAAGTGTCCTAACGTTGCTTTAGTGACCACACGTCCCTAAAATCGAATTGACCCGAAAACTCCAACGACGTACTCCTCAATAGTGAGATAGTACTGTCTAAAGGACATTTGCACAATTAAATTCCTTTTTGAGTAGGTAGATATTCTTAAGTACTTTCTCTCTTTTAAACAAAACAAAAAACTTTTCGCACTTACACTTTTCGAACAAAGTTTTCAAAAACACTTCATACACTCTTGAGGACAGAAGCAAGAGTTAAAATGAAGTTTCAAACAAAACTCTTTTCAAAACCCACAATCACAAAGAAAAGCAAACCTTTTGAAAACATAGTGAGCAAGTACCTAAGAGCTCGTGGATAACCACGGATAGAAAGGGTGCTAACACCTTCCCTTTCTATAATCTACCTCCCGAACCCGAGAAACATCTCGATAAGGAATTTTTCTGTGCTTTTGTCCTTTCCCTTGTTGGATAAAATAAAAGACGGTGGCGACTCTTGCTTACCGCGACACTTTGCAAAAACAAACGCAAACGCAAACCAGCATTCCAAAAACAGTCAGTTCTCGTTCCCACCGATCACAGGGTGCCTAACCTATGTTACCTCCATTACTAAGCATAGAAAAAACTTAATCCTAGGGCCATTAAATGTATTTTCTTAGGTTACCCTAATGGCATTAAAGGATATCTCTTATTTTACCTTCACACTAGATCCACCCTTATCTCTAGAGATTGTATTTTCTATGAAACCATCTTCCCCTACACAAAACCCATCAACACACATGAACAAACCCATGATCATGACCATACGACTATACCTTTAATATTTGACATTCCGCCATTCACCAATTCTTCAACCCCCAACATCCATCCTCCTACAACTGACCTAAATTCTCAACAAACTGGTCCCAACCTTCCAACAACACCTCATTCCCCTCAACCTTCTACCCTGAACCCCCATCCCCTCCTTACTCACATGTTGCCACACATGAACATCAACATGAGTTAGCCACCACCAATATTAGACAATCCACAAGAACTAGGACTGCCCATGCATACTTAAAATATCTTGTTTGTAACAACTTTCATTCTCACATTCCTCATGATATCTCCAAATATATTTCTTATAACATTATTTCTCATGCATTCATTCATATATTTATGCTATTACCTTTGTTTGTGATCCTGTTTCATTTAAGGAAGCCAACTAATATTCTCATTGGAACAAAGCTATGAATATAGAAATACAAGCCCTTATAGCCAATAACGCTTGGATCTACACAACACTACCCTCAGATAAAAAGGCTATAGGTTGCAAATGGATCTACAAGATTAAATTTAATGCTGATGGATCCATTGAACACCATAAAGCACGATTAGTTGCCCAAGGTTTAACACATGTTACATGTACCAACTTCTTTAACACTTTTCCCCTGTTGCAAAGTTAACCACTGTAAGACTCCTTCTAGCCATAGATTCCTCATTAAATTTGCATATGTTTCAACTTGATGTTCACAATGCTTTTCTCCACGAAAATTTGGATGAGGAATTGTATATGTCTTTACCTAAAGGAATCACACCTTCTTATCCAAATCAAGTGTGCAAACTTTTAAAAACAATTTATGGTTTAAAATAAACGAGTCGACAATGGTTTAAAAAACTGTCTGTTGTTTTGTTATTAAATGGTTTCAAACAATGCCCTTTTGATCACTCATTATTTATTCATCAATTGCCTGACAGTTTTACTGCTATACTGATTTATGTTGATGATCTTGTGCTTGTAGGGAAATAACTCAAAGATTATCAATCAAATCAAAGTAACACTACAACATCATTTTCATATTAAAGATCTTAGAGCTTTGAAGTACTTTCTTGGCCTCGAGGGTGCACACACAAGTTCAGGAATCGACCTTTGCCAGTGGAAATACACTCTTGATATTTTAACCATTGTTGAACTCTTGTGTGTTAGAACAAGATTGGTTCTGATCATATCTCAGAGTTTTGATGATAACAATAAAATATATTTTATATAATTGATACTCTGATGAGCATATTTATTTGTTTCAGATAATATTCTGACTGATCACTTTGACGTGCTGAGCTGAAAATAAATGAAGAAGTTCTTTGATGAAAGAACTATTTGTTTTAGCGCAAGTTCTGATGCTGACTCTGATAAGAAACTATTTAATGCATCTTCTAACGCTTAGCAAGTTTCCATGTTTAGAAGTACTTAGCAAGGCAAGCGCTGATCAGAAGTACTTTGCAAGCAAATGCTGATAAGAAGAATTCTGCAAGCAAGCGCTGATCAGAAGATTTGCAAGCATGTTCTGAAGCAAGACGTGAAGCTAGTTCTGAAAGAATATAGAAGCTAACAAGTATTGTCAAGGTTCAAGAAACATGCTCTGACAAAGTTCCGTTTGTTCATTTAATGCAAAGACAGCTACATGCACTCAAGTGTTTACGCTAGTTCATTGGAAAATGCAATTGTTGCACCCCAAAATTTGCCCTCTCATGTTTTCCAAAGTCTTCCCCCTGCATGGTTGACCAGAAACCCTTGCCTAAGGAAAAAGAAAATTTTTGAGTGGTGCTTTAAGTACCTTTCGATTGGCATTCTGAAAGACCCTTCGATTGGTATTCTGAATGAGCCTTTCGATTGGCATTCTGGACAAGCCTTTCGATTGGCATCCTGGACAAGCGCTTCGATTTTCATTCTGAAAGACCCTTCGATTGGTGTTCTGAAGGAGCCTTTTGATTGGCATTCTGGACAAGCACTTCGATTGGCATTATGGACAAGCACTTCGATTGGCATCATGTCAAAGCCCTTCGATTAGAATTCTAAAAGACCTTTTCGTTTGGCACCCTGGGCCAAGCCTTTCAATTGGCATGCCAAGGGATCCTTCGATTAGCATGAACAACACCTTTCGATTGGCCTGTTAACAAAGCCTTTCGACTGGCCTGTTAACAAAGCCATCAAGAGGGCACTAAAAAAAACATGTCCAGGTACACTGAACATGAGAAGATGGCATGTTTTCCTTGCAAATATGGCAATAATTAAATGCTGATTGTGGATTTAATTCCTGAGTTAAAAGCCAGATTCTTGCCTTTTCTGTTCCTAAAGAGCTGATTCGACCAAAGTGACTCTTTTCAAATCAAGCAGTCGAAGCAGAAGAAGTCCATTCGAAGGAGGCAACTTAGGACCAATCGAAGAGCAGGGCCTGAAGGCATTCAAAATTCAAAAATGTCCAGGTTCATTCAAGAGACACGAATGTTTTAAAATAGGAAATATTTTAATGTGTCTGATTCTTGTCTCATGGCTTTAATGGCCTGTTTAATTGGCTGTCTCTTGCCGTTACAAGACCCCCACACTCCTATAAATATAGGGCCATCATACAGTGCCAAGGACGGGGAAAAACACACGGAAAAAATAGAGAAAAGAAAAAAATAGAGGATTTGGAGATACGCTGCCCACAACCCACCACAAGTTGTCAATGTTTTCAGAAGTGATCCAGGTCAAAGCAACCCTTCAACAAAAGTATCCACGCCCAGAAATCCCAGATTGAAAGTGCTCCCATCCAGCCAGTGCCCAAATCGAAGACTTAATCTGCAGGTAAGAAAGGGTAAATTTTCCAACTTTACATTTGCATCACACATTATTACTTGTTGTTACCTTTGACTTGCCATCCTAGACAGGATTGAAAGGCCTGGGTTTGGCGCCCAGGTTATGTTCTTCATTTGCCAATACTTGCTGCAGACATAGCCTGAAGAGACCTAGCAAGCGCATGATCGAAGGGCCTGGGGTTCAATACCCAGGCCCTGAGTTTTATTTTGCTAACATACTTTTGCAAGTATAGCATCCCATATCGAAGGATACACCTTCTCTGGATCGAAGCTTCCCATAGTCCTCCTGGATCGAAGAAGGCATTTTTCCCAGGATCGAAGGGAACTCCCCTTCCCTGGATCGAAGGCTATTCATGCCCACTTCCTGGAGCAATCGAAAGAACCATGACCCTATCTGGATCGAAGCTTCCATTCCCTCCTTGGCTCTAAGCTCCTTTTTTCTCTGGATCGAAGGATCCCCCTTGTATTTTATTTTTGTTTTCATTGACATCTTTTTATCTTTTTAATTAACATTAAAACATAAAATCAAAAACACAAAAAAACATTAGGCTAGTTTTTTCTATAAAATTAACTTTGTTAATTAATATTTTAATTATCTTAACATTTTCTCAAAACTAAAATTAAGGAGATTTAGATTATTTTCCCAAAATAAAATAAAACAACAAAAAGATTTTATTCTTAGGATCTTTTAGAGGTTATTTTCAGATCCGCGCGCATTTATTATAACTGTCTACTGGTTTGTAATAGCTTAACTAAGACTTTTACACTTTACTGCTTTATTCCCCCAATGTTGGACATATAAATAATCCCCCTCCCCGAAGCCTTGTAATAGCGTAGGATTTACAATTCCCACACTTTAAATTCCTGTACATATATTAACTGTTTAGATGTATGCTAACTAGGATTGCATGACAAGATTAACTCTTAATTTAAAATCAATCGTAGCTCACCATAACATGTACAAAGATAATATAAACTGAAAATTGACACACTCACACATGCCACTCTTAGTGTACGCCTCACTTGGTTGCCTCGAACGTGGTCATTGAGTATAGGAAGTCTTAGAGGTCGCCCTCCTGTCCAAAGATCAAAGTTGCCTCTAAATGGTTGCCTCGATAAAAATGATCTAAGACGTTAGGGTTACCGCTAAAGCATCCTAACATTGCTTTAGTGACTATACGCCCCTTAAATCGAATTGACCCGAAAACTCCAACGACGGTGCTACCTACTCCTCAATAGTGGGATAGCACTGTCTAAAGGACACTTGCACAGTCTAATTCCTTTTTGAGTAGGTAGATGTTCTTAAGTACTTGCTCCTTTTAAAAACAAAATAAAACTTTTCGCACTTACACTCTCTTCAAAAACAAAACTCTTTTCAAAACCCACAAACACAAAGAAAAGCAAACTTTTGAAAACATAGTGAGCAAGTACCTAAGAGTCCGTGGATAACCACAGATAGAAAGGGTGCTAACACCTTCCCTTTCTATAATCTACCTCCCGAACCCAAGAAACAATCTCGAAAAGGAATTTTTCTGTGCTTTTGTCCTTTCCTTGTTGGATAAAATAAAAGACGGTGGCGACTCTTGCTTACCGCGACATTTTGCGAAAACAAACGCAAACGCGAACCAGCATTAAAAAACAGTCAGTTCTCATTCCCACTGATCACAGCAATACTGCAAGCAAACACACAAACATTTATTGCTCTCCACTTTTGAAGGTAGCAATGATCATTTTCTTCATGCTATATATAGAAGATCATTTATTTCAAGCCAACTACTCAACAAATTTAAAAGAGCCCAACTAGGTTAAAATATTCTGGTGCTCAGAAATCATTTTACAAACACTTTGTGCAAAAACTAATCTTAGTGAAAAATCACAGTTTGTGATATAGCTTTCTAAGAAGCAATTTGTTTCACTATCTGTAAAGATTTAATTCTTGTATTTGTTCCTTGAGAGACCAAGTTTGGTCAGATTTCTGAAGAAGGCTAGGACTAGTTTGAGTCTTAGTGGTGTTAGTCACTTGTAAGTTTACTTGTGCATTGTATTGTTAGTCACAACAATTTGGTTGTGTGATTGTAATCAGTTGATTATGGTGAATTAAGTCCTTGTTGAGAAAGGTGAAATCACCTTGGCGGGTGGACTGAAGTAGTTTGAGTTCAAACGAACCAGGATAAAAATAACTGTGTCTTTCCATTATTGTTGAGCCTTTAAGAAAAATAAAAAGAGAAACTTATTCACCCCCCCCATTTTAAGTGTTTTCTCACCCTTCAATTGGTATCAGAGCTTGACTTTGAGAGCTAACACTTAACCGTGTCAGGAAAAGATCCAAAAAGAAAACACAAATGGCAACTAAACAAAACAACAATAGCTACAACAAACCTTCTGTATTTGATGGAGAAGATTTTAAATATTGGAAAGATAGACTAGAAAGTTTATTTCTAGGTCATGATAGTGATTTATGGGATATAGTCTTGGATGGTTACACACATCCTACAGACTCAGAAGGAAACAAGATTGATAGAAAAAAATATGGATAGACAATAAAAAGCTGATTTCAAAAATCACCACAGAGCTAGAAATATTTTTTTAAATGCTATCTCTAAAATGGAATATGAGAAGATCACAAATAGAGATACAACACATGATATGTTTGAGTCTCTCAAAATGACTCATGAAGGAAACGCTCAAGTGAAGGAGTCTAAAGCTCCGGCTCTCATCCAGATGTATGAAGCCTTCAAGATGGAAGAAAGTGAATCTATAGAAGCTATGTTCTCAAGGTTCCAAACTCTGATCGCTGGCCTGAGAGTTATGAACAAGGGATACACTAAGGCAAACCACGTTAAGAAGATCATCAGAAGTTTACCCAGAAGACGGGCACCTATGGTCACTGCTTTCAAAGTATTAAAAGATCTGAACAATGTGTCTCTTGAAGAACTCATCAGCGCTCCAAGAATTCATGAGATAGAACTTGATGAGCACGAGCCTCAGAAGAAAGGTAAGTTTGTTACCCTTAAATCAATTAAAAAATATGAAACTAACGCTTTTTAGGCTGAAGAAGAAAACTCTGAAGAATCTGCATCAGAAGAAGATGAACTATCCTTGCTCTCCAGAAGGATCAATCAGCTGTGGAAGCACAAGCAGAAGAATTTCAAAAACTCCAGAAGAACAGGAAATGACTCTGAACAATCCTCTGGATACAAAATATCAAGTAACAAAATTATTAATTGCTATGAATGCAATAAACAAGGTCACTACAAAAGTGATTGTCCAAGGCTTCAGAAGGAGAAACATAAAGGAAAGTTCGTTAAGGAGAAGAAGAAAAGTCTTATGGCAACATGGGATGACTCTGAATCTTCTGAAGACAAAACAAAATTAGAAGATGAACAAGCCAATATAGCTCAAACGGACAACTTATTAAATGGCTCCGAATCTTTCGAATCTGAATCAGGGTCAGAATCAGAATCAGACGCTGAAGAGGTATTCCCTGATTTCACTGTTAATTTTACTAAAGCTGAACTAGGAAAAAGTCTGAGTGAAATTCTGAAAAGATATCAGCAGCTTCGAGTCAAATTCAGGAACCTGAAAAAGGATCTTGCTTCTGACTCTGAAGAAACTGAGAGTCTGAGATTAGAAAACTCTGAGTTAAAAGAAAAGATTTCAAAACTAGAAAATGATTTACAAAACTCTCAGAAGAAAATAATCTCAGAGGATCCCAGTAATGCTGATAAGATCATAAAGGAATATGATCAAAGCTTTCAGAAGTTTCTGGCTAAAAACATAGATAGAAGAAAAATGGCTTCAATGATCTATGGAGTTAGCAGGAAAGACAAAATAGTTATAGGGTACAAAGGCAAAGTATCCCAGCCTAAGAAAGTTAAGGATCTGGTTATCAAACACACTCCTCTCTATTCTCACTTCACCACTGGGCACACACATGATATTAAATATACATCTCACTCTGGAAACTTTTATGCTAATCCAAAGTTCAAACAAAACTTTAAATACTCTAACCCAAGAGGACCCAAAAAGATATGGGTACCAAAAGACAAAATCATCTATGTTGCAGATATTTTTAACAGCAAGGTTGAAACTCCAGTATTAACACCTAGACTCTGGATGCTCTCTACACATGGAGGAAAGAAAGCATATGTTCAAAAACCTGGAATTTAAAGGATTCGTAGATTTCAGAGGCAATTCGAAACAAAAGTTACTGGCTCTGAATCTATTGGAAACAGGAAAGGAAGAATCAGAAGCTCTGTGCGAAGCATGTCAAAAAGGAAAATTTTCAAAACCTTCCTTTAAATAAAAAATATTGTTTCTTCCTCTAGGCCATTAGAATTATTTCTTATTTCCATCCTTTTGGTTGTACTTGTTTTATTCTGAACACTAAAGATAATCTGAACAAGTTTGATTCTAAAGCACAAAAGTGTTTTTTGCTTGGATATTCTGAACGCTCAAAAGGCTATAGAGTATACAACACAGAAACTCTGATTGTTGAAGAATCAATCAAAGTCAGGTTTGATGATAAGCTTGGCCAACAATAGCCAAAGCAAATTGATATTTCTGTAGGTACAGAAGATCATCTCTCAAACTCTGAAAAGTCAGAAGCAAAGGAAGACTCAGAAGCAAAGGAAGACTCATAAGATCCTCCTATTGACAATGCTCTGGATAATCTCAGAATCTCTGAACAATCCTCTCAGAAAAGGTTTCCCAGAATCTCTTCAGCTCATAAAGAAGACGTGATTATTGGAAGGAAAGAAGATCCCATCAGAACAAGATCCTCTCTCAGAATCAATGAAGAATCATTGTTTGGATTGGTATCTCTGATTGAGCCAACCTCTATTGATGAAGCTCTGGAAGACAATGATTGGATCCTAGCAATACAAGATGAACTCAACCAATTTTCCAGAAATGATGTATGGGATCTAGTTCCAAGACCTAAAGGATTTAACATTATAGGAACTAAATGGGTTTTCAGAAACAAACTAAATGATCAAAGAGAGGTGGTCAGAAACAAAGCACGACTGGTTGCACAGGGTTATAGTAAACAAGAAGGAATTGATTATAATGAAACCTTTGCCCCAGTCGCCAGGTTAGAATCTATTAGATTATTAATTTCTTTTGCTGTTCAAAATAATATTTCATTATATCAAATGGATGTTAAAAGTGCATTTTTAAATGGCTATATAGAAGAAGAAGTTTATGTCCATCAACCTCCTGGATTTAATGACTCAAAGTATCCAGAACATGTTTTTAAATTAAAAAAAAGTATTTATAAGGTTTAAAACAAGCTCCCAGAGCTTGGTATGAACGTTTGAGTAATTTTATTTTGGAAAAAGATTTTACCAGAGGGAAAGTGGACACAACTTTATTCAGAAAGACATTTAAAAATGATATTTTGATTTGTCAAATTTATGTTGATGATATTATTTTTGAAACTTCTAATATATCCCTTGGAAAAGAATTTGCTGAGACCATGCAGGCAGAATTTGAGATGAGCATGATGGGAGAATTAAAGTTCTTTCTGGGAATACAAATTAACCAGACTCTAGAAGGTACTTACATACATCAGACGAAGTATGTTAAAGAACTTCTGAAGAAATTTCAGATGTCAGAAAGCAAAGATGCTAAGACACCAATGCATCCAACATGCATTCTGGGAAAAGATGAGGTAAGTATGAAGGTAGATCAGAAGCTCTACAGAGGTATGATTGTATCCCTTCTCTATTTGAATACATCTAGACCTGATATATTATTCAGTGTATGTTTATGTGCTAGATTCCAATCAGATCCTAGAGAATCTCACTTAACTGCTGTTAAGAGAATTATGAGGTATCTGAAAGGTACTACTAATCTGGGTCTGTGTTACAGAAGATCAAAAGAATTCAGACTAGCAGGTTATTGTGATGCTGACTTTGCTGGAGATAAAATTGAAAGAAAGAGCACCTCTGGAAGCTTCCAGTTTCTGGGTGACAATCTTATCTCATGGTACAACAAGAATCAAGCAACAATTGCACTTTCAACAATAGAAGCTGAGTATATATCTGTTGCTGGATGTAGTTCTCAGATGATCTGGATGAAAAGTCAGCTAGAAGATTTTAATCTTTATGAAAGTAAGATTCCTATCTTCTGTGACAATACCTCTGCAATTTGTCTTTCTAAAAATCCCATTTTACATTCTAAAGCTAAACACATAGAAATTAAATATCATTTTATAAGGGACTACATTCAGAAAGGAATTTTAAATTTAAACTTTGTAAAAACAGACCATCAATGGGCTGATATTTTCACCAAACCCCTTTCATAAGATAGATTTAAATTCATTTTGAAAAATATTTGTATGGAATTATGTCCTGAATAAAATTGTATTTATCTTCTGTGTTTGCCTTCAGAATGTTCTGAAATGAATATTCTGATTAACAACTCTTCAGAAGTTAGAAGAGAAGTTACATCAGAAGCTATATATAAAGTTCTGAAATGTTCTAACATTTCACTTCAAGTATAGTTCAGCAGTTCATTATATCAAACAGCTGTCCCATGCAACCTCCAAGAGATGAACACGTGGTGTGTTTCTGAAAGGTCACGCGTGCTAAGCTATTGACGCCGTTCCCAGGTAACTGTTATGATTTGCTCAAATCTCACGCTTTCCCCTCAATTTTCAATATCAGTAAATGCTAAGTAATGATTAGATTCTTTTTAATTAATTTTTTTTTAAAAACTCTTTCATTACCATTTTTCTTCTCTCAACCTAAGTGCTCAAATGACTTCCTCCTCTACTCATTCTAGAAATACCCAATCTGAACAGTACATCATTCCTAAGAGAACTACTATAATTCCAGTGGAAATTCTAGAAGTTATAAGTGAATTGATGGTGGATTTTGATAAACCTAAAAGCAAATGGAAATCTCTATAACTGGAAATCTCATCAGAAAACTATTGGGTTTTGAAGGAAGTGGAGTTTCAAGGATGTGGGAAACGTTCAGAAGAACCTTAGATATTGATTCACTGAAGTTGCAAGACTTATGTCATTCTCAGGTGCTTGAGAACTTCTCCAAACATCTGCATGCCTTCCAGTCAGAAGCTGTTGATATTTAGGACAAGAAGTCTACTCTGATGATTGCTAATGCTCCTGCTGATCAAATGGACATTTCAGAAGATGAGTCTGAAGATGCCTCTGAAGATTCAAATCCTCTGGCAATAGTTATGTTTAATCAACCTTCTGCTAAAGCTGCACCTGAACCTGTGCCAACTTTTATGGTTGATCTAGGCACTCTTCTTTCAACATTTGTTCGTTATGACTCAACGATTTCTACTCCAAAGGCTGTATATGCTGAAGCTTCTTCATCCCCTGCTCCTACTTCACTGGTTATGGAAACTCTGAATGAGCTTTAGAAGGAAAATGAAGTTATTCATGAGCGCTTGGTCAAACAAGATGAGACTAACAAGGGGGAGAAAATGAGTGCTTGTACCTCTGAATCTTTTTTAAAACCTTTACGCTCTTCAATTATTTTTATATACTTTTTGATTATGCCAAAAAGGGGGAGAAAATGAGTATTTTGATCTAATCTATGATTAACAGTTATGGGAAGAAGTCTCAAACATTCTAACAAAATACAAAGATTTCTTTCTATGTTTAAAAGAATTTTGCAGGTATCACTAAACTCTGAAAGTTTAATTCAACTGAACATTATCTTCAAAAGACTTACTGAAGAAATCCTAGAAGAAAATTTCAAAGCTCTGATGAAAATTCTCAGGAAGTTTTTCTTATAGAAATATTTATTTAAGGGGGAGATTCTCATCTCTTGTTCAATTTTATTTCTAAATATGAATATTTTTGTGATCATAAAAAAGGGGGAGATTGTTAGAACAAGATTGGTTCTGATCATATCTCAGAGTTTTGATGATAACAATAAAATATATTTTATATAATTGATACTCTGATGAGCATATTTATTTGTTTCAGATAATGTTCTGACTGATCACTTTGACGTACTGAGCTGAAAATAAATGAATAAGTTCTTTGATGAAAGAACTATTTGTTTTAGCGCAAGTTCTGATGTCGACTCTGATAAGAAACTATTTAATGCATCTTCTAACGCTTAGCAAGTTTTCATGTTCAGAAGTACTTAGCAAGGCAAGCGCTGATCAGAAGTACTTTACAAGCAAGCGCTGATAAGAAGAATTCTGCAAGCAAGCGCTGATCAGAAGATTTGCAAGCATGTTCTGAAGCAAGACGTGAAGCTAGTTCTGAAAGAATATAGAAGCTAACAAGTCTTGTTAAGGTTCAGGAAACATGCTTTGACAAAGTGTCGTTTATTCATTTAATGCAAAGACAGCTACATGCACTCAAGTGTCTACGTTAGTTCATTGGAAAATGCAATACTGCAACAAACACGCAAACATTTATTGCTCTCCACTTTTGAAGGCAGCAACGATCATTTTCTTCATGCTATATATAGAAGATCATTTATTGCAAGCCAACTACTCAACAAATTCAAAAGAGCCCAACTAGGTGAAAATATTCGGGTGCTCAGAAATCATTTTACAAACACTTTGTGCAAAAACTAATCTTAGTGAAAAATCACAGTTTATGATATAGCTTTCTAAGAAGCAATTTGTTTCACTATATGTAAAGATTTAATTCTTGTATTTGTTCCTTGAGAGACCAAGTTTGGTCAGATTTCTCAAGAAGGCTGGGACTAGTTTGAGTCTTAGTGGTGTTAGTCACTTGTAAGTTTACTTGTGCATTATATTGTTAGTCACAACAGTTTGGTTGTGTGATTGTAATCAATTGATTATAGTTAATTAAGTCCTTGTTGAGAAAGGCGAAATCACCTTGGCGGGTGGACTGGAGTAGTTTGAGTTCAAATGAACCAGGATAAAAATAACTGTATCTTTCCATTATTGTTGAGCCTTTAAGAAAAAGAAAAAGAGAAACTTATTCAACCCCCCCCCCCCTTCTAAGTGTTTTCTCACCCTTCATTGTGTTGCAAACTTGTTGTCACTCCCATGACTCACGACACAAGGTTATCCACCAATGCAGACACGCTTTTAACAGATCCTACGCCATACCACAAACTTGTTGGCCAACTAATCTACCTGCTCAATACACGCCCATGCATGTCCTATTATGTTCAATAACTTAGCTAACACATGAGTAATCCCACTGATTTGCATCACCAAGCTGTTGTTCGAGTTCTACGATATCTAAAAAACTATCAAACTCAAGGATTGTGTTTCCCTTCAACTTCATCTCTTCAGCTCAAAGCCTTTTCAGACTCAGACTGGGCAACATGTCTCGATACTCGTAAGTCCATAACAGGTTACTGCGTATTCTTGGGAGATTCTTTGATCTCATGGAAATCTAAGAATAAGCCTATTGTATCACATAATTCCGTAGAGGCATAATATCGCGATATGGCATCAACTATTTGCGAACTTTTAATGGCTAACCAATTTTTTAAAGGAGTTACAGGTTCCCCTCGTTGAACCCTCTCTCTTATACTGTGACAATGCTTTTGTGCGCCACATTGTCTCCAATTCTTTGTTTGATCAGCGCACCAAACACATTGAATTGGACTTCCATCTAGTTCGTGAGAACCTTCAGCTTGGTTTATTTCGTATTCTGCCTATTTCTTCATCTCAGCAAG
This sequence comes from Vicia faba, assembly GCA_948472305.1. Lineage (NCBI taxonomy): Eukaryota > Viridiplantae > Streptophyta > Magnoliopsida > Fabales > Fabaceae > Vicia > Vicia faba. The sequence goes on along the minus strand of CATIWC010000901.1, from coordinate 158,793 downwards.
CTGCAAACATCTTCACAAAACCTTTGAATCTGAAACCTTTCACAGAAAACCTGTCTAAGCTTGGGGTTCACACTATATAACCCACTTGACTCCCTATTTGTAGGAAATTTCTTAATGCACCCTTATGCCTTCTTAGAGATCCTTGCCAAAATTTTCGTAATACTCTCTTAATTCGGATATGCATATCCGAACTCACCACATGCAAGTTTTTAACGTGTAAACATGGATGTTTTCATAGATGCATTTCCAAAACACCTTGATTTAGGATGCGTTCGGAGATGCATCTCCGAAAGATATTTTGGAATTTTCAAAAGTTTACTTCATCCATATAAGAGTGTATTAAGATATTCTCTTCCTTGTATGTGTGAACTTTACAATAATAATATTCCTTTCTCTATTGAGACCAATGTATTTCCGAAATTAATTTAGTTATAAATTTTAGGTGTCTCAAAAATGAATAAATTATGTGTTGTTTTGGATGCGTCCGAATATGTATTTCCGAAATGTAAAAGTATTTTCCGAATTTCATGAGATGCACTATTAAACCATAAAGTGCATTAAGAAATTCACAAATTACCATCGGAACATGTCCATCCCAAAGTTGCTAACTTTTTTTCAAACAGCCAATGACTTGAAAAGCATGTCCTTTGTCAACAAAAAAAACATAAAGTTTGATATATCAAATCTATAATATGATTACACAAATAACTGTGTCACTGTAATATGGATATACATTATGGCGTTCATAGTTTACTACATGGATCTGTCACGTGCGATTTTCACAGTATCATAAGCTTCAAAGAACAAAAAAAAACAGGCAAGGATCTTAAATTCCCATAGTCTTCTCACCAGCCTTGGTAGATGAAGATTTCGGAGCAATGCTTGTAAGCCTATAGAAGCCTTTTTGCACCTTTTTAAGAAGAGACATAAACAAACACGTCCATCATAAGTCGAACTACACCTTTCTTAGAATAGATTGAAGAAATAATGAATGAGAACAAAACAAAACAATAATTGAGCTCACCTCGGCTGTTTTGTTGCCTCCAACTCCTCCATGTTTATCGGCTGCAAAAGGTTTTCCGTTCTTATCATAAACGACACGAATAGAGTCGATGCAACAATCATAAACTAGTGTGATTTCTCTTACCCCTGTAAAGGTTCCATCATCCCAACTAGCCCCTCCATTGCCTCCCCATGGTCCAACTATTACACTCTTCTTCTTACCTGTTCCTTCCTACAATATTGCAATAATAGTTGGTTTAGTTTAGCTCTAAAGAAATCTATCTAGAAATGTTAAAAACCAAGGAAACACAAACTAAAGAAGGAAAACAATAGTTGTGTTCAACTTAACTGCATCTTTCTTTGCACTTGTTGTCTTGGTTGACATGTTTTTACTCTGAAAACTCAAATTTTAACACACTTCATATTACAAAACTATGATTTTCCATTGGAGAAAAAGTTCTACTAAGAAACATTAAAAAAACTAGAAATACATATTACAAAATAAAAACAAAAATGATAGTGCTTATTTACTGTAATACGGTGAGAGAACTGACTTGGTTGTTTTGCGTTTGATCGCAATTGTTGCGGATAACAAGAGTCGCCACCGACTTTTCTTTTATCCAACAAAGGAAAAGTTGAAAAGAATAGGAAAGACCTTTAGAAATATTTTTCTTGAGTTCGGGAGATAGGTTATGAAAAGGGAAGGTATTAGCATCATTTTCATCTGTAGTTATCTACGGACTCTTAGTTGTTTGCTAGATCACTTGCTTTTGTTTGAAAATGTGCTTTATGGCGTGGATTTGAAAATATTTTGAAAACGTCTTTTTAATGATTCTCGTCTCTATAAGAATGCGTACAAAGTGTTGGTTTTGAAAATAGTTCAAAGAGATGTTTGTAGAAGATGTTCTTGAAAGTGATTTTGAAAAGTGCTTTTATAATAATTCTCGTCTCTATAAGAATGCGTACAAAGAGCTTTGACTTTTGAAAATATTTCAATTGAAAGTGTTGGTGTGAAAAATGTTTTTTTAATTGTGAGCAAGCAAGCAACTACGAGCGCTCTACCTACTCAAAAGATATTTGTTTTTTACCTCCTCCTTTAGATGTTGCTATCTTACCATTGATTGATAAGAAGCCCCATCGTTGGACATTTGTATAGTCATAGAAGGCAACCTATGAATGTTTTAACAATTTTCGTTAGGGACTAGATCGTTTACCGAAGGCAACATCGAGGATCATCGAGGGACTACGATCTTTTTATCGAGGGTCTTTGCTAAAACGCTCATATTCGAGGGACATGACTATTTTCCGAGGCAACAAGTGAGATTACCCTAGAGGTGCATGTGTGTGAATGATGTGTTTGATTGCATGCATTTTATCTTGAATTAAGGTTTTCTAAGCATTGATTTTAATCTTGCCATACACACCATAATTACTAACATTTATATGAAAATGATAAAGTGTGGAAAGTAAATTTACTATGCTATTACATCACTTGGGGATGGGGATACAAATGTACAAATATGGATTGCAAGAAATAATATTCTAATTATCTATTATAACCATATTGAATGTGAATAAATGTACAAAAATTGGAATGAAAAGAAAATGAACTTTGTTTTGATTTTTTTGTTAAGGAAAAGATTTTAGTTCATTGAAATAATTATGAAAATAAAATATTTTTTGTGATATTTTTATATATTCATAAAATAAAACTTGTAAATAAATAGTATGTAAAAAAATCAACTCAAAAGGAGTTGTTTTGATTAGTTGGAAAAAAATTTGAAGTTTGTTAGAAAAAAGGAGAAAGGAAACAAACAAAGGGTAAAAACTGTTTTGGTCCTGCCAAGGTTTGAACTCATGACCCTAAACAGAAATGTCTTTCGCACACGTTGTTTGTACCACTGGAGTGGTCTGTTTCATCCGTTCATAAGCCTGTCTAAAATTTGAAAATGAAACTAACAAGTGTAGCTTTCGAAAGCTACAAGCCAAGGGTTAGCACAAGTTTGTTTGACACCAAAATCAAAAGGCTAACCAGTCAGAGTTGAGATTCTCAACATATATGCAGTGAGAATCGAAAGTTAAGGCATGATCAACTTCCTAGATATGATATCTACATTTTTCTTTTATTTATATATACAAATGATGTTTGAAATGAAAGTTTCAAGTTTTAAGAAACTTATCTCTTTAAGTGTCAATCGAAGGAGTTGTATGTGACTTCCTTGGCGGTGGATGGAGCTTCACTGGAACCTTCCTAGAGCTAGTTCAGTTGCTGTTTTGTTTGGGAAGTCGCTGAATCGAAGGTGGGTGTGTAATAGTGGTGAGTAAATAGAAGGTTATTATATAACAGTATAGAGAGTGAATCGAAAGACTATTATGTTGCAGTTGGGGAATGAATCGAAGGTTGGTTATCTGGCAATTGGGAAGTGAATCGAAGGGTTCACTAATGCATGAAGGGATCTGGGATTTTTTGTGAGAGTTTTAGAGTTTGAATGTTTGAGAATGTTTGATAAATGTTTGAAAGTGTTTGATAGTTTGAGAGTTTGATAGTTTGAGAGTTTGCGAGTTGATGATTTTTCCCACGCCACAAAAATCTGGCCCTTGATTTGTAAATGATCTCTCTATTTATAGAGAAAAAGTTTGGAGTAAACAGATTTGTAAAATAATAAAATATAGTTTGGTTGAAAAGCAAATATCCACTTGTGTCAACTTTTCATGATCCCAAGATGAAAATACCAAAATTAATGGTTTAGATGGGTTGCTTCTAGCTTATAGGGGACATGTGTGCAGAAGGGACTGGCGCAAGGCTCAATAACTTTAAGGGCAAGTTGACTTGGAAAGCACTTGGGTCAGAATTTAATTTAATTGTATAAACAATTAAATATGGAGTGAGGCACAAGTTGGAGGCCTAAAAAGCAAGATCACGTATCCTGGCCTATGGATCATGTTTTCAAACTTGATTCTTTGAATCGAATACTCCATCTTTCGTTTTGGTCATACAAATCCAGCCTTCGACCAAACTCAAGAGCAAACGAAATTGAATGTCCTCAACAAAAGCATGTTCTTCGAATGAGCCACCAAATGTGTGTCATTCGAATCCATCAAATTGTGTTTCATAGTGTAGAAACTATGTGTGTTGAAGGTTTTAAAGGTGGAATCGAAGCAAACATAAAGGGAGTCATTGCCTGGTGCCTGTTTAGCGGGAGGGAAATCCCTGCTTTGTGAATCAAAGCAAACATGTAAGGGACCAATGATGCAATCGAAACTTGCATGCAGGAGATCACATGGCCAAACGAAGGATGTATACCAATCTTGCACGAAGAAACTAAATGTTCAAACGAAGCAGAAATCAAACTTGCTCAAAAGAAATCCAATGCCCAATCGAAGGAGGAATCAAGCTTGTCCAAAAGAAGTCAAATGCCCAATCGAACCAAGAATCAAGCTTGCTCCAAAGAAGTCCAATGCCCAATCGAAGCAAGAATCAAGCTTGCTAAGAAGAATGCCCAATCGAAACAGGAATCAAGCTTGTCCAAAAGAAGTCAAATGCCCAATCGAAGCAGGAATCAAGCTTGCTCAAAAGAAATCCAATACCCAATCGAAGCAGGAATCAAGCTTGCCCAAAAGAAGTCAAATGCCCAATCGAAGCAGGAATCAAGTTTGCTCAAAAGAAGTCCAATGCCCAATCGAAGCAGGAATCAAGCTTGCTCAAAAGAAATCCAATGCCCAATTGAAACAGGAATCAAACTGCCCAAAAGAAGTCCAATGTCCAATCAAAGCAGGAATCAAGCTTGCTCAAAAGAAGTCCAATGCCCAGTCGAAACTTCTGGATCGAAGCAAACTGTTTCAAAGGGAGACACTGCCTAGTTGAAGCTAGCATGAATCGAAGCAATGCCCAGTCGAAGCTAGTATGAATCGAAACAAGCTTGTTTTTCTTCAATTTTATTACAAAATCAAATTTATCTGCTTTGTTCTTTCAATACTTTTCTCTTTGACTTGATGGTTAAAAATTCAATATGATCCAATTATACTTGTGCAGCCTTGACCCAGTAGGAATTTTGTGAGAAAATTTTTGAGAAATGAGAAGGCAAATTTTAGAATACAACATTTACAATAAAGAATATTGACTAACAAAGAGGTGTATCCCAGAGATTGGAAGAAGCAAGTATAGTTTGTTTTGAAAACACAACTATTATTTGTAAATTGTAATGGAGAATGATGTTAATAAAACCAACCAAATTGGCAGCAGCATCTGATTCAAGCAGTTTTGAAAGAATAACACTTTTGCTTTAATAAAGCATAATAAGTAATGGCAGGACAGATTTCACATTAAAATACCTGATATATCAAATATAGTCATTTAGATGTGTTACGTTTGGTGAACCAAAATCTAAACTTCTAGCTCAAAATACAAAGAATATTCCCCCAAAAGAGATGCCAATGATCACTAAAAACTACATTTTCATATAACAGTAAGGAGGGGGAAAAAATGGAGAGAGAGACGGATGGACATACATTAATGCCATAGGAACAAATTCCAAAGCACAACTTCATCCAAACTATTTGCTGTCTATTAATGACTGCACAATTATTTCATGTCTCCAGAACAGGTTCATGAGTATCCCAGTTTAATCTAAAATGAGTCAACTGACGCGGCTCGGTTGTAGAATATGACAGCTGCAACCAAAAATATAATGTAGAAGTGATTTCATCTTCAGAGGCTTCCACAATCTCAAGCATGTCTTCCCAGTTCTCATTCTTAACCTCCTTCAAGAAATGCCGCCAGCATTTATTTTTCGAAGTGTTATATCTGCAACAGATAGGATCCTCATCTTTGATCTTCATCATTTCGTATACTGACTGCAATCACGTTTTTGAAAAAGTTAATCGCAAAAACAGACTATCTGGCGAGTAAAATGTTTTGCTTTATCGCTGATAACAGATATTAAAAAATCAACCTTGGAGTATCTTATGTATTAAAAAACCAAAAAAGAGCTGTCATACCTCAGAGAATTTGCTGTCAGAGGAAGAAATTATAGATACAGACACTGGGTGTAACGTCCGCAATAAACCATACAAAACATCCTGAATACATGCTGATGATTTGATAATCTCAAAGCTCAGGTCATGCAAAGGAGGGAATTTGACGTTGCTCAAATCTTCATGAATAATAATATTCTGGAATAAGCAGAGACAAGTAAGAAAAATAAATGGCAATTCATCAAGAAGGCGACTCAAGTATGGCGTAAATGTTAGAAGTTAAAAGAACAATACCTTCTTAGAATGCATAATCAATTTAAACCCTTCGGAACTGAACTTCAATATAAAAGGTCTCATCATATGCCACAGTTTGTTACCAATTCCGAGTCCAATGTGTCTATGTTCAGATTTAGATACCAAAGAAACTTTGGCATCTGTGAGGCGGAAAGGGTGAAAGTCAATGTAAGGCATGTTGTCGCCCTTCAACTCAAAAGAAACAAGTTTAGGAGCAGTTATTTGAGCATAAGTCAATTTCGTGCATCCTTTTAAAGCAATTCTCTGAAGACAACGGTTATATATTGTAATAGATTTCATGTTATCAGAAACAAATAGATCCAATTTTTCAAGCAAGGGAAATCTGGTGAACTTAGTTTCAAAAAAGTCACGGGTCACTTGTGGATGCTCTAATGTCAACTTTTTCAAAGATTTACAGTGATCCAAACCAACTTTGCAAGAAGTCGATTTCTTGCCAGAAAACCAAAACGTCTCAAGATTAGAAGCAATGACATCAACCCTCTTCAGTTGATTGCAGTTGTGGATTTCAACCCTATTGAGACTATCATGATAAATAATCAAGAATTTCAAACCTGAGCACTGTATGAATCTTAAATCCTCAATCAAAGGGCAGCGGGAGATTAAACCTATAACAGTATGCTCAGCTAGTTGAAGTTTCCGTAGATAAAGTTTCTGCAGACGAGGAAGCAATATATCACCGCAACTTTGCAGTATGCAACCACTTAACCTTAGTCCAGTCAAAGTTTCAGACGAAAAAACAGCGTGTGGTAGAGTATACCGCTTACTACCCTGAAAGCCAACATGGAGATCTATTTCTTTGATGTCTTGCGAGACAGCAGAAGTTAGCCAGCTGTCCACAAGTGGTGTATCGGTTAACTCAAACGAGGTCATATGTATAAACAATTTATACATCTGCGAATTATTCGCAAGGTATCTAAGCAAAGAGTCCGATACATATTCTCGAAACATAATTTCCTTATTACTTCCATCTTCCAGTCCAAACCTTGCAGCAAACTTCAGTTCATCGAAAACCAACATTGCATATGAATCCCACAACGCCTTCCATCGCTTGGAAAAGCTACTAGTCCGGATTGCATCCTTCGGATTTCGAAGGAACGAAAGAACATGATGGACGACATGATCAGGCAAATGCGATATACGATCCACCAATTCAACATTCTGTTCCATTTCGAGCTTCCTTTTCTTTCCGGGAGACGCATGAAGAGCCTCGTCACTAGAGACCATTTGAAAAGTCGTAATTGACACTGTAATTAGTAGGAAAAAAACATTTTTTTCTTAATCCCCACAAGCTTCAAACTTTACAAACTAAACCGAAACAGATAATAAATGGGATTAAGGTTCATTTTTGTTTCAGATTAATTAATATACAAAACATGAAGAGAAAAATGAAAACCCTATTTCTGAATAATAATCACAATAACACAAATAAAGTTATCAGAATGGAAAGTTTCAAATTAGGATTAAGAAGTCTGTGCAATGCAAGATATATAAAGAATTGAAATTGAAAATAACGAACTCGTGGATTTAGGGTATTGGAAAAACAAAGAAATTGATGAAATTGAAGGTATTGATCGTTGAAGAATAACATACCGATTAATGAAGGGAATAATTGAGATTGACGGTGAAAGAAGTCTTGTGATGGAGGCTATGGCTTCCAACGACATTTACAATGAAAACCTGAAAACCAAAATTGAAAAATGGGGACGAAGAGATGGAAATGAAGTAATAATGGGCTCTGTATTTAAGGATTGGGCTTTTTCATTGACTGGCTCCTACATGGCTCAACTTTGAGCATTTAACTGGTCACCTCCAACTTGGATATGACACCCCCCAAAGTGAATAAAAAAACTATAATATCCTTGTTCAAACATTTCAGTATTTTCAAAGTTCACTCAAATGAATAGAAAATTTTAATATCTCCCAGGCGATATTAGAAATTTCAAGTTGATATTGGAAATTCTCATAAAAAACGGATAGTTGAGCAAGCGCAGGGTCAGTTCCGCGCATCCTGACACTAAGCTGATTGAGTTGTTACTGAGGAGGTTCTTGTTGATGTGGTTGTCGATGAGGAGGTTCATGTGCCAGCTGCTCAGGAGGAGATTCATGTTGTTGAAGAGGTTGTTGTGTCGGTTACATATGCGGAGGAGGTTCATGTGCACGATGATGATACTCCTACTAATACAGACGTTACGACTCGTGCTTCTACAGAGGCATATGTTCACACTAGTGGAGTTTCCCAGAAAGACCCACTGACCGATCAGTATGTTGACCATGTCGCATATAGATTATGGCAGGAGAGGTATATATGTTATATTTTGTAATTGTAAATTATTTATTATTGTTCGATGATGTGTTAAAAGGTTACTAATAAATTTTTTAACTTTATTTCTTACAAGAACGTTTGAAATTTAAGGTCACATCCCCGGTTTGAAGCTGAAGAACTTCCCACTAAGTCTGATTCCTGAGGATGTTAGGCGTATTGTTTCTGGTTTTAGTCTCCTGGAGTTCGCCGACTGCTCACTGACCATACTAGGTTTGTCTTTGACACTAGATAGCTTGCTGGTTATTTAAGTTTATTCTAGATATACGAGTATTTCTTAATTGTTTTTATTTAATTGTTTTTTGTGACATTAATTCATTTTTATTTCTCCAGTGCTAGACATGCGAGCATTTCCCCAACATATGTGATAAAAGAGTGTTTCATGCCCCAGCGGATGCCCCACAGGCAAGGAGATGGAAGGCCAGACAAGCGCATCGAGGCGGTGTTGTAGAGTACATGAGGAGGCTTGATTCTCTAAGAGCAGAGGATGTCTTCTGGACACCATACACAGCTCTTCGAGCCCACTATGAGTTTGACAAGTCTTCCTTATATTCAGGTCATATGAGGTGCAAGGCCTTATTGGCTAGACACTTTTCTGAGAGGTGTCTGTGATAGTATGGTTATGTCCAAGCATCCCACAACCAGGTCTAAATGCTCCAGCTAGGGTCATCGTCAAATGGTTTTAGAGTAACATCATTAGCTCTGCCCATGCCATTAAGGCTAGCGCTGAGAGGGTTCAACATCCTGCATAGTGTGAGGATGGTTACTTGGAGTGATATCTCACTATATCACACCCTCACATTATACGAACTACTTTTGGGCCTTCTGATGATGGGGTGCCTTCTGATACTAGGGTTTCTGAGGTTGAGGTACATGTTGACGACTTGTCGCCGCCGTCACCTCCACCAGATGGTGAGGTTTTTACTGGATTATCTCGGGTAGCACACATAGCATGTGGGAGGCTATTTAGTTTTTTGATTTGATATTTTTATTATTTGTATATTTTGTGACTCAAACTACTTAGCACGGTACTTTTATTGCATAATATTTTGGCGATTACATGTTTCAATTTGAAGATAAACATAACATAAAAAAGTACAACAAACATAAATTAAAAATAATGAAACATGAAAACCTAGACAATATCAGATGATTCTGGATGTTTCAACATCTTGATTATGTCATCGATCGGTCTTGAAATCTGCACATCAAACTCGATTGACCCCTTAGTTATCCTACAACGAAATGATCTCCACATCACCGACAAATCTTCACCAATCCTCAGCTTAATAAGGTTGTATTTAACCTTCCATTTGTATCAATTCAATCTTCATAAATCTTAATCTTTCTCACCTTTCTATTATCGGTATCAGGCTACAGTTCATTCAACTTGTCTGTCAAGTTGGCGAGAGATGTGGTGCCATCCAGAAGCTTGAACTCAACAGGAGGTTTATCTCCGTTGAAGTACACTTTTGCCTTAATAAGAAATTGAGGAAAAGGAATTTTAATATGTTTTTCTCAATAACAGATGACCCTTATTTATAAACTTTGGGTTCATTTTGGACCACATAATATTGTCGATGCAATCACGATCCTACAAAATCGTCGATAAAATCCTTATCATTAAAAACTTAAGTTAACGTACTACCAAAAATTTCATAGTTCTACTAAACTTCTGGTATGAAATTGCACATTTTAAAATTTCTGAATCTAATAGCAACTTACCAGAAATTTCCCAATGACTACCAAAATTTCATTCGTACCGGAAATTCCGTTCGCCCATTTTGTTCTTTCTTTGATATGGGCCATTTTTGGCATTTTTAAAATATTCGGGGGGGGGGGGGGGGGGGGGGGGCTGTTGCACCCCAAAAATTTCCCTATGGATTTCACAATTGACTTATGCTCCACATTTATTTGCATTCAAATCATAATCATGCATATCATTGATTCCTAAAAAGCATGGGATCACAACCTCCTTATAATTAGGGTTTTGAGAAGAAATTCATCTCTTACAGGTTTATATCATCATCATGATCATTTATATCAAAGAACAAGGATCATCATACTATTCAAAGTTTTCCTCAAGGTGTTAGGGTCTCATCATTAGTTCATCAATTGATTGGAAGTGAACTAGGGTTTTGGAATTCATCAGTGAAAATCAGGAATTTGGGTTTTATGGGTTGAGCTTCAAGAGTACCTCATTCAAAGTATCATAAATAATATCCTTTTATGGTCTTCAAAGAATATAAATTACATCATAATCACAAGATTTCATTGATTATAAAAGATTTGGATTCATCTGGTGATAAGTCAACTGCAAAGTCAAAAATTTGACTTTTAGATTTTTTGGTCAAACATGGACTTCTCAAGCCAAGGATCTTGAAAATTTGATTGATAAATTCATTTGATCAAGTTTAATCAAGGAAATCAAGAGAAAGAATCAAAGATGTAAAATTAGGGTTTTAAAATTTCCAATAAGCCTTTAAATTCTCATGTTCAAGTGCACTACTTTGCAAGCTTGTAACTTCTTCATTAAGCAACCATTTTTCTTGATCCAAAGATCAAATTGAAGATTGTTGTACCCCAAAATTTGTCCTCCCATATTTCTCAAAACATTTCAAGAAAAATTCACAAGTCCAACCCGGCGCGTCATATTCAGGTGTTCTTTCGCCAAGATATCTCTGATAACGTATTCTCAAATCCAGGTTCGGCTCAAGAGTCAATTCTTTAAAGAAGGTATCCGAATGTGTGAGTTTTCTCGAAGAAATATGGTGAAAAAGTGTGCTGAAAGTGCAGTTTTTACGCGCTAAAAAATTCATAACTTGAAGATCGTGGCTCGTTTTGAACCCGTTCCGGTGGCCAAAATTCCGTCTTGACATTATCTACGTTTTCATCTCTCACGGCTGGAAGCCAATTTCGATCAGAAGGTCTTCAAAAATGTGGATTTATCAAGTATTTTCGTACAGAAAATTTGTGACAGAAGTTTATTTGCGTCATGTTCAGAAAATCATAACTTGGTCGATTTTCATCGTATCGAGCTGGTTCCGGCGCCAAAATTTCACAAATTGAGTTGGCTACATTATCACAGAAGGTATTGAGTTCAAATGGTATTTAAAAGGCCTTTGTTTTTTGCTCGGAGTGCATGACACGCTGAAAATCCTGAATGCTGAATATTATTTCATCTGGGCCAAAACTTCGAAAATTCATAACTCGGTCAATTTTTATCGGATTGGGCTCATATTTTTACACAAGGTCACTGACTCATAGATCTACAACTTTGCTTCAAAAGTCGAGACCGGATTATACTCCGATCAATACCAGTTTTTTATTGAAGAACGTGTCAGAGTCGACACTGGAGTCCAAAATAAGTTTGTCTGAGCTGAAACTTCAAAAATTCATAACTAATTCACCATTTATCCGATTGAGCCGATTTTCGTACAAGAGTTAGTTCTCGATATCGACTACATTTTGTTTTCACATTTCAACTTCAAAAATTGCACTTAAGTCCCTGCGATTTTGCCTGGAAAGTGACGAACTCAAGTGAACATTGGAGGCCCAATTGCACATTCAAAACCCATTTTCTTTACCCTAATTTCTATTATATAATCACATTCTTTTCACACAAACCAGAGAGAAAAAAAACCTTTCCACAACACTGACAGAATATCAAATTCTTTCAAGAACCCTAAAACCTTGAAATCCTTATTACAAATCCCTCTCTCACTACAAACAAGCCATCCCAATTACAAACCAACATCTCACTACAAACAAGCCATCTCAGTTACAAACCAACATCTCACTACTTCTTCAGTAAGGGTAAGGATGGCTTGATCTCCATGATCAAAAGGGCATAAAAGCATTCATGTCACTACTTTTCCAGTAAGGGTAAGGTTGATTTGATCTCCATGATCAAAAGGGTATAATCATTCATACATGTCATATTGACCTAAACATTAAATTTCTTCATATATTGGCTTTATTTGTATTTTATGATATATAGTAATTTATTTAATGTGTTCATGAGATTCAACACTGCAGATTTAGACAGGATCCCATGCAGGTTCATTAAAGAACGTTGAGGCCAAAACACAAATAGCCAAAAGCCAAAAGCCAAATGGCCAAAATAGAACAGCTTACACATGACACCAATACATGGCGAGGCAGACATCCTGAGAAGGATAAGGAACATTGAGGCCAGAACACAAATGGCCAAAAGCCAAAACACAAATGGCCAAAACAAAACAGTTTACACATGACGCCAACAGCTGTTTCACCCCTCCAATCAGGCCTGTATACTCATAAACTCTCTCTCTATTTTTATTATTTTCCTTTAATTAATTAATCGTTATTATTTTTATTAATCACTAACCAATTAACATTTTTTCCTAATAAAATCAAAAAGACAAAAAATATTTTATTTATTAAAATTAACTTCATCACTTTTATTTTTGTAAATAAATTAATTTAATCAATTTAGCTTTAATTAGATTTAACTTTTAATATTTTTTGCAATATTTAAAATCAATTTAGAATATTAGGTTTTTATTAGCATTAATTCAATTTATTTTATTTTTTAAAAAACTCAAAAATCCAAAAATATTTTCATTATTTAATTTAATTTAATTGTTCATTTAATTTAATTCCATTTAATTCAAAAATAAACAAAAATCCTTTCTTTAATAAAAAAAGGGTCAAAACCCAAAAAACTCGCATCCGATTTAATTTCCCGCACGCGATCTATTTTATCATATTATTGTATCTGTTTTCCGAAATGTAATAGCTTTTAATTAGGACTTTAATTATTTATCGCTTTCTTTAATTTCCCGCAATTTACTTTTCAAGGGTTCGTTTTTGGCGATGTAAATACCCGACGCCTTGTAATAGCGTAGATTTATTTCCCGCAAACTATTAACTGTTAGATGTATGTTAATTAGGCTATGCATGACAAGATTTATCTCTGAAATTAAAATCAACCCGTAGCTCACCATAACATGTGCAAAGATAACTTAACTGAATCCTGACACACTCGCACATGCCACTCCTAGGGTACGCCTCACTTGGTTGCCTCGACGTGGTCATTGAGTATAGGGTGTTTTAGAGGTCGCCCTCTTGTCTAAAGATCCAGTTGCCTCGGAACGGTTGCCTCGGATAAAAAAAAGATCTAAGACATTAGGGTTACCGCTAAGGCGTCCTACTATTGCTTTGGTGATCACATGTCCCATTAATCGAATTGACCCGAAAAAGTCCAACGATGGTGCTACCTACCTCTCAATGGTGGGATATCACTATCTAAAGGACTCTTACACAGCTTAATTCCTTAGAGTAGGTAGATTTCTCCTGGGTACTTGCTCTTTCAAAAAAACAAAAAAACAACTTTTCGCACCTACACTTTCAAAAAGTTTTTAAACAAACACTTTATACACTCTTGAGGACTGATACAAGAGTTACCTAGAAGTTTTCAAAATGAAACTTTTTCAAAACCCACAAACACAAGAAAAGCAAACAATTTTTGAAAACATAGTGAGCAAGTACCTAAGAGCCCGTGGATAACCACAAATAGAAAGGGTGCTAACACCTTCCCTTTCTATAAATCTACCTCCCGAACCCGAGAAACATCTCGAAAAGGAATTTTGCTGTGCTTTTGTCCTTTCCTTGTTGGAGAAAATAAAAGACGGTGGCGACTCTTGCTTACCGCGACATTTCGCGAACCAGCTTAAAAAACAGTCAGTTCTATTTCCACCGATCACAGAACTGGCGACTCTGCTGGGGATACTTATAAGTGAGGTGTACCTTAGGATTAGACCACTCTTGTTTTAAATTGCTTGTTTTGTTTGCTTTAATATTTTGGGACTTGTCTTGGAGTTTCATAGATCCTAACCCGGATTTGGGGGATACCCTTTTAGAAGTAGCAACAAACTGTGAGGGAACTGTGTGGGGTATACCGACATGGTTGAAGCAGTTGCTACGTTGATGTGGCACTTTGGTGAGTACCGGTAACCCTTGAGTCAAGTTAAGGAGAGTACGGGGCCGCCGCGTGGTGTCGTGAAGCATCAACTAACCTTAGGAACCTTACTTGACCATCCTGGCCTCTTTAGGGGTAGTGAGATGACCGACTTTGGTGCAGTCCGAAGTTGGTAGATACTCGATACTACACTCATTGAGGGTTGTTTTCTTGGAATATTTTGATCGCCAGTTCAGTGGCTAAATCAAAACGATGAACATAGAAAATGACCGAATGATATTGAGCTCCTTAGAACCCGGTTACTTTTGATAGGACAGGTTTGAGCCCACCAACTTCAAGAGGGTAGTACCCCAAACTTCATGCTGGCCTAAAATCTAAGGGCTCTTTTGTGTGACTTGTGTGCCTTCATACTTGAACTACTTGCATACTTGTTATCTAACAACACGAGTTCCTTGCAGGTTTTGTTTACAGTCCTTAATGGGGACTCATTACAGGGCCTACTTACATCACTCCATGCATAGCATAACATCATACCATTGCATGCATCCTACATAAGAACTAATCCATTTCAAGGATCTCAAGGGCTTGTGATGCAGGTCATGATGAAACAAAATGTCTAGCAAGGGGCAAAGGGGATTTATTTTCCTCTAGCCAAGGTTGTCTGGAGATCAAAACATGACAGCTTAAGTCAGGGGCTATGACCCACTCGATATGGTGAGCTTTGACTCTTGAAGAAGGACTCTCAACAACATGAAGTTCCTTCAATCAAGCTACCCGATTCTAACAATTTTCTTATTTACCCCGCGAGATCCATGAAAGCATTGCATGCATATCATACCTATCATTGCATTACAGGTACTCTTCTTTTCAGGTTGCTTAATGTTCTTCGCTGTTTATTTCAGCAATCATCATGAATCCTAAATCATCTACTGAGCAATCCATCAAGGCCCTCCAGGCTCAGAACGCCTAGTTCCAAGAGTTGATCATGAGTTTGGCCCAGGGGCAACAAGATCTGAAGACCCTACTTTTGAAAAAGAAGAAGAAGAGGACGGTGTTGTTCAACCCTAGACGCAAATCTAGGAATGGATCACAAAATGAAGTTGAGCAGACTACCCCATCTGTTGGGAAAGACAGTCCCCATGAGAGAGAGGTTCCTAGTCCAGTAGTCTCCGACAACGAGACCGATTACAATGATGAACAGTACCCTCCAGCTGATGACAGGTACAAACAGCTAGAAGACAGGCTAAGTGCTATGGAAATACAGAAAGTGCCCGGCCTGGACTTCGAAGATCTAGGTCTGTCTTCTGGGGTAGTGATCCCGCACAAGTTCAAGGCACCTGCCTTTGCAAAATACGACGGGGCCTCCTGTCATAAGCTGCATCTCAGGTCATACATAAGGAGAATCCAGCCCTACACGGCTGACAAGAATTTGTGGATTCACTTCTTTCAGGATAGTCTGTCAGGAACTCAACTCGACTGGTTCTATCAACTGAATGGAGCCAACATCCACAGCTGGGAGGACTTGGCCACTGCCTTTTATAAGCAGTATCAGTACAATGCCGACCTTGCTCCCACGCGCACTCAGCTTCAAGGGATGTCTATGGGTGCAGGGGAAGGCTTTAAAGAATATGCTCAAAAATGGAGGGACCTTGCTGGAAGGGTACAACCACCTCTGACTGATCGGGAATTGGTCGATATGTTCTTGGGGACCCTGTCTGGTCCATTCTTCAACCATCTGATTGGGAATTCTTCTGCTGGGTTCACAGATCTGATCTTAACTGGTGAGAGGATAGAAGCTGGTATCAAGGCTGGGAAGATTCAAGAAGCTGCACCTTCTGATACTCACAAAAAGCCTTACACGGGGAAGAAAGAGTCCAATGCTGCGTACAGCCAGAAGAGTCGTCGTGACCAACACGCAGGGGCAGTCATGATCTCTGGTTCCACACCATGCTGACAATAGCAAAAGGGCAATCAACGAAGGCCAGACGAGCCCAAAAGACAGTTCACCAACATCAATATGCCGTTGTCACAAGCATTACAGCACATGTTGAAGATGAATCTGATTGCGGTGATCAACCCTCCTGCAAATCCAAAGACTTCTTCTCCAAGCTACAACCCAGATGTGAGGTGTGTTTATCATTCTGGTAGCCCGAGGCACGATACTGAGGATTGTTGGGCGCTGAAATACAAGATTCAGAACATGATTGACGCCAAGGAGATCGAATTCGAGCCCGCTGAGACTCCCAACGTGATCACTGCTCCCTTGCCAAAACATGGCTAGGATGAAGAGAAAAAAACTTTTGTTCATTCGAATGTTCAAGTTGTATTTTTCTTTGATTGTTCAAACATTTTATTCATGTCAAACATTATTATTTCATTAATGCATTACACGTGTCTGTTTTGAAGTAATTGTGTTTACTATGCTTAAAATTGCTTTTATTTTTGATGTTCAACTCTCGATTTAAAATTCTAAGCCTCTTGAGGGAGGATGACGAAAACGATACCACAATCCTTACAGTATGCTTTTGGACAAACTCTGTTGATGAGGTACATGCATTGTTTCAAATCCTAAACGCTGGAGTCATAAGGAAGATAATCCCTCGTCAACCCCTTTGAGCCAAAGAAGTCAGAGTTTTTCTTTTCAAAAAATTAAAACCCTTAATCATAACCTGGGGCAGGGTAGTTTTCTCAGTTGATCCAGGTGGACAATGGATGACATCAAAGAAGTCCTTCCAAAACAAAAGATAGTGATGGTTCCGAATAATCATAAAGACAAACAGTCATTATCTCTCAAAATAAAAGCCCAATAAGTCAAAACCTATGAAGGAGACTTACAAAACTGGGGCATCCCGCTGACTGTAATCACAAAAGAAACAGTTCAGGGAAAAATAGGGATAACAAAATCCAAAAAAAAAGAGATCCTACAAACCCTCGACAAAAAGAAATGACTGCCTATTCAAAATAAACTGTCAATATCCGAACCATCACTGGTATATCAAAGCAAAGACTCAAACAAGATCTAATGCACGATTAGCTGAGCTTAGGTTTGAAGAACATCACGAAGAGCGGGTGGGTACAAATAAAATTTGAGCCTTTATTCTTTGTTTCTTAAAACCGTGAACCAGGCCACGTTATAACCCTTAAAAAGTCCTAGCTGAAGCATGGGTTAGTTCAAAAGCATACTGTTACGAAAGGTATCCTGACTCCTTAAGGCTTGCGGTAAAATAACGAGTTGACATCACAGTTTACAAAATTCACTTGTTTTTATGAAAAAATGCATTTTCAAAAACTTCAAGACAGACATAAGCTTTGCATTTTTAATATAACATTGCTTGCATATGACTATTTGTTTGAACAACATAGAAGTTCGCACGACGAATGTCTGATGAACAAAAGCACCTCCAATCAAGGGGCAAACGTGATCATTGTCCATCATCTGGGGCAGTCAGGTCAAGATTCAGAGAATCTCTCAAAGGCCAAATAGCCAGGGGCAGATCTCCATCTGAGTCACTTGGGGCATCGGGCGTGAATTCCAGCGACAAATCTGGTGCGATCAAACATCTTCTGGTAGTCTGACAACTTCACACTACTGACAGTGACAACTCCTTGCACTCTGGGAACGTGGACATAGTCGGAAAAAATACTACGCATAATCAAAGACCCGCTAAGTTGACACGCCTAGGCAAAAATAAGGGCTTCCCGGCGAACCAAAAGGGTTCGGGCAAAAATAAGGGATGAAAATGAAAAATTTGTACACACGGCAAGTCGAAAACCTGAAAAGGCGGCTTGGGCAAAAATGGGTATCCCGGTGGACTGAAAACCCGAAAGGGTGGTCCAGGCAAAAATTAGGGATCAAAGCGTACGACTATGTCCCGTCATCTCGTCATTTTCCTACCAGAAGAGGATTTGTCAATCGGCAGTCGTCAAGCACCTCCACAGGTACCTTCTTCCGCAGAAACTGGGGCAATAAGAATTGTCTAAGCGGTCTAGCTACTCTGTCCTCCAGGTATAAGGTAGTTTCAGCTGAGGAACGTAACCAAGATACCTCCACTCCCCGCAAAGTAAGGATAAGAATCAGCAATACTCCCTCCAAGCAGAGTTGGTCTCCCATCAACCCCGAAAAGGCACAGTATCCCTAGCAAGTCAGCAACGCTCTCCTCAAGCAGAGTTAGTCTACTATCAGCCTTAAGGAAGTTGGGTATCCCCAGAAGATCTCAATATTCTCCAGCGGAGTATACAGATGTTCCTAAGCAAGCATCCCCGACAGTCTTAATATTCCTCGACGGAAATATAAGATTGTTCCCCGGTGGAATCCAGACACCCCAGTGGAGCCACTTCCCCAGTACAGTCCAAAAGATTCCTCAGGAGAGTGGAATCCATATCCCCAGTAGATTCTGGAAGCTTATCCCCAGTAGATTCTGGAAGCTTATCACCTACAGAGTACATACGTCTCTCCCCGACCATATTCAAAGGTTATTCCCCACCAGAGCTTATAACTGGGTTATCCTCAACTAATTACCACGGAAAGATCGTCCTCGGCGAAGTTCGTCCTATCCCCCAGCGGAGTTCATCAAATCCCTCAACAAGAGCTTATCAACGGTATCCTCAGCGGAGTTATCGTTAAAATCTCAGCGAAACATCTCTTTCCACGGAGTAATTCCCCGCAGAGTAATCTCTTCACCAGGTTTATTTCCCCAACGGAGTCATCTTCTCCTACCGGTTTATTCTTGCAATCATCTTCGTTCATCATCCCCAGCGGAAACGAAGAACTCTACTCTTCAACATCAGCCCAGGATTTAACAAACTCCCCGACACTCGTCAATGATTTATTTTCCCGGACGAAAATACATTTATAATCATTTACATACATGATACATGCATATACGCATCACATCATACAATCTCATTTATTTTTGAGAATATCATGACATCATGCATTTCATACATCATGACATTGCATACAACTGACGTTTTGCCTTTTCAGGAAAAGGTCAATCAAAAGATGATTACTATCTACCTTTGCAGTTCCAGATTAATACCTGTAACAAGCCAGGAAAATTTTGTGGACGACTGATCGTGGGTTAATACCTGAAACCAGATAGGACAATTATCTACTTGACAATCATGAAGTAACCCTACACCGGTTCCTTCTCAATTTCAGATGAAGTTTTACACGGACTCATCATCAGGAAACCCTACACCGGTTCCTTCTCAATTTCAGATGAAGTTTTACATTGACTCATCATCAGGAAACCCTACACCGGTTCCTTCTCAATTTCAGATGAAGTTTTACACGGACTCATCATCAGGAAGCCCTACACCGGTTCCTTCTCAATTTCAGATGAAGTTTTACACGGACTCATCATCAGGAAACCCTACACCTGTTCCTTCTCAATTTCAGATGAAGTTTTACACGGACTCATCATCAGGAAGCCCTACACCGGTTCCTTCTCAATTTTAGATGAAGTTTTACACGGACTCATCATCAGGAAACCCTACACCGGTTCCTTCTCAATTTCAGATGAAGTTTTACATGGACTCATCATCAGGAAGCCCTACACCGGTTCCTTCTCAATTTCAGATGAAGTTTTACACGGACTCATCATCAGGAAACCCTACACCGGTTCCTTCTCAATTTCAGATGAGGTTTTACACAGACTCATCATCAGGAAGCCCTACACCGGTTCCTTCTCAATTTCAGATGAAGTTTTACACGGACTCGTCCTCAGGCAACCCCACACCGGTTCCTTCTCATTTCCAAGATGAAGTTTTACACGGACTCATCATCAAAGTAACCCTACACCGGTTCCTCCTCAGTTCCAAGACAAAGTTCTACACGAACTTATCTCACAGTAACCTTACCCCGGTTCATCCTGAAGTTTTACACGAACTTATCTCAAAGTAACCTTACCCCAGTTCATCCAGAAGTTTTACACGAACTTATCCCAGTAACCTTACCCCAGTTCATCCAGAAGTTTTACACGAACTTATCTCACAGTAACCTTACCTCGGTTCCTCCTGAAGTTTCACACGAACTTATCTCAAAATAACCTTACCCTGGTTCATCCAGAAGTTTTACACGAACTTATCCTGAAGTAACCCTACACAGGTTTCCTTCTCAACTCCAGATGAAGTTTTACACGGACTTCTTATCAGGCAACCCTACACCGGTTCCCTCTCTTCAAGACGCAGTTTTACACGGACTCGTCATCAAGAAACCCTACACAGGTTCTCTCTTTCCAAAGATGCAGTTTTACACGGACTCGTCATCAAGAAACCCTACACAGGTTTCCTTCTCAACTCCTGATGAAGTTTTACACGGACTCGTCATCAAGAAACCCTACACAGGTTCTCTCTTTCCAAAGACGTAGTGTTACACGGACTCGTCATCAAGAAACCTTACATAGGTTCTCTCTTTCCAAAGACGTAGTGTTACACGGACTCGTCATCAAGAAACCCTACACAGGTTCTCTCTTTCAAAAGACGTAGTTTCACACGGACTCGTCATCAGTCAACCATACACAAGTTTCCTTCCTTCCAAGATGAATTCTCACACGGACTCGTCATCAGTCAACCCTACACAGGTTTCCTTCATTCCAAGATGCAGTTTCACACGGGCTCGTCATCAGTCAACCCTACACAGGTTTCCTTCCTTCAAAGATGCAGTTTACATGGACTCATCGTCAGGCAACCCTACACAGGTTCCCTCTTTCAACTTACAAGATCAAACTACCTACCAACAATCTCCAGGTGGCATCTATAAGCCCATCCTCCTATCCATCATCTCTCCAAATGGCATCTGTAAGCCCATTCTCGATATCACAATGCTGATGCTACTCCACGCGAGTGCAAATTTCTGGGCACTTTAGTGTTCAATCATCTTCCACCTTCGGATCACGAAAGGCACGCAAGCCAATCTATATCCTCAGGTCTAAGAAGATTGAATAGGGGCAACTGTTGTACCCCAAAATTTGCCCTCCCATATTTCTCAAAACATTTCAAGAAAAATTCACAAGTCCAACCCGGCGCGTCATATTCAGGTGTTCTTTCGCCAAGATATCTTTGATAACATATTCTCAAATTCAGGTTCGGCTCAAGAGTCAATTCTTTAAAGAAGGTATCCGAATGTGTGAGTTTTCTCGAAGAAATATGGTGAAAAAGTGTGCTGAAAGTGCAGTTTTTACGCGCTAAAAAATTCATAACTTGAAGATCGTGGCTTGTTTTGAACCCGTTCCGGTGGCCAAAATTCCGTCTTGACATTATCTACATTTTCATCTCTCACGGCTGGAAGCCAATTTCGATCAGAAGGTCTTAAAAAATGTGGATTTATCAAGTATTTTCGTACAGAAAATTTGTGACAGAAGTTTATTTGCGTCATGTTCAGAAAATCATAACTTGGTCGATTTTCAACTTATCGAGCTGGTTCCGGCGCCAAAATTTCACAAATTGAGTTGGCTACATTTTCACAGAAGGTATTGAGTTCAAACGGTATTTAAAAGGCCTTCGTTTTTTGCTCAGAGTGCGTGACACGCTGAAAATCCTGAATGCTGAATATTATTTCATCTGGGCCGAAACTTCGAAAATTCATAACTCGGTCAATTTTTATCGGATTGGGCTCATATTTTTACACAAGGTCACTGACTCATAGATCTACAACTTTGTTTCAAAAGTCGAGACCGAATTATGCTCTGATCAATACCAGTTTTTTATTGAAGAACGTGTCAGAGTCGACACTGGAGCCCAAAATAAGTTTGTCTGAGCTGAAACTTCAAAAATTCATAACTAATTCACCGTTTATCCGATTGAGCCGATTTTCGTACAGGAGTTAGTTCTCGATATCGGCTACATTTTGTTTTCACATTTCAACTTCAAAAATTGCACTTAAGTCCCTGCGATTTAGCCTGGAAAGTGACGAACTCAAGTGAACATTGGAGGCCCAATTGCACATTCAAAGCCCATTTTCTTTACCCTAATTTCCATTATATAATCACATTCTTTTCACACAAACCAGAGGGGAAAAAAACCTTGCCACAACACTGTCAGAATATCAAATTCTTTCAAGAACCCTAAAACCTTGAAATCCTTATTACAAATCCCTCTCTCACTACAAACAAGTCATCCCAATTACAAACCAATATCTCACTACAAACAAACCATCTCAGTTACAAACCAACATCTCACTACTTCTTCAGTAAGGGTAAGGCTGGCTTGATCTCCATAATCAAAAGGGTATAAAAGCATTCATGTCACTACTTTTCCAGTAAGGGTAAGGTTGATTTGATCTCCATGATCAAAAGGGTATAATCATTCATACATGTCATATTGACCTAAACATTAAATTTCTTCATATATTGGCTTTATTTGTATTTTATGATATATATAGTAATTTATTTAATGTGTTCATGAGATTCAACACTGCAGATTTAGACAGGATCCCATGCAGGTTCATTAAGGAACGTTGAGGCCAGAACACAAATGACCAAAAGCCAAAACACAAATGGCCAAAATAGAACAGTTTACACATGACGCCAACAACTGTTTCACCCCTCCAATCAGGCTCGTATACTCCTAAACTCTCTCTCTATTTTTATTATTTTCCTTTAATTAATTAATCGTTATTATTTTTATTAATCACTAACCAATTAACATTTTTTACTAATAAAATCAAAAACACAAAAAATATTTTATTTATTAAAATTAACTTCATCACTTTTATTTTTGTAAATAAATTAATTTAATCAATTTAGCTTTAATTAGATTTAACTTTTAATATTTTTTGCAATATTTAAAATCAATTTAGAATATTAAGTTTTTATTAGCATTAATTCAATTTATTTTATTTCTTTAAAAACTCAAAAATCCAAAAATATTTTCATTATTTAATTTAATTTAATTGTTCATTTAATTTAATTCCATTTAATTCAAAAATAAACAAAAATCCTTTCTTTAATAAAAAAAGGGTCAAAACCCAAAAAACTCGCATCCGATTTAATTTCCTGCACGCGATCTATTTTATCATATTATTGTATCTGTTTTCCGGAATGTAATAGCTTTTAATTAGGACTTTAATTATTTATCGCTTTCTTTAATTTCCCGCAATTTACTTTTCAAGGGTTCGTTTTTGGCGATGTAAATACCCGACGCCTTGTAATAGCGTAGATTTATTTCCCGCAAACTATTAACTGTTAGATGTATGTTAATTAGGCTATGCATGACAAGATTTATCTCTGAAATTAAAATCAACCCGTAGCTCACCATAACATGTGCAAAGATAACTTAACTGAATCCTGACACACTCGCACATGCCACTCCTAGGGTACGCCTCACTTGGTTGCCTCGACGTGGTCATTGAGTATAGGGTGTTTTAGAGGTCTCCCTCTTGTCTAAAGATCCAGTTGCCTCGGATAAAAAAAGATCTAAGACATTAGGGTTACCGCTAAGGCGTCCTACTATTGCTTTGGTGATCACATGTCCCATTAATCGAATTGACCCAAAAAACTCCAACGATGGTGCTACCTACCTCTCAATGGTGGGATAACACTATCTAAAGGACTCTTACACAACTTAATTCCTTATAGTAGGTAGATTTCTCCTGGGTACTTGCTCTTTCAAAAAAACAACTTTTCGCACCTACACTTTCAAAAAGTTTTCAAACAAACACTTCATACACTCTTGAGGACTGATACAAGAGTTACCTAGAAGTTTTCAAAACGAAACTTTTTCAAAACCCACAAACACAAGAAAAGCAAACAATTTTTGAAAACATAGTGAGCAAGTACCTAAGAGTCCGTGGATAACCACAGATAGAAAGGGTGCTAACACCTTCCCTTTCTATAAATCTACCTCCCGAACCCGAGAAACATCTCGAAAAGGAATTTTGCTGTGCTTTTGTCCTTTCCTTGTTGGAGAAAATAAAAGACGGTGGCGTCTCTTGCTTACCGCGACATTTCGTGAACCAGCTTAAAAAACAGTCAGTTCTATTTCCACCGATCACAAAGATATTGTTTCATACTACAACTTTGTCATAGGGAATGATCTTCAAAAAAATACATGAATTTGAAGATACAAATTGATCAAAATGGATGTCCAAAGTTATCAAAATCTCAACACTTAGAAAAAATTGTCTAAGTGTTTGTTCAGTCCAAAACAATAATCTTGTAAGGCATTTTTCACCAAGATCCCAATTGATTCAAAGAAAGTGGTCAACATGAAAGTTGTAGAGGATGTTTCAAGCTTTTCAAAATGTCCAAGAGCATGAAAATATGATGCTTGAGCTAGGAGAATCAAAGAGATGATGATGGGTATTCAAAGTTTCATTAGAGGTCCATTTTGTGACAAGTTCATGATAAAATCTCAAAGCCATACCATGAAATCTTGATTTCATACCACATTACCCCTAAATCTCAACTTGATTAGATATTTACAAGAAATTATGGTTCATTGAACAAGGATTTGAAGCTTTATCCACTTGATCATGTCATTTTAGGATGAAAATGCAAAAAAGCTTGATATCCATTTGCATAAAGGCCACTTTAATCACAAAGTTCACTCCTTGAGCCTCTAACTTGTTTCTTATTATCACGCTCAGTGTGAATTCTCAGAAGCAACACCTTTAAGCCTGCCAACCACCCTATTGATGCATTGGAAGCATGTGATTTCATGAAGCTCCCATTTGGAATCCTATTAAACCTAAACACCATATCTTTTAAACCTGATCAGTTCTCAATCTCCCAATGTTTTCCTATAAATAGAGGGTACTTCACAAGCCCAAAACATGCCTTCAACACACATAAAGAGCTTCTCAAACTCAGAATCCACAAAAACCTCTCAAAACTCCATTTTTGAGCTTTGAAGAACCTTATCTTTGAAACTCTCAACCCATGCAAGTTCTTTGCTAACTAACCACATATTTACCATCAATACACCAAATATGCATTGCTCAATTCGTTGAATCAAAACTGAAACACCCCATTGCTCTATCCACCTTATGGTCAAACATGCTTGCACATTAACTTGGTTAGGAAGTTTGAGCAAGCTACAAAGTGTTCTATCATTTGCAACACAATCATGGTGGTATACGTGAGCTCATAAGGTCGTTACATCTCATTTGGAACCACTAAAAAAAGGAATTGGACCTTGCTCTAATAGGTAAAATTTCTCAACTTGAAACTCATCATTCATGCATCATAAAGGTTTGGTTTCTGAAGCAAAAATGTAGACTCTAATGTGTTGAAGTTAACCACGTAATCATTATTTCAATAATCATGCATGTATGTGAAGTTTCGAAGAACTAAACATTAGGGTTTGGTTCTGTTTTTGCTGGGTTCGTATGTGTTCATCTTTGATTTTCAGTTTTTTTAAATTGATACCATTGAATTCCTTGTTAAATTTTGAGTGATTTTGATCTTTACACTTTTTAAAATGGTTGAGAAATTAAGAAGATAGCATGTGTACAATGGTTGTTGTTTGATAAAGTCTCAAGGTTGAAGATGATGAGGTGGCGTGCAATTTTTGTTTGAATTCTGAAACTTATTGTACTACTTAATTAAATGAGTGTGTTTTAATCAACGGATGTATTACCACCCCAGTGGTTAGAGCGTGCATTTTTAGGCCTTTGCATACATAAGGGCGCAGATTCGAACTAATGTGAATCCCCATTTTGCATTTTCCCCTTATTTTTGTTTTGTTACGTACTCAATGAGTTATTTCAAATATTATTCAATGAACTTGAGTCATTAACACCATAAGCATATGGCTCAATGGCTAAGTTTTGGCATTGCAATCATGAGGGCCTGAGTTCAAACCTTGGCAGCCACAAGTCTTTCTTTTTATCACTTGTTTTATTCATTTTTTCTCACATTCTTTTAATTATTTATACATGTAAATTAACTCCTTTTGAGCTGATTTTTTGCACACTTCTTATTTATTTACCCTATTTTGTGAATATATAAAAAATTACCAAAAATAATTTTTATTTCATTTATTTTCATTTAGTTTAAAACTAGTCCATGTTTAGGTGTCTTAAAGACTTTTGTGATGTTTCTTTGATTGATTCTTTTACTTACTTGATCATTTGTGCTTATGTGACTATGGTATGCTTTGATTGAGTCTCATTTGGTGTTGATAACTTGATTAAATTGATTTCCATCTAGGGTTTGTACACTTTAATGATTATATTCTTATGTTTTATACCTAAAAACCCTAAATTTATCATTATCCTTCCCTTAGACTTTGATGCATGTAATCTGTTTGAAGCTTATTTCTTGCTTGATCAATGAACACTTGATGCACACTTGCTTTGAGTTTGACCATATCTTGATCATATATGCATGTATGTTCTTAACTTGTTGATAACATAATTTAATCTTAATATGATTTCTGTAACACTATGGGAGAACAAACTTGGTTGTTTTGCGTTTGATTGCAATTATTTCGGATAGCAAGAGTCGCCACTGACTTTTCTTTTATCCAATAAGGAAAGAGTGAAAAGAACAGGAAAAACCTTTGAGATGTTTTCTTGAGTTCGGGGGGTAGATTATGAAAAGGGAAGGTGTTAACACCCTTTTCATCCATAGTTATCTATGGGATCTTAGTTGCTTGCTAGATCATTTTTGCTTTGATTGAAATGTGCTTTGTGGTGTGAGTTTGAAAATATTTTGAAAACGCCTTTGTTGCGGCAAACTTTGTAATGATTCTCGTCTCTATAAGAATGCATACAAAGTGTTGGTTTTGAAAATAGTTCAAAGAGATGTTTGTTTTTTGAAAGATGTTTTTGAAAGTGTAAGTGTGGAAATGGTTTTGATTCGTGAGTGTGATACGGTGGGAGAACTGACTATGGTTTTGCGTTTGTATTCGCAAATGTTGCGGTTAGCAAGAGTCGCCACCGACTTTTTATTTTATCCCAAGGAAAGGTTAAAAAGCACAGCAAAAACCTTTTGAGATGTTTTCTTGGGTTCGGGGAGTAGATTATAGAAAGGGAAGGTATTAGCACCCTTTCTATCCATGGTTATCCATGGGCTCTTAGTTACTTGCTTAGATCACTTGCCTTTTGTTTTCAATTGTTTTAAATGGTGCTTGAGTGTGTGGGTTTGAAAATGTTTTGAAAAGAAGCCAAAGTGGAGGCAACCTTTGTAATGATCCATGTGGGGATGTATACAAAGATGTATGTCTTTTGAAAAGGTTTTCGTTTGTTTTTGAAAGTTTGTTTTGAAAGTGTTGTGAGGTATGGTTTTGAAATTAGGCAAGTGTTTTTGTTTTGCAAGTTTGATTCAAGCAACTAAGAGGTTATCTACTCCTAAATTTCTCAAAAGATTATTGCTATGTTTTAACCCTTTTAACAAGTTTGTTCCACCATTGAATTTGGTGGACAACCTTATGTTAGGATGTGAAAGGGACAGGCGCGGGTCATCGTTTAGACCATAATTGTAACGGCGTTAAATATCTTTGGGCAATTTTCTTTAAGGGACTTGATCATTTGTTTTTGTTTGTTTTGAAAAAAATTTATCGAGGGACTATGATCATTCAAATTGTTTGCTTTGCCCAAAGAAGTTCAACATACAATATGGCCCAATTTTGAAAGGCAACAAGTGGAATACCCTAGGGGGGTGCAAATGTGATTGGTGTGTCCATTTTCATGCTTGTTTATCTTGAGATTAGGTCATAACTATTTTTTTATCGTTTTTTCGTATACAAACCCTAATTCTAACATGTTATCATTAGAAAGCATATAAAGTGCGAAAATAAATTTACTAAGCTATTACAAAACCAAATATGGGAAGGGGGGTACAAATGTTCAAATGGGGATATTGACAAGTAATTTAAACCTAAAATTATTACATCAATTTGAATATTTGCAATTTAATCAATGCACAAAAATTAAATAAGAATGCAAGATGCAAAAGAAATGTTTTGTATATGTGTGAAAAAAAATTATTTATGTAAAATAGAAAAGAAAATAAAAATTATATTATTTTTTTGGAATCTTTTGAATTTAGGGCAAAAACCCTAATTTTAAAGAAAATGTATTATTATCTAATTTAATACAAATATTTATTTATTATTTATAAAAATAAAATAAAATAAAGTATATTATGAAAAAAGTATTTTTGTATCAAATATTAATAAAATGAAAAATTCAAGTATTTTTATATTTTAGCTTAAATATATTAATAAACATATATCTATATATATTAATTTCTTAAATATGCATTATACACAAAATAATATATATTTAATATTTTAACAAGATAAATAATAAAAAAAAAGTATTTTTATGTGGGATATTTTCAGAAGGTAAATAAAAAAAAAATGTATTTACACTATTTTTCTATTTATTCTAATAATAATATATATATAATATTTATATACAAACAAAAGGAATAAACCAAATAAATATGCCATATATTCAAAAAATGGTGGAAAAAATATTTTTATTTTTTTAATGTCATGAGAAAAAATAAACAAAGTCAATCAAAAAAGAAAAAAGTAAAAAAAGAATAAAAATAAAGCAAATGGGCTCAGGGGGTGTAATAGCAAATGTGTGGTGTGAATAAGAAAAGATATACAGGCCCAGCCCAAAGAACACTGTCTTCAACCTCCAGCAACAAAATTAAAAAAAAAAACGCGCGCCCCTGTTCTTCAATGTCCAACTCTCGATTCCTGGCTTTTCAGCAAAAACTCATAACACAGCAAATGTTCAGCATGAAGAGACGGTTCTAACCATGTATGGAACTTGACCTAACTCTCTAAGATGAGGGAGAATTTCTCCTCCCCCAAATCCTAACCTAATTTTTCTGCCATTTTCAAACTCCAAATTCTCTCTACTCAGGCAAAAGAAATGAAATGTAAAGATATGTACATGTTCAGGGCTATGAGTAGAACCTTGTTCCTTCACAAACTTAAGACTAAAGATGCATGATAAGAGAGATACGAGTTCAAAGTTTTACTTGTGCAGTTGAACTTCTATCTGGAGAATGAGGAACTTCTAGTGCAAGGTAATGATTGGAAAAGCTTCCTTGAGGTCCAGGGATGCTTTTTCAGTGCTTACTTTGTCTTGAAACTTCTTGTATCGAGCTGTGGAACTTCAACTGCAAGAGGAAAAAATGAAAATGGTGGAAACTGTTAGAGAGATTACATGTCAGGTTTTAGGTCATGGTTAGCTTGCATATATGCTAGGGAATGTGTATGGATTGATTTTGGTAAGAATGCTCGAGGGAAATGGGAGTTGGCACTCAAACTGCAGAGGCAACTCTGTTTTTTGCAGTTTGAGGATGATTCTGAGATGGAGGGTGTTTGAAAGGTCAATGACTCGTGCCAAAGCTTGGATATGTTCTTTTGAATGTGTTTGATAACTTCTTTCTTGTGTGTTTAAGCTGAGATGAGATATGGTACAAGTTATGGACTTTTCTTGAACTTGAAGCAAACAAAAGCAAGTTGGCTTTCTAGGTCAGTAGAGGACCCCCTAATGTGCTGCATAATCCTCTCTTGATCAGTGTGTTATGCACATAATCTTGTGCCAAGCAGATTTTCCATGTACTTTCTTGATTTGCAATTGGACATAAAGTTAATCTTTTCAAAAATGGAAAGTTCACTTTATCTAGTTTAGGATTAATCTTGCATACAATGCTTGCACTCAAAGAACAACACTCTAACACATTGAATATGCATTAAATTATTGAGTATGGAATGGTTCAAGGACCTGTAATCAAGCATAAAGCAAGCTGAGTTCAAATTTGCAAAGTTATGAACATGTTTTGATGAAGAACAAAAGTGAATTTTTGCCAACTTGTGAAATTCGAATCTCTCAAGTTATGAGGTTGTTTGATGAGTTCTTGGACATTTTGGAAAGCTTGGAATGTGTACTACAATCCATATTTGAAATGCAAATTAAAATTCCAAGTGGAAGGGTATGAAAAGTGGCCTTGAAGTGGGGTAGAAAACCTTGTCAAAATAGGTTAAAATTTCACTAAGTTAAAAATGGTTTAGTGCCCTTATTCAAAAAATTGTAACTTGAGATACAAGCTTCAAATGAGAAAACTTTGTGAATCAAAGTTGTAGATTATGCAACAAGCTATAACTTTCATGTTTTGACTTTTGTTTTAATCCAAATGGATCTTGGTGAAAAGATGGGGCAAAGTTGGGAAAAAATTAGGGTTTTTCATAACTTAGAAAAATTCTAAGTTATGAAAAATTCCATTTTCAAACCCTAATTTGCATTTTGTGATTTCTTGGTGAACAAGTTTCATGATTTGGCATGTTTTGATGAAAAATGAATCTTGACTCTTGATTTTGACCAAAAAGTCAAAGTTTGACTTTTCAGTATACAGTCAAAATTGATCAATTGACTGGGAAATTCAACTGTCAATCTTGTGTACTTGGGATCTTTTGAGCTTGATGAATGTGTCAAGACCATTTCATTGGGTCCTTGAGGCTATATGTGAGCTTGGTTTGCCATTGGCTAGGTCAAACAGTCAAAAATTGCCTTTGTGCAGTCAAAACCCTAAAAATGACCATTTTGCCCTTTTGGTGATCTGATCAAATTTCTTGTGGAATTGTGATCCAAATTTGATCAAATGGTCCATATGAGTTCATAATGTTGATGTGGATCAAATTTCATGAGATTTGACTGTCAATTGGCCACAGTTGACTTTCTCTCCAATACAGTTGATTTCTAGGTCAACTGCCCAATTGACTGGGCAAAACTTGGAATCAAGACTTGAAACTTGGCATGGGTAAACTTGGGAGTCCAACATGAAACATGAAAGTCATCTTAGGCATTTTAGGTCAAAACATCCTTGGGCAAACACAAACCCTAATTTGAGTCCATAGTGCAAGGAGAAGTCTTGAGCAGAGGAAACCCTAACTGGATCTTGATCTTCAAAGGTCTTGTGATGAGAAAATGTTGAGGAAATAGGAGGGCAAATTTTGGGGTACAACAGTTGCCCCTGTTCAATCTTCTTGGACCTGAAGAGTTAGATTGGCAAGTTTGCCTTTCGTGACTCGAGGGTAAAAGGAGATTGGACACTAGAGTGCCCGGAAATTTGCACTCGCATGCTGGAGTCTCAACAACGTGGTGTCGGGAATGGGCTTATAGATGCCATTTGGAGAGATGGTGGATAGGGAGGTGGGCTTATAGATGCCATCTGGAGATGTGACAGAAACTTGTCGGGAATGGGCTTATAGATGCCATTTGGAAGTGTCAATCGCATAAGAGATTCCTTAGCGAGAACTTGTGTATGTGAGAAAGACGGATGTTTTCCTGGCTTGTTACAGGTGTTTGATCTTCAGTCTCCTTATGAAGATATGCCCTGGCTAGATACAGGTATCGAATCTACAATTGGTT
Organism: Vicia faba; assembly: GCA_948472305.1. Lineage (NCBI taxonomy): Eukaryota > Viridiplantae > Streptophyta > Magnoliopsida > Fabales > Fabaceae > Vicia > Vicia faba. Next base: position 126,879 of record CATIWC010000901.1, on the reverse strand, counting down.
GCTCACAGATGTGCCCTGGCTGGATACAGGAATCGAATCTTCGAACTCTTCAGACGTGCCCTGGCTAGATACAGGAGTCGAGTCTGGAAACGTGGTCAACAGATATGCCCTGGCTGGATACAGGAATCGAATCTGGAGATGTTGTAGTTGATAGATGTGCCCTGGCTGGATACAGGAATCGAATCTTTGAACTCTTCAGACGTGCCCTGGCTAGATACAGGAATCGAGTCTGGAAACGTGGTCAACAGATATGCCCTGGCTGGATATAGGAATCGAATCTGGAGATGTTGTAGTTGATAGATGTGCCCTGGCTGGATACAGGAATCGAATCTTTGAACTCTTCAGACGTGCCCTGGCTAGATACAGGAATCGAATCTTCGAACTCTTCAGACGTGCCCTGGCTAGATACAGGAATCGAGCCTGGAAACTGATCACTCTCAGATGTGCCCTGGCTAGATACAGGTATCGAATTTGGAATTGTGACAGTTGAAGGTAGTTGTTTTTGGGATTGTCTTTTTCCTGAAAAGGCAAAAACATAAGTTGTATGCAATGTCATGATGTATGTTATGCATGATGTTATGATGTTCAACATGAGATAGTGTTGTGTGCACTTTATCATATATGTAAACAAGATGTATGAAAATGTGAAATGTAATTTCGTCTTAGGAAAATAAATCCTTGACGAACGGCCGGGGAGTTGCTTTGTGGAAGAGATACTTGGCCGAAGTTTTGATGAGAGGCCTGTTGAAGACTTTAATGATGGATTCCGCTGAGGATAATGACGATAAACTCCGCTGGGGATCACCCAAGATAAACTCCGCCGGGGATTTGAAGGAACTTTGCCGAGGGCGGTCTTCCGTGGTTTTTAGCTGAGGATAACCCAGTTATAAGTCCTTGTGAGGAAATAACTCTAATAAAACTCGGGAGAGACGTCCGTGTACTATAGGGAACAAGCTTCCGGAATCTACTGGGGATGAGCTTTAAGACCTGCCGGGGAATGTTGTGACTTTAGGATCGACGTGGGACCAACTCTGCTTGGGGAAAGTACTGCTGAACCTGGTTTTACTTTGCGGGGAGTTGAGATGATTTGGCCACATTCTTCAGTTGAACCTACCTTGGTACCTTGGCGGACAAAACAACCAGACTGCTTTAGACAACTTCAATTGCCCCTGTCTCTGATGTCACCTGTAATCAATCTCTTGTTTCATATGCAAATATTTATGAATCAGCAATTTAATGTCAAATGCATATATCAAAAATGAACATTGGACGTTCTTCGCAAGACAAAACAGAAAAAAAAGGAAAACAATGGTAATTTGTATGGACAAGTGAATTTGTATTGATTTAAACTTTGCCTGTGAATAGGTGTTTTTTTTTTTTTTGTACAAGAGGCTGACATCCTAGTAAGAGGACGCCGCCAAATAGTATAGAGTTTACAATTTGAAAAAAAAAGGAAACAAAATAGCTATGCGAATAATCCCACTGGGTTCCAACTCTGCTATCGCCTTTATGTCTTCGAACGTCTCATCGCTTTGCTACCTAGTTGAAGATGAAGCTGATTGGTCAATGCCGAAATCTGGAGCCAGATAGTTGATGCCGAATTCCGGATGCGAAAGGATCCAATGAGACATAGTGTTACGCTTTTATCCCTAACTTTTGCCTGGACCGCCCTTTCGGGTTTTCAGTCCACCGGGATACCCATTTTTGCCCAAGCCGCCTTTTCAGGTTTTCGACTTGCCGGGTGTACAGATTTTTATTCATTTCATCCCTTATTTTTGCCCGAACCCTTTTGGTTCGCCGGGAAGCCCTTATTTTTGCCTAGGTATGTCAACCTAGCGGGTCTTTTACTTATGCGTAGTATTTTTTCACTATGTCTGCGTTGGCGGGGTGAGGAAGGTCGTCACCATCCATGGTGGTTAGGATCATGGCTCCTCCTGAGAACACACGTTTAACCACAAATGGCCCTTCGTAAGTAGGGGTCCATTTGCCCTGAGGATCACTTTGAGGAAGGATGATGCGTTTGATTACCAGGTCCCCAACTTGATATTCTTGTGGTCTGACTCTCTTGTTAAATGCCCTGATCATCCGTTTTTGATACGTTTGACCGTGACAGATAGCAGTGAGCCTCTTTTCGTCAATCAGATTTAATTGATCGAGTCAAGTCTGGATCCAATCATCTTCATTCAAGTCTGCATCCTTCATTATTCGGAGAGAGGGTATCTGGACTTCAATTGGCAAGACTGCCTCTATGCCATAGACCAAGGAGAAGGGAGTTGCCCCGGTTGACGTCCTTGCTGAGGTACGGTACCCATGAAGAGCGAACGGTAACATCTCGTGCCAATCCTTATAGGTCACTGTCATCTTCTGCACAATTTTCTTGATATTTTTATTGGCTGCCTCTACAGCCCCATTCATCTTCGGTCGGTAGGGAGAAGAATTGTGGTGCTGTATCTTGAATTGTTCACAGAGTTCAGTGATCATTTTGTTATTGAGATTGGTACCATTGTCCGTAATGATTCTTTCCGGGACGCCGTACCGACAGATCAGATTATGCCGGATGAAACGTGCCACGACGCTCTTGGTTACTGTGGCATAGGAAGCTGCCTCAACCCATTTTGTGAAGTAATCGATCGCCACCAAGATGAAGCGATGCCCATTGGATGCCGTCGGTCGGACCTCACCGATCATATCGATGCCCCACATTGCAAAAGGCCAAGGCGCCGTCAGGACATTCAAAGGAACCGGAGGGATATGCACCTTGTCAGCATAGATCTGGCATTTATGACAAGTTCGGGAGTGTTGGTAACAATCGGCTTCCATTGTGGACCAGAAATATCCTGCCCGAAGGATTTTCTTAGCCATGGTGTGTCCACTGGAATGTGTCCCAAATGTGCCTTCATGCAGTTCCATCATGATTTTCTCTGCTTCTGCCTTATCCACACAACGTAGCAGAGTTGAATCATGATTCCGTTTGTAGAGAATGCCGTTGCTGAGGAAGAATTTTGCAGCAAACCTCCTCATGAACTTCTTATCATTGACAGACGCACCTTCAGGGTATTCCTGAGCTTCCAAGTACCTCTTCACCTCATGATACCAGGGTTTTTCAATCACCTTCTCAGCCTCCAGCTCACAGCAGTATGCCGGTTCATCCAACTTCCAGATAATGATTCGGGGAGCCTCATTGTCCCATTTAACTTTGAACATTGAAGACATCGTAGCTAGGGCGTCTGCTAGCTGATTCTCCTCTCTAGGGAAGTGTTCGAGAGTTATCTCTTCAAAGTGGGGAAGCAAGGTCGACACATACTCCTTGTAAGGAATAAGATTCGGGTGTTTCGTATCCCACTCGCCTTTGATCTGATTGATCACGAGAGCGGAATCTCCGAAGACACTTAGAAACTTGATCCTCAGGTCGATTGCAGCTTGTAAACCCATGATACATGCCTCGTATTCTGCCATGTTGTTGGTGCAGCTGAAACATAATCGGGCGGTGAGGGGAGTATGAGTTCCTTTGGGAGATATGATTACAGCGCCGACGCCGTTACCCAAAGCGTTGGAGGCTCCATCAAAATGCATAGACCACCGGGATCCTTCCTCAGGTCCTTCATCCGGTCCAGGTACTTCACAGTCAGTTACCACCATGATGTCTTCGTCCGGAAAATCAAAGTTCAATGATTGGTAATCGTCCACAGGTTGGTGTGCCAAATGATCTGCCAGTACACTTCCTTTAATTGCTTTCTGGGTTGTATACTGGATGTCATATTCTGTCAAGATCATTTGCCATCTCGCTATTCTTCCAGACAGAGCGGGCTTTTCAAATATGTACTTGATGGGATCCATTTTTGAAATCAATAAGGTAGTGTGAGTCAGCACATACTGTCTCAGCCGGCGAGCAGCCCATACAAGAGCGCAACAAGTTTTCTCAAGCAGTGAGTAACGAGACTCACAGTCGGTAAACTTTTTGCTCAAGTAATAAATAGCGTGCTCTTTTCGGCCAGACTCGTCATGCTGCCCCAGCACACACCCCATTGAATTGTCAAGTACTGTCAAGTATAGTATCAGAGGTCTTCCTTACACCGGTGGCATAAGAATGGGTGGCTCTTGGAGATATTCCTTTATCCTTTCAAAGGCGGCCTGACATTCATCATTCCAGCGTACTACTTGATCTTTCTTCAGCAATTTGAAGATTGGCTCACAAGTAGCAGTCAGGTGTGAGATGAATCGGGCAATGTAATTCAGTCGTCCCAGGAAACCTCTGACTTCTTTCTCTGTTCTTGGAGTCGGCATCTCTTGTATGGGTTTTACCTTGGCAGGGTCCACCTGAATACCTTTATCACTTGCAATGAAACCTAGCAATTTTCCGGATCTTACCCCAAAGGTGCATTTGTTGGGATTCAATCTCAGCTTGTATAACTTGAGTCGATCAAACAACTTCCTCAGATGGTCAAGGTGCTCCTCTTCAGTTTGAGACCTCGCAATCATGTCATCAACGTATACCTCAATCTCATGATGGATCATATCATGAAATAAGGCAACCATGGCACGTTGATAGGTTTCCCCAGCATTTTTCAATCCGAATGGCATGACCTTATAACAGAAGGTGCCCCACTGAGTCACAAATGTAGTCTTCTCCATATCCTCTGGAGCCATCTTGATCTGATTATACCCTGAAAAACCATCCATGAAGGAGAACACCTTGTGTTGAGCTGTATTGTCAACAAGGACATCAATGTGAGGTAGGGGGAAGTCATCCTTGGGGCTGGCCCTGTTCAGATCCCTGTAGTCAACACACATTCTGACTTTACCGTCCTTCTTCGGTACTGGCACCACATTGGCAACCCACTGAGGGTAAGAAGTCACTGCAAGGAACCCGGCATCAAACTGTTTCATAACCTCGGCCTTGATCTTTTCAGACATCTCTGGACGCATCCGTCGGACTTTTTGCTTTACCGGAGGGCAATCTTCCTTGGTTGGCAGGTGGTGAACTACAATGTCGGCATCCAAACCAGGCATATCTTCATAGGACCAAGCAAAGATCTCCATGTAATCCTGTAGCATCTGGATCAATTGTTGCTTCACGCTGAGCTCTAGATTGGCACCAATCTTGACCTCTTTCCTATCTGTCTCAGTACCCAGATTAATTGTCTCCACCGGCTCTTCATGCGGTTGAATAGCCCTCTCTTCCTGGAGTAGCAGTCTTGCGAGTTCACCAGGCACTTCGCAATCATCTTCACCTTCGTCCTCGGCCAAGTTGATCGGATTTTCGAAGTCATAACTGGCGGTAGCAGAGCTGTTACCAGTGAGATCCAGAGTGGATTGAAACCTGTATAAGTGAGTGTGTGTAAATATAGCTGTTTTGCAATATATATAACACAAAAAGGAAAAGAGCACAAGATTTGAAATGCAACAAACGTCCAATGTTTTGATTGATGATATATGAAAATGTCATACAAAAAGCCCTCACAAATGGAGCTACGATGCCCCGGGTAGGACACCGAGCCAACAAAGTTTTAACATATTGTTTGTTACAAATTGGAAATCAAAAGAAATTAATTACTGCGTGACAAATGTGATAGGGGTAAAATCCTTTGCCGTCCAGTTGCTTGGTCCGTCGCTGGTAGTCGGGTAGATCCAACTGTCAAACTCTGCTTCCTCTACATCCTCCTCGATAGCATTCACCCTTGAGCTGGAGATAAACACCGGAGCCTTTCTGACCTTCTCCTTGCGCACAGCCCTCTGAGCCTCTGCAGTAAAGCCCAGCCCAAACTTGTCGTTCTTCTGAGTGAAGTCAGGAAGCTGAGCCCAGTTTGCACAATTGCCTTTCTGAACCACAGCCCGGGCATCCCTTAGGGAAGCCATTTTCAAGGAAACATTCTCTTCGACCGCTGTTTCTGCTGCTGCTGAAATTGGATGCACCTCCTCGAAATGCTGAAAGGGGGTTTCAATAAACTCCCCGTCCATCTCAATGTATCTGAAGGAATTCAAATGGCTCACCATATACTCCTCTTCTCCTTGCACAGTGACGATCTTCCCCCTGACGGGATACTTCAGCTTCTGGTGCAAGGTGGAGGTTACTGCCCCAGCTTTATGGATCCAAGGTCGACCCAGTAGACAAGAGTACGATGGACGTATATCCATCACATAAAAAGTAGAGTCGAATACTTGAGAGCCCACACGGATAGGGATGTCAACCTCTCCATGAACCATCCTTTTTGAACCGTCAAAGGCCCTGACGATGATATTGCTGGGCTTCAGTTCTAGGCCTTCATAATCCAAACGGTCTAAAGCCTTTTTCGGTAGAACATTCAAGGATGAACCAGTGTCCACCAATACATGCGCCAGGGTAGTGCCCCTGCATTCGATAGAGACATGCAGGGCATCATTGTGGTCTCTTCCCTTCGCAGTCAGGTCAGCATCTGAAAAACCCAAGCCATTGTCTGCTGTCATATTTGCTACGCAATTAGTGAACTGGACTGCAGACGTCTCCTGCGGCACATGGGCCGTCTTGAGAAATGAGATTAAGGCCTTAGCATGAGCCTCGGAGCATAGTAATAAGGAGAGCATGGAGATCTTGGAGGGCGTATGCCCCAGCTGCTCGACAACATTGAAATCACTTTTCTTTATTATTTTCAGGATCTCCTCCACTTCTTGTTGGGAGGCCTCAGCATTTATAGGTATCGGTGCCTCCATCCGGGCAGGCTCTTCTTCAATCTCTTTGCCCCGGGCATTAGATGACTCGGCAGCAGGGGACACAACTTGATCAGCAACAGGAACAGGTAAACTTGTAGGTTTTATAAGGAAGGGTTTTCTAATAGCGGGCGGTGCAATGTCAGGCGAGAAGAGCCTGCCACTGCGGGTGACCTTGGCTGGACCAGTGATATCACAGATACTGGCGCTAGTGTCGAATTCTTGTTTGATTCCATTCACATATACGTCCGCCCCATAATGCCAGGGTACAGCTTTATCAGATACGTAGGGGAGAGGCCCCGGAACAGTAATAATTACAGGTGCAACAGTCATGATTTGAACAGGCTTCTTCGGGGGAGCCTTGATTGGATTATTGAAGATGGTAACCACATAAACTTCTTTTATCGGAACCATCTGAACAGCAGACTTCTTAAACAGAATCTCCTTGCTATCCATTAGGCTTTGGACGCCTAACCTCAGCAAGGGGCAACCAGACAGGGAAACAGCACAGAACAGGCAACCTTCACCGCAACCCGGAAATAAACCGGCCCGCAGTAGGTTCTTCTTCACGGTCTTCAGAGGGGTAACAACTTCATTTACCGAAACAGCATACATTTCTTCCTCAATGGCATTTACTCTATGCTGGGGCATAGGAGCAGTTACAACATTTGGTCTTTCCGGCGCTTCAAACTGAATTTCCTTTGCGTCGATCAGATCTTGTACTTTGTTTCTCAAGGCCCAGCAATCATCAGTAGTGTGCCCGGGACTATCAGAATGATAAGCACATCGGGCATTTGGGTTATACTTAGGAGACGCAGTGTTGACGACCTTAGGAGCTTCTTTGAGGGTCACCAGGTTGGTGGATAACAGTTGGGGTAAAATTTGAGATAAGGTCATACTCAGTCGAGTATACTGCCTCTTGGGCCTTTCGCTTCTTTGTTGATTGTACTGCTGAGGAGCAGCAACAGGTTTTGAGATGACCAAAGCATTGACGGCTTGGCGACTTTCGGGCTTGACTTGTCTTCTAGGACCATAGACGGCACTTGCTTCTTTCTTAAACGGCCTCTTCTCAGCACTTGTGGAGGCAGTCTTTTGTATCTTGCCTGACCTGATGCCAGCTTCAATTCTTTCTCCCGTCAATATCAAATCTGTAAACCCGGCGGAGGAGTTACCAACCAAATGATTGAAAAACGGACCAGACAACGTCCCTAGGAACATATCAACCAGCTCTCGATCAGTTAATGGAGGCTGCACCCTGCCAGCCAAATCTCTCCATTTTTGAGCGTACTCTTTGAACCCTTCACCCGTTCCTAGAGACATACCCTGAAGCTGAGTATGCGTAGGAGCGAGATCAGAATTGTATTGATATTGTCTGTAGAATGCGGTTGCCAAATCTTCCCAGTGTCGGATGCTAGTTCCATCCAATTGGTAGAACCATTCAAGTTGTGACCCCGAAAGGCTATCTTGGAAGAAGTGAATCCAGAGGTTCTTATCTGCCGTGTAAGGTTGGATTTTCCTTACGTACGACCTCAGATGCAGCTTTGGGCAGGAGACCCCATCATACTTGGCGAAGGCAGGCGCCTTAAACTTGTGTGGAATTACTACCCCAGAAGATAACCCCAAATCTCCGAAATCCAGTCCCGGCACATTCTGAATTTCCATGGCGCTTAAGCGGTCCTCTAATTGCTTGTATCTGTCAGCAGCAGGTGGGTATTGTTCGTCATTATAGTCCGTCTCGTTGTCGGAGACTGCGGGACTAGGAGCTCCTCCCCCTTGGGGACTGTTTTTCTCAGCAGAAGAAGTGGTTGGATCAGCTTCATTGTGGAGTGTGTTCCCAAATCTGCGTCCGGTGTTGAACAACGCAGTCCTCTTTTTCTTCTTCTTCTTCAGGAGTAGAGTCTTCAATTCTTGCTGACCTTGGGCTAGGCTTAGGACCATCTCTTGAAACTGTGCACTTTGGGCCTGAAGGGCCTTGATTGCTTGCTCACTGATGAGTCTGGATTCATGATGACTGTGCACACAAACAGCGAAGAAAATTAAGCAACCTGTGAAATAGGGTACCTGCTATGCATATGGTGCAATGGAATGCGTATGTATGCAATGCATTCAAGGATTTAGAATATTCAAAATTTGTTGTAGACAAAAAGGAACGCACATCATATTAATAAGGAGAAATTCGTTAGTACATAAATGCCCCATGGGCCAAATATTACAAAATGACTCCTTAAGGTAAAAAAACATTGCGCATCCTCTTTGGTGCGATGTAGGTGTTGAGATTCCTTTCCTCGTGCAGTAGGCGGGTGAGTTCCAGGACCTTCTTTTCGCTAGCATGTAGACTGGTCTCAAGAGAATTCCGTTCTTCCTTAAGCTGGACCCAGCTCTTCTGCATTTCTTCCCAGGAGGTGGGCATGTCGGGATGTTGAATGGTGTAGGACACCTCTCCTTCCAAGACTGGTTCTTTGATCACAGGGAGCATATGAGGATAAGGCATCACTAACTTCTGGGAGCGGGCTCGTACCCACTTGAGATAAGGTTCCAACGGGATGGAGTTCCTGTGCCCCAGTGTCTTGCTGTCTATCCTACTTGGCATCCTCCAAGCTCTGATAAATCTCTGACGAAGTCCTTGAGTATCGTTGTCGAAGTCAAAAACTATATTAGGAATTAACATGTCATGAGGGCCATCCCTACGAGCATAACCAAACTGTCTCCAAGCCAGGCATGGGTTGTAAGTAATACCTCCTTTGATTCCAAATAAAGGAACATTAGGGTACTCCCCACAACGATCAATGATAGTGACGTCTTCCCTAGACCTAGGGCACCAATGTATATCTGCATGCGTGAGAGTCATTAACCGTTGTGACCATCTCAAACCCCGCTCGTTCTTCAAAACTGATTGCGGAAGGTGCGAAATAAACCACCTTCCCAGGAGAGGAGTGCAACACATAAGGACACCCCTTCTTCTCATGGTTCGAGTGTAACATGAGTGAAGGATGTCCCCCAGCAACGTAGGTATAGGATTCCTGGTCATGAAGATCTGGACAGCACTGATATCAATAAGCTGATCTGGATTAGGGAATAACACCAAACCATAGACAAGGAGGGCCATAACTTCTTCAAAAGCTTGTAGGTCAAGGGAGTTCCAACATTCTTGGGCCTTCTCGAACAGAAACCTGGCTAAGAAACCCTTGATACCACTTCTAACTTCCCAATGTCCCTTGAGGTCAGACGGTTGTAGGTGCAAGGCTTTAGCAATCTCTTCAAGCTTGGGTTCCTCTTCCGTACCGTTGTAGGGTAGTTGATCAAGGATAGGGACCTTCAGAAGTCGGGAGAACTCTTCCAATGTAGGCACCAATTGATAATCCGGAAAAGTGAAACAATGATGCAGAGGGTCAAAGAACTGGAACAGGACCTTTATCAAATCCTCCTCAATGTTAGTGTTAACCAAGCTGATGAGTCTTCCATGTCTCTCACTGAATGAAGAACCCTCGGGAATCCTGGACAGAAGTTCCTTAAGCTGAGGAGGGATCTTTACAAGGCTAATCTGAATTGTCTTTCTGCGAGCAGTTTCCATGTCCTATAAAACAAGAACAAAGATGAAGATTCGAAACCCTTGAAATGGTTAGTCAATGCTCATGATGTTGTATGATGCCATGATGTTATGATACACCACAAATATTCACAAAGGCAAACATAGTAAGGCACACAAGTCACACAAGACAAACCCTTAGAGTCTAGGCCTGCATGAGGTCTGGGTATTACCCTCTTGAAGTTTGGTGGGCTCAACCTGTCCTATTAGAAGTAACCGGGTTCTAAGGGTCCCAATATCACTGGATTACTTTCATTGTTCATTGTTTCGATTTAGCCACTGAACTGGCGACCGAAATATCCCAGGAAAGCAACCCTCAATTGAGTGTAGTATCGAGTATCAACCAACCTCGGACTGCACCAAAGTCAGTTATCTCACTACCCTAAAAGGCCAAGATGGTTCAATTAAGGTTCCTAAGGTCAGTTGATGCTTCATGACACCACGCGGTGGCCCCGTACTCTCCTTGACTGAACTCAAGGGTTACCGGTACACACCAAAGTGCCACATCAACGTAGCAGACTGCTTCAACCATGTCGGTATACCCCGCACAGTTCCCTCACAGCCTTGTTGCTACTTTCTAAGAAGGTATCCCCAGATCCGGGTTAGGATCTATAAAACTCCGATACAAAGCCCACAAATGTAAAAGCAAACAAGACAATCAATTGAAAACAAAGGTGATCTAAGCCCTAAGGTTACTCCACTTTTAAAGTTCTCCCCAGCAGAGTCGCCAGTTCTGTGATACGGTGGGAGAACTGACTATGGTTTTGCGTTTGTATTCGCAAATGTTGCGGTTAGCAAGAGTCGCCACCGACTTTTTATTTTATCCTAAGGAAAGGTTAAAAAGCACAGCAAAAACCTTTTGAGATGTTTTCTTGGGTTCGGGGAGTAGATTATAGAAAGGGAAGGTATTAGCACCCTTTCTATCCATGGTTATCCATGGGCTCTTAGTTACTTGCTTAGATCACTTGCCTTTTGTTTTCAATTGTTTTAAATGGTGCTTGAGTGTGTGGGTTTGAAAATGTTTTGAAAAGAAGCCAAAGTGGAGGCAACCTTTGTAATGATCCATGTGGGGATGTATACAAAGATGTATGTCTTTTGAAAAGGTTTTCGTTTGTTTTTGAAAGTTTGTTTTGAAAGTGTTGTGAGGTATGGTTTTGAAATTAGGCAAGTGTTTTTGTTTTGCAAGTTTGATTCAAGCAACTAAGAGGTTATCTACTCCTAAATTTCTCAAAAGATTATTGCTATGTTTTAACCCTTTTAACAAGTTTGTTCCACCATTGAATTTGGTGGACAACCTTATGTTAGGATGTGAAAGGGACAGGCGCGGGTCATCGTTTAGACCATAATTATAACGGCGTTAAATATCTTTGGGCAATTTTCTTTAAGGGACTTGATTATTTGTTTTTGTTTGTTTTGAAAAAAATTTATCGAGGGACTATGATCATTCAAATTGTTTGCTTTGCCCAAAGAAGTTCAACATACAATATGGCCCAATTTTGAAAGGCAACAAGTGGAATACCCTAGGGGGGTGCAAATGTGATTGGTGTGTCCATTTTCATGCTTGTTTATCTTGAGATTAGGTCATAACTATTTTTTTATCGTTTTTTCGTATACAAACCCTAATTCTAACATGTTATCATTAGAAAGCATATAAAGTGCGAAAATAAATTTACTAAGCTATTACAAAACCAAATATGGGAAGGGGGGTACAAATGTTCAAATGGGGATATTGACAAGTAATTTAAACCTAAAATTATTACATCAATTTGAATATTTGCAATTTAATCAATGCACAAAAATTAAATAAGAATGCAAGATGCAAAAGAAATGTTTTGTATATGTGTGAAAAAAAATTATTTATGTAAAAGAGAAAAGAAAATAAAAATTATATTATTTTTTTGGAATCTTTTGAATTTAGGGCAAAAACCCTAATTTTAAAGAAAATGTATTATTATCTAATTTAATACAAATATTTATTTATTATTTATAAAAATAAAATAAAATAAAGTATATTATGAAAAAAGTATTTTTGTATCAAATATTAATAAAATGAAAAATTCAAGTATTTTTATATTTTAGCTTAAATATATTAATAAACATATATCTATATATATTAATTTCTTAAATATGCATTATACACAAAATAATATATATTTAATATTTTAACAATATAAATAATAAAAAAAAAGTATTTTTATGTGGGATATTTTCAGAAGGTAAATAAAAAATAAAAAAAAATGTATTTACACTATTTTTCTATTTATTCTAATAATAATATATATATAATATTTATATACAAACAAAAGGAATAAACCAAATAAACATGCCATATATTCAAAAAATGGTGGAAAAAATATTTTTATTTTTTTAATGTCATGAGAAAAAATAAACAAAGTCAATCAAAAAAGAAAAAAGTCAAAAAAGAATAAAAATAAAGCAAATGGGCTCAGGGGGTGTAATAGCAAATGTGTGGTGTGAATAAGAAAAGATATACAGGCCCAGCCCAAAGAACACTGTCTTCAACCTCCAACAACAAAATTCAAAAAAAAACGCGCGCCCCTGTTCTTCAATGTCCAACTCTCGATTCCTGGCTTTTCAGCAAAAACTCATAACACAGCAAATGTTCAGCATGAAGAGACGGTTCTAACCATGTATGGAACTTGACCTAACTCTCTAAGATGAGGGAGAATTTCTCCTCCCCCAAATCCTAACCTAATTTTTCTGCCATTTTCAAACTCCAAATTCTCTCTACTCAGGCAAAAGAAATGAAATGTAAAGATATGTACATGTTCAGGGCTATGAGTAGAACCTTGTTCCTTCACAAACTTAAGACTAAAGATGCATGATAAGAGAGATACGAGTTCAAAGTTTTACCTGTGCAGTTGAACTTCTATCTGGAGAATGAGGAACTTCTAGTGCAAGGTAATGATTGGAAAAGCTTCCTTGAGGTCCAGGGATGCTTTTTCAGTGCTTACTTTGTCTTGAAACTTCTTGTATCGAGCTGTGGAACTTCAACTGCAAGAGGAAAAAATGAAAATGGTGGAAACTGTTAGAGAGATTACATGTCAGGTTTTAGGTCATGGTTAGCTTGCATATATGCTAGGGAATGTGTATGGATTGATTTTGGTAAGAATGCTCGAGGGAAATGGGAGTTGGCACTCAAACTGCAGAGGCAACTCTGTTTTTTGCAGTTTGAGGATGATTCTGAGATGGAGGGTGTTTGAAAGGTCAATGACTCGTGCCAAAGCTTGGATATGTTCTTTTGAATGTGTTTGATAACTTCTTTCTTGTGTGTTTAAGCTGAGATGAGATATGGTACAAGTTATGGACTTTTCTTGAACTTGAAGCAAACAAAAGCAAATTGGCTTTCTAGGTCAGTAGAGGACCCCCTAATGTGCTGCATAATCCTCTCTTGATCAGTGTGTTATGCACATAATCTTGTGCCAAGCAGATTTTCCATGTACTTTCTTGATTTGCAATTGGACATAAAGTTAATCTTTTCAAAAATGGAAAGTTCACTTTATCTAGTTTAGGATTAATCTTGCATACAATGCTTGCACTCAAAGAACAACACTCTAACACATTGAATATGCATTAAATTATTGAGTATGGAATGGTTCAAGGACCTGTAATCAAGCATAAAGCAAGCTGAGTTCAAATTTGCAAAGTTATGAACATGTTTTGATGAAGAACAAAAGTGAATTTTTGCCAACTTGTGAAATTCGAATCTCTCAAGTTATGAGGTTGTTTGATGAGTTCTTGGACATTTTGGAAAGCTTGGAATGTGTACTACAATCCATCTTTGAAATGCAAATTAAAATTCCAAGTGGAAGGGTATGAAAAGTGGCCTTGAAGTGGGGTAGAAAACCTTGTCAAAATAGGTTAAAATTTCACTAAGTTAAAAATGGTTTAGTGCCCTTATTCAAAAAACTGTAACTTGAGATACAAGCTTCAAATGAGAAAACTTTGTGAATCAAAGTTGTAGATTATGCAACAAGCTACAACTTTCATGTTTTGACTTTTGTTTGAATACAAATGGATCTTGGTGAAAAGATGGGGCAAAGTTGGGAAAAAATTAGGGTTTTTCATAACTTAGAAAAATTCTAAGTTATGAAAAATTCCATTTTCAAACCCTAATTTGCATTTTGTGATTTCTTGGTGAACAAGTTTCATAATTTGGCATGTTTTGATGAAAAATGAATCTTGACTCTTGATTTTGACCAAAAAGTCAAAGTTTGACTTTTCAGTATACAGTCAAAATTGATCAATTGACTGGGAAATTCAACTGTCAATCTTGTGTACTTGGGATCTTTTGAGCTTGATGAATGTGTCAAGACCATTTCATTGGGTCCTTGAGGCTATATGTGAGCTTGGTTTGCCATTGGCTAGGTCAAACAGTCAAAAATTGCCTTTGTGCAGTCAAAACCCTAAAAATGACCATTTTGCCCTTTTGGTGATCTGATCAAATTTCTTGTGGAATTGTGATCCAAATTTGATCAAATGGTCCATATGAGTTCATAATGTTTATGTGGATCAAATTTCATGAGATTTGACTGTCAATTGGCCACAGTTGACTTTCTCTCCAATACAGTTGATTTCTAGGTCAACTGCCCAATTGACTGGGCAAAACTTGGAATCAAGACTTGAAACTTGGCATGGGTAAACTTGGGAGTCCAACATGAAACATGAAAGTCATCTTAGGCATTTTAGGTCAAAACATCCTTGGGCAAACACAAACCCTAATTTGAGTCCATAGTGCAAGGAGAAGTCTTGAGCAGAGGAAACCCTAACTGGATCTTGATCTTCAAAGGTCTTGTGATGAGAAAATGTTGAGGAAATGGGAGGGCAAATTTTGGGGTACAACAGTGAGCAAGCAACTATGAGCGTCCTACCTACTCAAAAGGTATATGTTCTTTTCCTCCTCCTTTAGATGTTGCTATCTTACCATTGATTTGGTAAGAAGCTCCATCGTTGGACGTGAAGGGACAGGCGTGGGTCATCGTATAGTCATAGAAGGCAACTTATGAGATGTTTTAGCAATTTTCGTATGGGACTAGATCGTTTACCAAAGACAACATCGAGGGACATCGAAGTAATACGGCCTTTTTTATCGAGGGTCTTTGCTAAAACGCCCATATTCGAGGGACATGACTATTTTTCGAGGCAACAAGCGAGGTTACCTTAGAGGTGCACGTGTGTGAATAGTGTGTTTGATTGCATGCATTTTTGTCTTTGAATTTAGGGTTTTCTAACGGTTTATTTTATCTTGCCATACACACCCTAATTACTAACAATTTATATTAAAGCAATAAATTGCGGAAAGTAAATTTACTATGCTATTACATCACTTTAGGGGATGGGGGATATAAATTTACAAATGGGTATTGCAAGAAATTAAATCCTAATTATCTATTACAACCATATTGAATTTGAACAAATGTACAATAATTGAAATGTATATAATGTACAAGAATTGAAATGTATATAATGTACAAGACATGAATGAAAAAAAAATGAATTTCTTTTGATTTTTTTAAGAAAAGATTTTTATCCTAATAAACTAAAAGGAAATTATTAGTTAATAAAAGAAATTTAAACTAATTTGATTTAAAAAGGAAAAACATTTTTTATGTCCTTTTTTATATTAATAAAAGTAATACTAATGATAATAATAAAGAAAATAGGAAAAAAAATAAAATAAGTCAGGAAGGGGTGAAAGTTGAATTTGAAGTGTTTTGTATAGAAAATAGTTTTTCGTGTTTAAAATAGTTTTTTGTGTTTAAAACAATTTTTGTGTAGAAAACAATTTTGTGTTTGGGCCCAGGGTCTGTTTGTTAGTTAGTAAGCAGGGGGTCAGAAATATAAAAATGTCGAAGCCCAACTGTGGAGGCCCAAGTGTGCTTCCTTCAAACAAGACAAAGCGAGAAAATATGAAAAATGACAAAAGGTCTCGTAGGGTCTCGAACCCAGGACCTTATACATAAATACCTTTCACGCGTGTTGTTTGTACCACTGGGGTAGTCTGTTTCATCCGTTCATAAGATAACTTTGATTAGGTACAAAATGAACTCGTTTCCGAATGCTTGAAATGCCAAGCTTCTTCTTCCTTGTGCGTGTAGGTCATGGTAACTCCATTGTTAAGTTTCTAAAAGCTTCATTTCTCAACCAAATCGAAAGAAAATGTAAACATCAAATCTGCCTAAGATTTAAACATGAAGCTAACCACGTAATTTTCAACAACTATGGATCTAAGGCTAGCATGAATTTTGTTCAATACCAAAACTAATACCTAATTGTTTAGATATGAAATGTTTAATGTACAAGCAATGATAATCAAAATTATGAGCATGGTCAGCTTCCTAAACATGATATCTACATATTTCCTTCATAAAGTATAGACAAATGATGTTTGAATGAAAAGTTCCAAGTTTAAGAAAACTTACCTCTTGGAGTGAAACTTGAGGGACTTTGACAGAACCTCCAGGAACGGTTTGATGATGGATTAAGCATGCTTCGATCTCCCTAGGGCTATTCCAGTTGCTACTTTGCTTTGAAAGTCACTGAATTGAAAAGCTGGTATATGGAAGCTAGGAGTGAATCGAAAGGCTGGTTTATGGATGCTTAGTGAATCGAAAAGGATAAAAATGTACAAAGGGATTTGAGGTTTTTGTGTGTAAAATCAGGATGTGCCAAGTTCTATGCTTGTGTACATGTTATGAGTTTTGAGAGTTTTTGTTGGAAGTGTTCTAGGCTGGTAATCTCTCCTTTATGTGGTGTATGGATGATGTTCGAATGGAAGAAATGGAAGATGCTCGAAGGATTCTGGAGTTGGCTCTTCAAAAGTAAAAAATGGCAATCAATGTGGCTTTGGATGCAGATTCTGAGTTTTTGAGAGATTGGGAGTGTTTGAGGATTTTTTAATACCACCAGAATCTGGACCCTTTAGCTTGCAAATGGTCTCTCTATTTATAGAGAAGAGGTTTGGGAAGTTGGAGTAACCAAATTTGTAAGATAACAAATATGGTTTAGTTGAAAATGAAAAATCCAGTTGAATGGGTTTTCATGGTTACAAAGTTCAAGTACAAGCATGGCCTGATGTTTGTTGGGTGCAGAAGACTTGACCCATGCTTTTGATATTGCTTGCAATCATAAATAAAAGGCACGGGGCTCAATACATTTACATTTTGCATAAAGCTTGCTTTTCTAAAATGGCAATGGTAACTTTGTGCCATTAAGGGAAAGATTGGCTTGGACAATACTTTAAACACTTGGGTAATAGCTTAATTCATTGTGTAAACAATTAATTATGGAGTGAAACACAAGCATTAAGGCCTGCAAAGTAAGATCATGTAGCATGGCCTATAGATTTGATCAGCGTTCTATCAAAATTTTGTCTTCAAGTTATGCGTCGAAGGGTTTTAGAGGTGGATCGAAGCAGGTTGCTTTGAAGGGATCCATTGCCCAGTCGAAGCTTGGGGATCGAACCAAGCTTGCTTTGAAGGAAGCCAAATGCCCAATCGAAGCTTATGAACCAATATTGATCGAAAGAAACCAATGCCTAATCGAAGCTTGTGAACCAAGCTTGCGCGAAGGAAGCCAATGCCCAATCGAAGCTTATGAACCAAGCTTGCTCGAAGGAAACCAATTCCCAATCGAAGCTTGTGAACCAAACTTGCTCGAAGGAAGCCAAATACCCAATCGAAGCTTGTGAACCAAACTTGCTCGAAGGAAGCCAAATGCCCAATCGAAGCTTATGAACCAAGCTTTCTCGAAGGAAGTTAATACACATTCGAAGCTTGTGAACTAAGCTTGCTCGAAGGAAGCCAATGCCCAATCAAAACTTATGAACCAAGCTTGCTTGAAGGAAGCCAAATGCCCAATCGAAGCTTATGAACCAAGATTTCTTGAAGGAAACCAATGCCCAATCGAAGCTTGTGAACCAAACTTGCTCGAAGGAAGCCAAATGCCCAATCGAAGCTTATGAACCAAGCTTGCTCGAAGGAAGCCAATACACATTCGAAGCTTATGAACCAAACTTGCTCGAAGGAAGCCAAATGCCCAATCGAAGTTTATGGATCAAAGCAAACTTACTCTTCTTTGATTTGATGCTTGAGAGCCCAATAATATCCATGGAAACTACATGGGGGCATTAAAATTACAATTGTGCTTGTGCAAATTCAAACTCCAGTTTTGAGTCATCAGTGTTTGGGAAGGTATCTTGAGCTGATCAAACCTTGTGCAGTCTTGAATCAATAGAGATCTTGTGAGAAAATTCTTGAGAAATGAGAGGGAAAATTTTGGGGTACAACAATTTCCATGCTTTATTTTATCCTTGATACTTGTCCATATTTTATAAGTTTTCCTGGATTTGAGGATGTATTTCCTTCATAAACTCCTTTTAACCATAAACCATAATATGTTTGATTGATCTTTTCATCAAAGTTTGATTTCATCTTCCATCCTTTTGTCATAACTTTAACTCAATAAGCACGCTGATTTTATTTGTTTAAACTCATTCAATTATTTGTTCATTGTTTGTATGACTCATATGCCCCCTTAGGCTCACTTGACTCATCTTAATCCTTGATTAAGGCTTGAATCAAATTAGACATTAGGATTTTAATCCAAGCATGACAACATTAGGATAGAAGTTCCCCATTTCAATCTAAACTCTAAGTCCACCATGGCATGACAACATTATGTTAGATTCCCTTCAATATCAACCTTAGGGCCCTTTTGCGTGACAACATTAAAATCTCAAGTCTCCCTTTAGTCCTACTTTCTTTTTGCATTGCATATCTTTAAGACTAAAACATTTTCTCAATCAAAATCCAAAAGCACTTAACAAATGTCCAAAACCCTTTCAAAACTAAAGGTGTGAAGGTGGTGAGTGTCTCCTTGGATGAGGATCCATTTATTATCTCTCTCATAACAAAAAAAGCACAAACCAAATCTAAATCATTTTGCTACTTGGTTTTTTTCCTTAAAACCTTTTCAAAAAGGACATGTTAACTCCTTTCTACCGTAAACAGACAGGCTCTAACTTCTAGAATGTGAACTTAACATCGTTCATAAAAAACACACAACAAACAAAATTTTTTAAGAATAACTACGGTGTTCTGATTCCTTTCGGGGATGCATAGGCATGGGGTTGCAAAGTTCAGGTGAAAGCACTAATAAAATACTTTTTCTTTCCCAATGAATTTATGTATACATTATCCTTTAGCAAGTAAATTGTAGATATATACATACCCATTGATTATAATAACAAGAGTGGATCCCTTGGAGTACCACATACGTGAGGGGTGCTAATACATTCCCCTTGCATAATCGACTCCCTTTCCCGAGATTTGGTTGCAAGACCATGTTCTTTTCCCACTTTGAGATTTTCTCTATATTTTTCTTTCCCTATTTCAGGATAAATAAAGTTAGGTGGCGACTCTGTTTTGTTTTAGGAAGCTTTGTGTGCATTTCTTTCGCGTAGCTTCAGTCCAGGTTCAAATTTTGGGATGGTGATAAATGTCAAATTGTGTTAAATATTTGTATGAAATAGTGGAACTTATTAGCTTGATTCATAGGATTCATAAGTCAAAACCTCAACTTTTGTGTAAATATTATGTAGATTGATCTTTTACACCTCAAGTTGTAGGATTGTGTGTATTGGATGAGCTTTGGTCATCAAAAGACGAAGAAATGACTTCAACATGCATTTTTGGAACAAAGGCAAAAAGCTGTTGATGAGGTTAAGCACCGAATTTCATGCTTAACGCTAAAAACCATAAGCTTCTACACTTAACGCCAAATCTGAGGCTTAGTCCCATTTATGGTGATTTAAGTTATTTGTCTGCTAGTTGCGCTTAGCTCCAAATCTGGGGCTAAGCGCGGTTTGCTTTATCATATTTGTATAAATAGATTTTAACTTTAGATTTTTAAGGGAGACACCATTTTTAGAGATAGAGAAACATGCCAAACAATAGGAAATGGTGATTCATGAAGATCGGAAGTTGGATTCTCATCTATAGTCGATAAATCAACATTGATGCTCATTCATTTCTTTTCTTCTCATTTGTATCAAGTTACCATGAGTAGCTAAACCCCTTTCTTGTTGGGATTGGACGTAGTTCACCGTAACAATATGTATTTTTATTGATCATGGCGTTATATACAATCTATTTATTAATCTATATCGATGTTATCTTTGTTTTAATGTTAATCTTATGGGTTTGAATCACTATTGAGAAATATCTTTCAAATCTTGACCTAAGATCACCATCTTTTAAAGACCAAACTCTAAAGTTATATTTGGGTTTGAAATTCACAGAAAGTATCGATTCTTAATGCTTTCATATTGTTTAATAGGCAGAGATATCGTCAGTTAAACAATAAGGTAGAAACCTCATCATAATTTTAGACATAAACTCTGTTGTGAGATATACATGATAATATTGATAAATGTTTAGGTTGTGTATAACTAATAGGTAAATAACACATTCTATCGGTGGATGAAATTCAATCCTGGAAAGCTCTCATATCTTTGAAACTTTCTCTATCGTTCATATGTTTTACATTATGTAACTTTCCATAATCAAGCATCTTACAAACTTCCGATTAAAACCATAGTATCTATTGAACAACATTGATATCACACCATTTAATAACTTGAAAACGCATCGTATTTTCCGACTTGATTCACATGCTGTGATACGGTGGGAGAACTGACTTGAAGTTTTACGTTTTGATCGCATTCGTGCGGATAGCAAGAGTCGTCATCAGCTTTTCTTTTATCCAAAAGGAAAGGTAAAAAAGCACAGGAAAGACCTTTCGAGATTATTTCTCGGGTTCGGGGGGTAGATTATGAAAAGGGAAGGTATTAGCACCCTTTTTATCCATGGTTTTACATGGGCTCTTAGTTACTCGCTAGATCACTTGCTTTTGTTTGAATGTGTTTGTGGTGTGGGTTTTGAAAGTATTTTGAAAATGTCTTTGCAATGGTTGTCGTCTCTATAAGAACGTGTACAAAGTTTTATTTCAAAAAATAGTTCAAAGATGTGTTTGTGGAATGTGTTTTTGAAAGTTGTTTTTGAAAAGATGTTTTGCAATGGCTCTCATCTCTATAAGAACGTATACAAAATGTTTTGTCTTTTCGAAAATGTTTTGAGACGAAAGTGTCGGTGTAAAAAGGTTTTTGTCGCGAGCAAGCGAGTAACTAGGAACGAATCTACCTACTCGAAAGGTCTTAAATGTTCTCTTCTTCCTCCTTTGGATGTTGCTATCTTACCATTGATTTGGTAAGAAGCCCCATCGTTGGATGTGAAGGGACAGGCGCAGGACGTTTGTACAGTCATAGAAAGCAACTTGTGAGACGCTTTAGCAATTTTCGTAAGGGGCTAGATCGTTTTACCGAAGGAAACATCGAGGGACATCGAGGGACTATGATCTTTTTTTATCAAAGGGGCTTTGCTAAAACGTCCCATATTCGAGGGACATGACTGTATTTCCGAGGCAACGAGCGAGGTTACCCTAGAGGTGCGCGTGTGAAAAAGTGTGTTTGATTCAAGTTATTTTGTCTTTTGAAATTAGGTTATCTAGCGATTGATTTTGAATCTTGCCATACACGCCTAATTACTATACAGTAATAAGTAAAACAGTAAAGTGCAGAAATTGAAATTCTACGCTATTACAAAGCTTCGGAAATGGGGGTACAAATTAATGAATAAGGGTGACAATAAGAAATAAACACTTAAATCACACAATACAAGTCCAAACCATTAAATAATTATTTAAGTTAAAACTCTTTTCATTTGATAAAATTAATTAATAATGTCTAACAAAATTATTTTAAAGTTAATAATTATTTAAAACAAATATTGATCTATTTGCAACTTTAAATATATGCTGAAATATAAAACAAAAATCAAATAATTAAAAATAAAAAAAGATATAAGGGAAAAGTTTAGAAATTGGCCTGCATTAGAGCAAATCTGAGGGTGCAAAAATAAATCTGGTTGGCCCAAATAAAGGGAAAAGCCCAATGCTCCTGGCTGATCGGGTGCAGCAGTCTCCAGGAGGTACACCATGGGCGTGCTCCTGTGGTGCGCTAAAGAGTATTGATTGATGATGATATGAATCAGAGGGAGGGATGATGAGGGTGCACGAACTGCTAACATAGGAATGCAAGCGCAGGATCCCTCAGGGTGATTAGGGGGTGGTGACAAGTGTCACCACCGGATTAGAAATTATGATGTTGTAATTAACAAACAAAAAACAAATTAAGTAAAACCAACTCATAACTCACTTTTCTTTCTCTCTCTCTCTTAACACGATACTATCTCTTCTCTCTTGTTGGGAGTCTCCACCGGAGAAGACATCCTGGCTGCACCGGAAATTGCCTTACGGCGGTGACGGCGGCAGCGCGACTCTGATCCTCACTTTTCTTACATGAATCTAACCATCTCTTCTTTCTAACTACTAATCCAAAGTTATTTTTTTGCAGATTCTTAGCCTATAACCCTAGATCTAAAAAGGGGTGAGCGAAACCCTAAGTCAGAGATGTGACAAAAATAAGTGATTTATGATGAAGGATGCAAAATGGAAAGCAAAAAAAAAAAAAACGAAAAGAAAAAAAGAAGACGGAGGTCGTGGTTTTTAGATCCGTGAGCTTCCAACCTTTTTTGATGTTTTTCTTTCTGGTATTATCTGAGTATCTTGCTTTCTCTATTCTTCTGAACTTGTGGTATTAGATTATTTTGAAAGGGTCTTTTTTGAATGGAATGGAAAATGACGATGATGATTAGGGTTTGGCTTACTTGATAGCTTGCTATGAATTTGTGGGGGTTCTTGCAATTTCTGAGATTTGTATGTAGCTTTGTATCTTCTAAATGGATTATGAGGAGGGAAAAATGATGAACAAATTTTTGGCTTTTTTGTTGTTTGTTTGAGTTATTGGTTCACTGTGAATCTTTGTTTTTTGAGTTGTTGGTTACTCTTTCTGGTTTTTTGAGTGTTTGTTTTGGACTAGAGATTTATGGAAAAATTTTACTCTCCGTCGTTGGTGATTCTCTCCGACTTTTGTATATTATTATGTCCCTTGTTTTTTTTTGCCCTTTGGTCCTGTGTTATAATGACTGAGAAGTCAGAAAAATGGAGGGAAGGTTTGATGAGTTTTTGAATAAAGTTGGTTTTCTAACTTTGAGCTTTAGAGTGCAGGTTATGCTTTTCCATTTTAGTGCAAGTTTTGGCGCAGGCTGTAGCAGGGCTGTCTTTGCAGCCAGTGATAGCAGTTGGCTTAGCAATTTTGGGACTGTTTGTAGCCTAGGTGATACCTTTCCAAAACTTGTCTCTTTCCCTCTTCATATTTCCATGAGATAAAGAAATCTTTGCTTAATATTATATATTTTCCTGAAGGGTTTGTATTAGGGAAATGATGACATGTGATTGTTTGAGCATGCTTGCCTCTTTGCTATATTACTGCTTTTACTTGTTGCCTTAATAACCTATGCTGCCTTGTTTGACATGAAACAGTATTGCTATATTTTTTGCACTAGCCTGCTGTTTAGACTGTGGTTTCCTGCTGCCTTTATGATAAAGTCTTGCTTTTTGCCTTGTACTGCTGTGTTGTTTGACAGCCTACTGTTGCTGCCTATTATTTGTGCTGCAATTTGGATGTTGTATGTATAGCAGGTTGGGCAGCTTGCTGTTTTGGTTTGCTCTGCAGCTGCTGTGGCTTTGTTTGGGCAGCTTGCTTTTGTAATGTTTGCAACTGCTGTTGTTTGTTGTTTTGGTTTGCTTGTAGGCCTGCCTTGCATATGTCTTTTTTTTTCTTTTTTTCTTTTGTGAACCAAGAAAGGCAATCTTTCTTGTGATTTGCAATAGAATTTGGGGCCTATGATCTGATTATGTGAAACAAATCAAATGAGGCTTCGTGGAATGTTTGAACATGATTTGACAACCACCCCCTAATTCTGATTCCTACACAAACCCTAGTGATGAATTTGTGAAAAAAGCTCTTTGAAAATTCCTTGTTCATGTTCATGTTTCTTTCTTGTACTAATCATGCTCTCTTTCTCTTGTTTCATGTGAGCAAAAGTGGAGATGGCAAGGCAAAGAATGCAAGGAATCTGTGGCAAACATGAAGGTCTTGGAGAAAAGTCAAAGGAAATGATATAATTTGAGTCTTCAAGCAACTTGATCATGAATTAGTTTCTATTAGGTCAAATGTTCACTTGATTTTTTCTCTGTAACTTAGAACAATTCCTTTTATACTTTGATGTATTTGGAAGTATTGTATTCAATAGTTGCACCAAGGTAACCTTGAATAACAATAAGTTGTAAAACATAAAGTATTGAAATAATTGAAGTTTTGTAACAACCTTGGATGGTGTGCTTGAAATTGGGGAAGAACTTGAATTGTAGCATGAAGTATCCTTGTGATCAATGAAATATTAGAACTTGAAATCCTTTGTAAACAAGAAATTTGCAATTCTTTGCAAACAAACAAAATTTGTAATTTTATTTGCAGTGCAATGATACAAAGATTTGAACTATTTTGGTATGATAGGATCTTGTACAAATTTTTTATTCTAATTGGATCTTTTTTTTTGAAATTCCCAATCAGAATATTTGAAATAAAATGCTTCAATCTGGTAACTTGAATTCCAAATAATCCAAATAACTTTGTAACTGTATTTCAAACAAACATGCACCTTGTACTCCAATTCCTAAACAAAATAAATGTTTAAGAATGTAAATCATTTGGTCAACTTGAATCCAAGATCATGATTTTTTTAAATGACAGTCTTAATCTTCACATCTTGTCCAAACAAACATGCTCTGAGAATAAACGTTAATCTTTTAGTAAACTGTGTTTAAGAAAAATTCAAAATCAACAAATGCCTTGCGACGATTCGATAATTTTAAAGTCTTCCAAACCCAATTTTCCTTCGATTCTTTGAAGATAAACCCGTGAGCGACATAACACATGACCATGAATAGAAATAATCGTCTCAAAGTATTGTAGCTTGAAGAAATCACAATTCTTAGAAATCAGACGACTGTTAT
Organism: Vicia faba; assembly: GCA_948472305.1. Lineage (NCBI taxonomy): Eukaryota > Viridiplantae > Streptophyta > Magnoliopsida > Fabales > Fabaceae > Vicia > Vicia faba. The sequence continues at coordinate 101,552 of CATIWC010000901.1, read as the reverse complement.
TTGAAATTAGGTCAAAATTCATGATGCGACTTCCAACGCATTCGAATTTTTGGTGATCCTCTATGCGTAATCAGTTCTTGATTTGTGAAGAGAGATTTGGGATGGAATCAAGGAGAATCATACGCAAGAAAAACCATTCAAAAATATTGAATAATGAAGAGGTTACGATCGTTTGAATTTGTTTTCGCAAAAAGGCGATTTCCAAGTCGACGTAGTCGTTTTCAGTTATCCGGACCATTGATTGAGCAAACTTGCAATGTGAGGTTTGAAAACTGACTTAAACAAACTTGAGGGGACATGAAGACCTATGAAAACCATTTGGAACCTTGAAGACTCAATTTTATTTGAGAAATGCAAAACCCTAATTGCTGATTTATTGCAGGAAGAGAATCTGTCTGATCAACTTCTGAGCCAATTAGGTATCCGAGAAACCCTAGGATAGTATCTTGAATGAAAAAATGGGAGGGAAAATTTTGGGGTACAACAACTTCCCTTGTTCAATCTTCTTAAACTTGAAAAATGAGATCGACGTGTTTGTCGTTCGTGGCTTGAAAGTGGAAGATGATTGAACACTAGAGTACCCAGAAATTTGCACTTGATGATGCGCTTGGTTGATTGTGTAGGGAATGGGCTTAAAGATGCCATTTGGAAAAATGATGGAGAGTTGTTGGGGATGGGCTTATAGATGCCATACAAAGGTGATTGTTGACAAAAGTGGACGAAGTCTGAACTTGACTTCAACAGAAAAGAAAATCAGAATAAACCTTTGGTTGATTTAAACTGGAACTTGCAGAAATCTTGAATGTTGTTTGATTTGAAAGAATCAGAATAAATCTTGGGGTGATTTAACTGAACCAATAGAGTTCTTGGATTAACTTTGACTGGGAAGCATCAGAATGAATCTTGGTGCAATTTATCTGAACCAGAGAAAATTATCGGTGGGGAAGAATCAGAACAAATTGTTGGGAGATTTATCTGAACCAGTAAGGGTTTAGAGAAGAATCGGAGTAAACTGTTGAAATATTTATCTGAACCAGTAAGAATATGGAGAAGAATCAGAATAAACCGTTGAGAGATTTATCTGAACCAGTAAGAATCTGGAGAAGAATCAGAATAAACCGTTGAGAGATTTATCTGAACCAGTTCGAATTTGGAGAAGAATCAGAATAAACCGTTGAGAGATTTATTTGGACCAGCAGAATCTGGAGAAGAATCAGAATAAACCGTTGAGAGATTTATCTGAACCATTAGAATCTGGAGAAGAATCAGAATAAGCCGTTGAGAGATTTATCTGAACCAGTAAGAATCTGGAGAAGAATCAGAATAAACCGTTAAGAGATTTATCTGAACCAATACGAATCTGGAGAAGAATCAGAATAAACCGTTGAGAGATTTATCTGAACCAGTAGAATCTGGAGAAGAATTAGAATAAGCCGTTGAGAGATTTATCTAAACCAGTAAGAATCTGGAGAAGAATAAACCGTTGAGAGATTTATCTGAACCAGAGAAAATATGTCTGCGAGGAAATAATAAAAGATAAACCGTTGAGAGATTTAAATTGGACCAGCAGGAATCTGTATTTGACTTGTTGAAAATATTTGTCTGTCGAAAATTTGTTGATGATAATTTCCTGTCGATTAATTTTTTCCTGAAAAGATGGAGAGTTAATTGTATGCAATGCTATGACGTATGCAATGCATGGTATGATGCTGCTTTCTCAAAATAAATGAGATTGCACTATATGTACTTGTGTTGTCAATGCTATGACGTATGAATGCAAATGTATGGACATATTAATTGTTCTGCCACAGTGTTGCTGGAGTCGGGGAAAATAAATCCCTGGGTATTACTGGGAACACGAAGTGTGAGTCTCCATATTTTGAAATTGATGTGCTGGTGGATGAATTTCCACTTAGAGAAATAAACTCTGTTGTGGAGGGGAAATGTCGTGTATTACTCGTGAACTTTGTGAAATCCTGTTGGGGAAACCTGAGAAGTAGGGCATCCTTCGTTGGGGAATCTTTGGAGCGGTAGATGAAGGTTTTGCTCTGTCAGGGATGTGAGAGCGCTTGATACCACTAGGCTGCACATTGGAAATACGTCAGCGATTCTGTAGTAGGATGTCTTTGCTTCCGCTCTTGCTGGAGAAGGTACCTTCGGGGATTTTATGGAATGGCCTATAGATATTATCCTATTTCTTAAAGCCATTAGTAGTTGTCTTTTCATTTTCTGTTCATTTGTAAATAGTAATCACGTTCAAATGCATATGTTCAAAAATAAATCATTGGACATATTTGTAAACAACACACACAAGTAAAGAAAAACAGATAGTTTTGCACTTTCAAAAAGGATATATTTGTATTAACTTGAATAAGTCTTCTTTTTTGTACAACGAGACGAGCATTCTAGTAAGAGAATGTCGTCGTAAAAAGATGAAAATTGATACAAAGAAAAGATAACTATGTGAAATACTCCCATGGGGTTCCCATTCTGCTATAACTTTCGTGCCTTTGAGTGTCTTGTCTACTTGTTTCCTCGGCGAAGCTGATTGGATTTATTAGAACCGTTAGAGCTGGTTGGTCGACGTTGAAGATTGTATGCAAGGTGATCCAAGAAGACATAGTCATACGCTTTAAATCCCTAAGTTTTTCCTGGACCGCCCTTTCAGGTTTTCAATCCACCGGGATACCCTTTTTTGCCCAAACCGCCCTTTCAGGTTTTCAGCTTGCCGGGTGTACATATTTTTTTGTATTTTATCCCTAATTTTTTCCCGAACCTTTTGGTTCGCCCGGATGCCCTAATTTTTTGCCTAGGTCAGTCGACCTAGCGGGTCTTGTTTATGCATAGTGTTGTACCCCAAAATTTCCCCTCTCATTTATCAAGATTTTCTCATAAGATCTCTTTGACTCAAGGCTGGATTAGAGTTTGATCAACTCAAGGCATCTCATCTTGCACTAATGACCCAGAATTAGGGTTTAAGTTTGCACAAGGATTTTTGGACTATAAATGCTTCATATGACTTTCAAGTATCATCATGGACCCCTAAGATTACTCATGTCAAGTTTCAAGCCTTGAATCACATTTTGACCAGTCAATTGCACAGTTGACCTAAAAATCAACTATATTGGGGAAAAAGTCAACCATGGCCAATTTACAGTCAAACTTCATAATTTTTTATCCACATTAACATTTTAAACTCATATGTATCATTTGATCAAGTTTGGACCATAATTCCTCAAGAAATTTGATCAAATCATCAAAAGGGCAAAATGGTTAAAATTAGGGTTTTGACTGAGAAAGGGCAATTTCTGATTTTTGACCTAACAAATGACCAATTAGTTTGAAGCATGATTTCAAGGATTCAATTGCATTATCTTGACCTAATTATATGGTTCAAAATATTGCAAATCCATTGGATAGACAGATGAAATTTACAATCAACTGATCAAAAGTCAATTGTATACTAAAAAGTCAAACTTTGACTTTTTGGTCAAAATCAAGTGCCAGGGGTCACAATTCATCAAAACATGTCAAAATGTGAAAATTGTTCATCAAGAAATCAAGGATTGGATATTTGGTTTTGAAATTGAAAATTTTCTTAACTTAGAAATCTTTCTAAGTATAGAAAATTTCTTATTTTTTCTTAACTTTAAGCCATTTTCCCACTATGTTACAAGATGATTCAAGGAAAGTTCCCAACATGAAAGTTGTAGACCTCCATGAAATCTACAAATTTTCTTCACACTTTTTCCCCTAAAGATGCTTGGATCTCAAGATATAATTTTATGATTACATGCTCATGAACTAGATAACTTAGTGAAATTTTGCCCTAATTTAGGCAGGTTTTAGACCCAACTTCATGGAAAATTTTCACCTAGTTCCAAGAGGAGTATTGAAATGAATTTCAAAGATGAGTTATAGAGCACATTGCAAGCTTTACAAAAGGTCCAAGAAATCCTCAATATCATTTTTGAGTAGGGAGAATCAAAGAGATAAAGTTGGCAATTTCTCACTTTGAATTCAAGTCATTTCACGAAGAACAAAATTCAAATTTGAACCTATGCTGCCTAATTATTGCTTTACAGGTCCCTAACTTGTTTCTCACTTCATAATTTAATACTTACTCAGTTGACAAAGCTTTAATTCAAGCTCAAGAGCCTTTGTCCAAGTTGTAATTCCATAAATGGCATAAAGTGGCCATTGCCATTTTGAAAAAGCTTCACTTTTGCAACTTTCCAATTCTAGAGCATTGAACCTGTCTTCTCTGCACACATAAGTCCTACAGGCCTAAAGCAACTTGTACAAAGCTTATACCAACCCCAAGCAGGCCAGTACAAGCATGTGAAGACTTGTCTCTTCACTTTGCTTCAAAAGCAAGAAAGTGTGCCAAAAGGCTAGAACTCACAAATCTGTTGGAGAGTTGACTTGAAACCTTTTCCATACTAATACACAAACACATTACAACAGAAAATACGATTGCTAAGGGCCTAAAACACTCAAACACTCCATATCACCAAAAAACTATCAAAACTTGCAGTTTGAGCATAAGCATAACAATCCACAAATTGGCTCCTTGCAGGTTGACTTGGATAGAGAGTTCTGGGCACTTCCATAGCAAGGCAAGGATTGGACCACACTCAGGGAGGTTCAAGCAAGCTAAAGTAACCTTCAGGCCTTCCTAAATCCCACTCAAACTCCATTCATGATCTCAACTGAAAGAGGTAAGAATTCCAACTTCTATCTCTTCAAATAGGCATCCATTGGCCACGATTTATGAAAGAAAAATGTAGATATCATAATGTTGAAGCTAACCATATGCATAGATTTCATTTCTGATCATTGTGTATAGAGAATTTTGAAGTTCAAATTCCTGTAAAAATTAGGTTTAAAATTAGGGCTTTCAAAATTCGTTTTAATCTTTGATTATTAGCTTCCATAAGTTACATGTTTGTGATCGTGGGAATGAGTACTATCATTTTCATGTTGGAAGTTTCCATTTTCATGGAGAGATGAGAAAGATACAGAGCTTCTGGCTGGCTAGAGGAAGAAGACGAAGTACAGGGCCATGGAAGCATTTTACATTATGTTTTTATTGTTTCATATAAACTAACGGATGTACAGTCACCCCAGTGGTAAGGCAGCTCACAAAAATGCTTAAGGTCACAGGTTCGAGCCTTGGCGCTGCCTTTTTGTATTTTTCACATTTTCTTCATTTTTTTACTTGTTTGCAGTGTGGGCTCAACACCTATGGGCCTCATTTTTTTTGCTAATATTCACCTCCTCTTCTCCTAACAGCACCCCTGGCCCAATCTTTTATTTATTTGTTTTATTTCTTCTTTTTTTTTGTTTTTATTAAATATTTTCTTGAATACATAAAATCTTGAAAAATATAAAATATGACAATTTTTCATTTTTGTTTATTTTTTTTATTTATTTTCACATGAAAAAATATTTTTATTTAACTATATACTAATTATTTTCTTAAATAAACTTGTAAATACAATATGTTAAAATTAGGTTAATTATTTTTATTTCTTTTTTCATTCCATACTTGTGAATATTTATTTTAGCATATAAAAAAAACTAAATATTTTCATAAAATATTATTTATTACTTTTAATACAAAAAATACATAAAAATAATACCTATAGAACTTTATTTTCCCTTTAATTAGAAATTAGGGTTAACCTCTTTTTTTTAAGAAATAATTTCCTTTTTTTAAAAATATTTTTAGGATTAGGTTAAAACCCCTTTTCACACAATAAAAAAACAAAACAAAATCTTTTTCTTGCATGTACATAATATTGCATATTTTATTTGTTTAGTCTAATATTCGTACAAATTCGATTTGGTTGTAATAGCTTAACTAGATTTACATTATTGCAAATTCCCCATTCACAATTTGTATTCCCCCCTCCCATAAAATGTTGTAATAGCGTAGTAATCTTTAAATTACGCAATTTACCACTTTTATATACCATGCTAGTAATTAGGGTTTGTATGGCAAGATCAAAACAAAACAAATAGAAAACCCTAAATCCAAGACAAAATCAAAGCATGAAAATAACACACTTGCACACAAGCACCCTTAGGGTTTCTCAACTTGGTTGCCTTATACAAAAATGACCATATTATACATGCGAAGTATCTTGGCAAAACAAACAAATATAAGATCATAGTCCCTCGATGACGCTATTCAAAGTTGCCTTACAAAATGATCTTGGTCCCTCAAAAATGCTAAGATACTTTGAAATATTGCTAATCATGGTTATACGATGACCCACGCCCGTCCCGTTTACATCCAAAGATAGGGTTGCTTACCAAATCAATGGTAAGACAACAATGTCAAAGAAATAGGAAATGCACAAGAAAGAAATTTGAGTAGGTAGATTACTTCTAGTTACTTGCTCTATTTCCAAACAACTATCCTTGCTATTTTAAAAAAAAAACACACATTTCCAAACATTGAAAACATTTTCAAAAAGATAAATGCCTTTGTATACATTCTTACGAACGAGAATCATTACAAAGGTTGCCTAAACAATGGCCTCTTTTACAAAATACTTTCAAAACCACACAAAGCACAACTTTCAAACAAACAAAAGCAAGTGATCTAGCAAGTAACTAAGATCCCATGGAAAACCATGGATGAAAAGGGTGCTAACACCTTCCCTTTTCATAATCTACCCCCCGAACTCAAGAAAGAATCTCAAAGGTCTTTCCTGTGCTTTTTCACCTTTCCTTTTGGATAAAAGAAAAGTCGGTGGCGACTCTTGCTAAACCGCAACATTTGCGATAAAACGTAAAACCTCAAGTCAGTTCTCCCACCGTATCACAGAAATGGTGACTCTGCTAGGGAAATTTTTAAAAGTGGGGTTACCTTAGGGCTAGATCACATTTATTTGCTTACATTGTTTGACTTGTTTGCTTTACATTATGGTTCTTTGTTTAGGTTTAAATCCTTTACTCGGATTTGGGATACATTATAGGAAAATAACAATACATTATGGAAACTGTGTGGGGTATACCGACATGGTCTAAGCAATAGCTATGTCAGTGCGACATATTTGTGGGTACCGATAGCCTTTGAGTCAATCAAAGAGAATACGGGGCCGCTGAGTGATGTCATGAAGCACTAATGAACTTCTAGACCCCTTTACTTGACCAACTTGGCCTTTAGGATGTAGTGAGATGACCGACTTTGGTGCAGTCCTAAGTTGGTAGATACTCGATACTAAACTCATTAAGGTTTGGTTTCTTGGGATATTTCGGTCGCCATTAAAGAGGCTTGAGCTGAAACATTGACCAAGGAAACAATCTGGTGATATTGAGCTCCTTAGAACCCGGTTACTATTACTAGGAAAGGTTTAAGCTAACTAAACTTCAAGAGGGTACTTACCTATAAAACCCCATGCAAGCCTAAACTAAGAACTTGTTTGTTTTGCTTGTATATGCATACTTGTACATAACATCATGGACATCATGGACATCATGAGAATCATATGCATCCACTAACCATCTCAAGGATTTTGGAGATTCATCTTTGTTCTTATTTTGTAGGATATGGATTCACTTCGCAGGAAAACTATCCAAGTCAACCTTGTAAGAATTACTCCACAACTCAAGGAGCTAGCTTCAAGGATCCCTGAGAACTCTCCATTCACCGAGAGGCATGATCATCTACTCAACTTGGTCACCTCTAACACTGATGAGGATATGATGAAGGTGCTCTTTCAGTTCTTTGATCCTTTGCACCATTGCTTCACATTTCCCGACTATCAGCTTGAGCCTACTTTGGAAGAATTATCTCAACTCTTGAGAATTCCCATTCTCAATCAACTACCTTTCAACGGTACGGAAAGAGACCCAAAGCCAGAAAAGATTGCCCAAGCTATACACTTGCACTCGTCTGATGCCACAACTCATTGGGAAACTAGGAGTGGTGTCAAAGGCTTCTTAGCAAAGTTCATGTTTGAGAAAGCCCAAAGCTGTTGGAATTCCTTAGACTTACAAGACTTTGAGGAAATTGTGGCTCTTCTTATCTATGGGATGGTCTTGTTCCCCAATCCTGACCAACTCATAGATGTGAGCACCGTCAAAATCTTCATGTCACGCAACCCGGTGCCTACATCGCTTGGAGATATCCTACACTCTTTTCACACTCGTACAATGAGGAAAAGAGGTGTCCTTATGTGTTGCACTCCTCTCCTGGAAAGATGGTTTATTTCTCATCTTCCCCAATCAGTCTTAAAGAATGAGCAAGGTTTGAGGTGGTCACAAAGGTTAATGACACTCAAACATCCAGACATTCATTGGTGCTCCCGATCCAAAGAGAATGTTATCATGGTTGACCGTTATGGGGAATTCCCTAATGTCCCTCTGCTTGGAATTAGGGGAGGCATCATCTACAACCCATGCTTAGCTTTAAGACAGTTTGGATATGCCCGAAGGGATGGCCCGCACGAGATGCTGATTCAAGGTTTGGTATTCGACTACGACAACGATAATCAAGGTCTTCGCTAGAGATTCATCCGAGCTTGGAGGATGCTAAACAAGGTAGATATCAAGACTTTGGGGCACAAGAATTCCATCCCTCTTGAGCCTTACCTCAAATGGGTACGAACCCGTGCTCAAAGTCTTATGATGCCTTATCCTTCCATCGTCCCAGTGTTCATTGAGCCTGTTAAGGAGGGAGAAATTCCATACACTATCCTACATCCTGACATGCCCACATCTCTTGAAGACCTACAAATGAATTGGATACAGCTCAAAGGAGATGGTGATACTTTCAAAGCCCAATTCTACGCAAGTGAGAAGAAGGTTTTGGAACTCACTAGGTTACTTCATGAGGAGCAGACTCTAAATGCCTACATTGCACCAAAGAGGATGTGCACTACTTTTTTATCTTAGAGTTTTGTATTATTTTGCCAAAGAGGAATTGATGTACTCAAACTTTATCTTATTAATATAACGTGTGTTTCTTTTTGTCTAAAACGAACTTGAATCTTCGAAATCCTTGAAAACATTACATATGCATATATCATTCATCATAACATAAACAGGTCTTTTGCAACAAGTTTCCTCATCTCTCTGTTGTTTATTTCAGTAAGATGGATCTCGAAAAAACAGTCAAAGACCTCCAAACTCAGAACATGCAGTTTCAACAGTTGCTCACAACCCTAGCCAAGGGGCAAGAGGAGTTGAAGACTCTGTTGGCCAAAGAAAAGAAGAAAGTGAAGAAACCAACCGGTGTTGTAATCATGGGGAGAAGGTTTCAAGGACAGACTAGAAGAACCTTGAATTTAGCAACAGCATCTAATGAAGGAGAAGGGAAAGGAAAGGAAACAGAGGTTCCGTCAGAATCTGAAGAGGAGGAAGAAGAGGAAGACTACTCTGAGGAATAATATCCTCCAGCTGATGACAAGTACAAACACCTCGAAGAGCGTTTGAACGCAATGGAAATACAAAGGGTACCGTGCCTAGATTTTGAAGACTTCGGACTAGTATATGGGATTGTGATTCCCCCGAAGTTCAAAGTACCTTTGTTTGCAAAATATGATGGAGTGTCATGCCCTAAGATGCATCTCCGATCATATGTGAGAAAAATCCAACCACACTCCGCTGATAAAGACTTGTGGGTGCACTTTTTCCAGGACAGTCTATCTGGAACACAACTCGACTGGTTTTACCAACTAGAAAGAGCCAACATCCACAATTGGTAAGATCTTGCCGCAAATTTCTATAAGTAGTATCAATATAATGCCGATTTGGCGCCTACCCGTACTCAACTTCAGAGTATGGCTATGGTTCCCAATGAGGGTTTCAAGATTACACACAGAAGTGGAGAGATCTAGCGGGGAGAGTCCAACCCCCTCTATCTGAAAGGGAATTGGTGGACATGTTCTTAGGAACTTTATCAGGCCCTTTCTTCAACCATTTAATTGGAAGCTCATCTACAGGATTTACTGAGTTAATACTGAACAGAGAGAGGGTGGAAGCTGGCATAAGAAATGGAAAGATTCAGAAGGATTTGTCTTCTTCTACAGCAATGAGGAAGCCTTTTATTGGTAAGAAAGAGGTATCTGCTATTTATTCACAAAGAAACCAAGAGAGAGCCGAGCGTCGACCAATGGTAGGGGCTGTTGTGATTCCAAAGCCTACGTCTGATCAACAAAGAAGTAACCAACCGAGGGTGGAGAGGCTAGTCCGGCAATTCACCAGAATCAACATGACTCTGTCTCAAGTATTACCATATCTGTTGAGATCCAATTTGGTAACCCTGAAGGAAGCTCCGAAAATCCCAACACGGCATCCCCTCATTATCACCCCAATGCCCGTTGCACATATTACTCCGAAAGTCCTGGGCACGATACCAATAACTGTTGGGCCTTGAAAAACAAAATATAAGATCTCATTGAAGCAAAGGGAAATTGAGTTTGATGCGCCCGAGAAGCCAAATGTTATCTCTGCTCCCATGCCCAGACATGGTCACAACACCAATGCTATTGAAGAAGACTTGTTTGTTACCACAATTGATGAACTTGTGACTTCACTTCCAATCATTAAGATAAATTTGTTGAAAGCCGGTGTGTTCTCGGGCTGTAATGAAGTTTTCCACCTTTGCTTATCCTCACCAATTGATTGCCCTTTGTTGAAAATAGGCATTCAACGCTTGATAGACAACAAAGAGATTCTGTTTGAAAGTACTCCTGTTTCACCTGTTTCTATTGAAGATGTTTCAATCATTAACATATCCTCCAATTCTTCCAGGGTTTCCAAAAAACCCGTTAGAATTATATTGGTTCTGAAAGAAACTTTTCTAATAATCACAATGCCTGGGCTAGTCCCATATGAATCAGACAAGACTGTGTCGTGGAATTACGGTGGGGACATTTAATACCATGGCATCAAACAAGATGGGCTGGCCACCGAAGAGATAAACTCCAAAGAAGAAGATTCCGACATTAGAAATATTGCCGGAACCATTAAAATTACCCGAAGCGGTATAATCTTTTCTCCAGAGATTGTCCCCCCAAAGGCAGTTTTTGGACCCGTGGCTGCTCCCAAGGTTACTTCCGTACCTATAATTATCTCTGTAAGTGTTCCTATTGATGAAGCCGTTACAACCCCTATTGTCATTCCTACCAACACTCCTGCTGCTGAAACTCGAGGAAAAAGTATTCAAGAAGAGCCTGTTCGGACGAAGGCTCAATCATTGACTATTCCCGAAGCTTCCAAGAAAGAAATGGAGGAGATCTTAAAAATTATAAAGAGGAGCGACTACGACGTAGTCGAACAGTTGGGGCAAACTCCCTCCAAAATCTCCATGCTAGAATTACTACTGTGTTCCGAGGCACATGCGAAAGCCTTGGTGAAGTTCCTTAAAACTGCACATGTGCCTCAAGAGATGTTTGCTGACCAATTTCAAGATTGTGTGGCCAGTATGACAGCGGATAACGGTCTAGGCTTCTCGGATGCTGATCTGACACCAAGGGGAAGAAAGCATAATGAGGCATTACATGTCTCTGTGGAATGTAGGGGCACAACTCTGGCCCATGTCTTGGTGGATATCGGCTCATCTTTGAATGTTTTGCCGAAAAAAGATCTTGACAGACTTGACTGCGAAGGACTAACGTTAAAGCCAAGTAACATAGTAGTAAGAGCATTTGATGGCTCAAAGAGGATGGTACACAGGGAGGTAGACATCCCCATAAAGGTTGGAACTCAAACTTTCAATTTAACCTTTTATGTAATGGACATCCGCCCCTATTACTCCTGTCTGCTAGGACGGCCATGGATCCATAATGTTGGCGCTGTCACCTCTATATTGCACCAGATGTTGAAATATCCGGTTCAAGGAAAGATCATAACTGTCCATGGAGAGGAAGAATACATGATTAGCCATCTCAATTCCTTTCGGTATGTGGAATTGGACGGTGAGTTCATTGAGACTCCTTTTCAACACTTCGAAGAGGTCCCCCAAGAGATTGCAGTGACCAAGACTGTGTCCCAGATTCCCAAGATTACAAGACCTCCACTGCGGATGTCATCTCTGAAGGACGCCAAAGCTGTAGTAGAGGAAGGAGGATGCACCATCTGGGGGAAACTTCCAGACATCCCGTATAAGTCTGACAAGTTTGGTCTAGGGTTTACTTCAAATGCTCAGAAGGCTGTGCTCCGTGCCCGTGCGGGAGGGCCACCCTTGAAGATTAGCAACCGAGAGGTCAATATGGTGGAAGATGGTGAAGAGGATTACAGCTCGGAGGATTGGATCTTTCCTACTATCAATGGAGTACTTTGCAATTGGGAGGCCAGAGACTTTGTCCCAATAACTTTCATCCCTCAGTAATTTATCTTTTCTTTTTGTTGTTGGATCTGTAATATTCACAAACAATTCACACTCCTAAAACCTTGTGTCTTGCACGAGGCACAATGGTCCATTTGTAAGGGTTTTTATTTTCATCTTCATATGACATTCAATGAATCATGGACGTTTTTCGCATACAAACTTTTTGGCTCATTGTTTTTATTTTACATTTTCTTTTCTTTTAAAGGTGGCTATACCCTTACACACACCCACACTCACAAATGCAGGTACCCATCCACTCTGGATCCCATGGGTAATGATACTCCTATGGCCTTTTGTAACTCTGAGGATCTAATCTACCAAGCCGAAGACGAAGGTGAGGAAGATTGTGAGGTACCAGGGGAACTTACCAGACTGCTATAACAAGAGGAAAGAGTCATTCAGCCTCACGAAGAACCTGTGGATACAATCAATTTGGGTACCGAGGAGGATAAAAAAGAGGTTAAGGTGGGTGCCAATTTGGAACCCTGTGTTAAAGAGCGCCTAATTCAGCTGTTACATGACTATGTTGAGATCTTTGCCTGGTCATATGAAGACATGTCAGGGCTTGATACAGACATCGTGGTACATCGTCTACCTACAAGAGAAAACTTCCCGCCAGTAAAGCAAAAGGTTCACCGCATGAGACCTGATATGTCAGAAAAGATTAAAGCAGAGGTCATGAAGCAATTCAATGCTGGATTATTGGCTGTCACTTCCTATCCTTAATGGGTCGCCAACATTGTTCCCGTGCATAAAAAAGATGGCAAAGTACGAATGTGTGTGGATTATAGAGATTTGAATAGGGTGAGCCCTAAAGATGATTTTCCACTCCCCCACATTGATATCCTGGTTGACAACACCGCACAACACAAAGTGTTTTCCTTCATGGACGGATTCTCAGGTTATAACCAAATCAAAATGGCACCTGAGGACATGGAGAAAACTACATTTGTCACACAGTGGGGCACGTTCTTCTACAAGGTGATGTCGTTCGGATTAAAGAATGCTGGGGAAACCTATCAACGCGCAATGGTAGCTTTATTTCATGATATGATACATCATGAAATAGAGGTCTATGTACACGATATGATAGCCCGATCACAAACGGAAGAAGAACACCTTGATCACTTGCAAAAGTTGTTTGAGAGACTGAAGAAGTATAAGCTGAGGTTGAACCCAAACAAGTGCACATTTGGAGTACGGTCCGGTAAACTCCTAGGTTTTGTCGTCAGTAACAAAGGTATTGAGGTCGATCCTGCCAAAGTTAAAGCAATACAAGAGATGCATGCTCCTCGTACTGAGAAGGAAGTCAGAGGATTCTTGGGACGCTTGAACTATATTATCAGATTCATTTCTCACCTAACAGCTACTTGTGAGCCAATCTTCAAACTATTGAAGAAAGATCAGGTAGTCAGATGGAATGATGAATGCCAAGTTGCTTTTGACAAGATCAAAGAGTATTTACAAGAGCCTCCTGTGTTGAGACCACCAGTCGAGGGAAGACCGTTGATCATGTATATGACTGTTTTAGAAAACTCAATGGGGTGTGTATTGGGGCAGCATGACGAATCTGACCAAAAAGAGCATGCTATTTATTACCTGAGCAAAAATTTTACCGACTGTGAAACCAGATATTCACTGCTCGATAAAACTTGTTGCGCTATGGCATGGGCTGCTCGCCGGCTAAGACAATACATGCTGACTCATACTACCTTATTGATATCTAAGATGGATCCGATAAAATATATCTTCGACAAGCCTGCTCTTTCTGGGAGAATAGCTAGATGGCAGATGATCCTAACGGAGTACGACATACAGTATACTACCCAAAAAGATATAAAGGGCAGTGTATTATCTGATCATCTTGCTCACCAAGCTGTAGAAGACTATCAGTCCATGAAGTTTGATTTCCCGGGTGAAGACATCATGACATTAGACAACTGTGAAGAAATCAGGCCATATGACGGACCTTAACAAGGATCCCGATGGGCCCTGTTCTTTGATGGGGCATCCAATGCACTTGGTAATGGTATCATCGCCGTACTCATATCTCCAGAAGGGTGTCATACTCCCTTTACTGCCAGACTTTGCTTCAATTGTACGAATAACATGGCAGAGTACGAAGCATGCATGTTCAGTCTCAGAGCTACCATAGACTTGGGAATCAAATCTTTATATGTGTTTGGAGATTCAGCTTTGGTCATCAGTCAGATCAAAGGAGAGTAGGACACTAAGCACCCAAACCTTATCCCTTACAAAGAACATGTTTTGACATTGTTACCACATTTTGAGAAGATTACCTTCGAGCATTTTCCGCGAGAAGAAAATCAGCTAGCAGATGCCCTAGCCATAATGTCATCTACGTTTAAACTTAATTGGGATAACAAGGCTCCCCAGATCACCATCGAGCGAATGAGTGAACCAGCACTTTGTCACGAGATTAATACTGAAGAAGTAGTGGACCAGCCTTGGTTTCATGAAGTCAAGAGGTATCTCGAGGCTCAAGAATATCCAGAAGGAGCTTCAATCAATGATAAGAAGTTATTAAGGAGATTCTCTGCTAAGTTCTTCCTTAGTAACGACATCCTGTACAAACGCAATCATGACTCCATTTTGCTTCGGTGTATGGATAAGGTTGAAGCTGAAAAGATTATGGCTGAATTACACGAAGGTACTTTTGGCACCCACTCCAGTGGGCATACGATGGCGAAGAAAATCCTACGGGCAGGCTATTATTGGTCTACCATGGAGGCAGATTGCTATCAACACTCTCGGACCTGTCATAAGTGCCAAATTTATGCTGACAAGGTGCACGTGCCTCCGGTTCCTCCGAATGTCTTGACGACTCCTTGGCCCTTTGCTATGTGGGGAATTGATATGATTGGAGAAATCAAGCCTACAACCTCCAATGGACACCACTTCATCCTAGTGGCCATTAACTATTTTACAAAGTGGGTCGAAGCAGCTTCCTTCGCCTCCGTTACCAAGAATATTATTGCCCGCTTCATCAAGAAAAACCTTATTTACCGGTACGGTATCCAGGAAAGGATCATCACTGACAATGGTACAAATCTCAACAACACTATGATCATCGCCTTGTGCGAGCAATTCAAAATCCAGCATCACAATTCTTCTCCCTATCCGCCAAAGATGAATGGTGTTGTCGAAGCTGTGAATAAAAACATTAAGAAGATCATACAGAAAATGACAGTCACATACGAAGACTAGCATGAGATGTTACCATCTCCACGGGTACCGTACCACGGCTCGCACATCAACCGGGGAAACACCCTATTCTTTGGTTTACGGCATGGAGGTTGTCTTGCCTATTGAGGTTCAGATCCCCTCTCCGAGGATTATGAAAGATGCAAGGTTGAATGAAGATGATAGGATCCAGACTCGACTTGATCAACTGAACTTAATTGATGAAAAGAGACTTACTGCTGTTTGCCATGGTCAGATGTATCAAAAGGGGATGATCAAGGCTTTCAACAAGAAAGTCAGACGCCAAGTATATCAAGTTGGGGATTTAGTGATCAAACGTATCATCTTTCCGCAAAGTGATCCCAGGGGCAAATGGACTCCAACCTATGAAGGGCCATTTATAATCAAAAACATATTCTCCGGTGGAGCAATGCTCTTGACCACCATGGATGGCGACGACCTGCCACACCCTGCGAACGCGGACATAGTCAAAAGATACTACACATAAGAGGTCCGCTAGGTTGACACACCCAGGAAAAACAAGGGCATCCCAGCGAACCAAAAGGTTTGGGCAAAAATTAGGGATAAAATAAAAAAATTTGTACACCCGGCAAGTTGAAAACCCGAAAGGGTGACTTGGGCAAAAAAGGGTTTTCCGGTGGACTGAAAAGCCAAAAGGGCGGTCCAGGCAAAAGTTAGGGAATAAAAGCGTATGACTATATCCCGTCGGATCATTTGATGGAAAACCTTTGGCTTCCGCTGACAAACTCAGAGTTCCTGATCAATTTAATCATCTTCGGACAAGGCAAATAGACAAGATGCTCGGAGATACGAAGGCTATAGCAGAATGGGAACCCATGGGATTATTACACATAGCTATCTTTCTTTGTATTAAATTTTCTTGTTTACGACGACATTCTCTTACTAGAATGTTTGTCTCCTTTGTACAAAATATTTATTCAAAGTCAATACAAAGATGCCCCTTCGAAAGTGCAAAAACTATTTATATTTTTCTTTACACTTGTGTTTTGTTTACAAAAACGTCCAATGATTCACTAATGAACATATGCATTTGAACATGATTATTGTTTACAAATAAACAAAATGAGAAAGATAATTGCTGATAGGTTGAAAGAGTAGAGAAATGTCTCTAGGCTATTCCATGAGAAATCTCCTACAACACGTCATTTAAATCCCCAAGCAGAACAAAGTATCAAATTATTAATCCCTAGTAGGAGTCGTCAAAATCTCAGGGTTCCCCGAGCAGATCTTACAAGTAGTACACGACATTTCCCTCACAACAGAACTTACTTCTCTCAACAAGAGTTCGTCAGTACTTCAACTTCAAGACATGAAAATTCAACATATCCTTATCAACATTCAAGGATTTATTTTCCTCAGCAATATAGCAAATCAGCTCACATGTGCATACGTATATCATAAACATTAATAAAGCAAATACATTGCATCATACATTTCATGCAATATAATTTTGTGTTTCAGCTAACATTTTACCCTTTTCAGGATAAGATTAACAGCTACTATTGTACCCCAAAATTTTCCCTCTCATATTTCTCCAAACATTGCAAGAAAAATCTCCAAGTGGCTCAAGATTGCTCAAGAGTTGGACAGTCAAGTCATCTCCTAAGGCAGTCAACCTCAAATTAGGGTTTTGTGTTACATCAAGATCCTTGAATCCAAATGACCTCAAGTTCTCCCCAATGTCCTAATAGGTTCTCAAGGTCATCCGTGTCAAGTTTCAAGCCTTGCAGAGGAAGTTTACTCAGTCAATTGCTCAAAGGGTCCAAAAATCGATTGTGCTATGGCAAAAGTCAACTGTGACCTACAAATAGTCAAACTTCAAGATTTTTTGCCAACATTCTCATTTTGAAGGTTATTTCATCATTTGATCAAGGGTTGATCATGATTCATCAAGGATTGCTCAAAATTCACCAAGACTCAAAAGTTGCTAAATTAGGGTTTTACAGGAAAAGTCAACTCAACTTTGACCAAGAATAACTTTCTCATACTTTATGAGAAATGACCCATCCAAAGCTAATTTTGAATAGGATGCAATTTCCTACAATCCATCTTCATACCCCAAGATCAGAAAATGCACTCACAAGAAGTTATAAATTTGGACATTATAGGTCATCGTTGAAAGTCAACAAAAACACCTTTTTTGCCAATGCTTATAACTTGAGCATGGAATATCAAAATGCGTTGATACCAAAAGGGATTGTTATAGGACATCTCAAGCTTTCTAGAAAGTCCAAGAACACCTCCAAAAGTTCAAAATTGAAGAAGTTATGCATTGTTGAAGTTGGGCATTTTTGCAAAATTGCCAAAAGTCAACTATCCCCAAAACTTCAAATTTTGTCAAATGGGCCCATTCTTTTCCACTTGATTTGAGCTTGCATCATTGTCCACGTGTCCTAGCTTCATCCATGTGTCCATTTATCAATTTTATTATTTTATTTGATTTTTTATGGAATTATTTCATTTTAAATCAAATTAAATCAAATAAAATCCCAAACTTTGATTACATGAGATATTTTGCTATTTTCAGGATTGGATTCTCATCAATATCATCATCAAATTCGTATCACACAAGATCATGTGCAAAAAGATGATTTTTTTGACAAATTTGGCAAGTTTTCAAATGGAAATCAAATCAAATATGCAAGCCATGATGGGAGAAGATTTGGACCATATTTGTTAACATAATGCATTCCATGATACATATAGAAGCAAAAGGACACGAAATAAGGGCTGGAGGCTGCAAGAATAATCAAGACCAAACTTGAAAAAGTGGTGAAAATTTTGAAATTCAAAGTCATAGCAAGAGGCGATCTCAAAAGCCAAGAAGGATCTCAATCAATTCCTGGAGGTTCATTGAGTTGAAACCAACCCAAAGCAAGCTCCCATACACGCCCAAACGCGCTGTAAGTATCACGTTTCTTAGCCTTGTATTCGAAATCATAGCTCTCTATTCTTGCATCATTCTGGCAAATCATTGATATATTTGTGATTCTCATGAGATTTCTAAACTTTTGGCAATACTTAATTTGATTTATATGGACTGTAACCTCATAACAGCATGGCTAGGGTTACGTTTTGGATTTTAGGGATTTGTGTTTCAGGTGAAATTGATTCTTGTGATAGGCATGGTTGCACTCAGGAGAGGGAGACGAACCCAACCATGTCTTAGAAGGTCGTTTTTATGGCCTGGAGTTGATTTTTGGATCGACTTGCGCATTTAGCTGCGGATCCAAATCCGCAGGTAAAGTTACAGGGGCTGGAGGTAGGGGACGAAGACGTGTCAATACCCTAATAGCCGGTTCAAATAATTCGCGCGTTTTGTTTGTTTCTGATCCATAAGATTTGTTTTGTTTTATTATATATTATTCTTATTTCATTAACAATTGAAACACAATGGCCTAGTGGAAGCAAGCGCTGGCAACATCCAACAGGACCTGGGTTCGAATCCCAGGTCCCCCATGCGCTTTGTTATTTTTCTTCTTCATATAATCAGGTGCAAATCAAGGCTTGCAGCTCACCATATGCCTTCACATGTCCAAGTGCCAGATGGCCAAAGGCCAGATCTGGTGATCCAGGTTGATGGTCCATCATGGAGTCAAGTCAACATGCGCATAGGGGATCTCAAAAGGTCAAACGAGGCCAGCTTGTTATGGGCCTTAGACTGCTTCTCAAACCTCCAAACAGGCCCATACCCCCCTAACTCTCTCTATTTTATTTATTTTTGTTTTATTTGATTTAATTATTTTCATTATTAACTAACCAATCAAATTTTATTTTTCTCTATAAAATTAAAACCACAAAAATATTTTCTTCATAAAATCAAATTTTTATTTTTATTAACAAATATTAATTTAATTAATTTAGGCTTTAATTAGAAATAACTTTAATATATTTTTGAAAATAATTAAAATCAATTAGATTTAATTAGGTTTTACTAACATTAATTAATTTTATTTTTCTTTCTTTAAATATCAAAAACTCAAAAAAATATTTATTTTTATTAATTAATTAATTTAATAATTAATTTAGATAATTTCCCCCTTAATTCAAAAACAACAAAAAATCTTTTTCTTTAATAACAAAGGGTCAAAACCCTAGAACTCGCACTCGATTCAATTTTCCGCACGCGATCTATTTATTCAACATTGTACTTGTTCCCGGAATGTAATAGATAATTAGGACCATTTAATTATTTTTATCGCTTTATTTATTTTTTCGCATTTAAATTTCAAAGGGTTGCTTTTGGCGATGTAAATACCCGACGCCTTGTAATTTATTTTCCGCAATTTATTTTCCGCAAATATAACTGTTAGATGTTTGATAATAGGGATGCATGACAAGATTGAATGTTTTAACCTAAAATCAACTTAGATCACCCTTAACATGTACAAAGATAAAATAACTGAAAACGACACACTCGCACATGCGCACTCTTAGGGTACACCCACTTGGTTGCCTTCGTACGCGGTCATTGAGTATAGGTAGCTTTAGAGGTCGCCCTATTGTAAAAAAGATCATAGTCGCCTCAAAACGGTTTCCTCGGATATAATTGCCTCAAACAAAATGATTTAAGACATTAGGGTTACCGCTAAGGTGTCCTAACATTGCTTTGGTGACCGTATGTCCCTCATTCGAATTAACCCTTAAACTCCAACGACGGTGCTACCTACTAATTAATAGTAGGATAGCATTGTCTAAAGGAAATTAAAATAGAATGATTCCTTTTTCGAGTAGGTAGATGGTTCTTAGATACTTGCTCTTTCAAAAAACAAAACTTTTTTCACACTTACACTCCTTTTCGAACAAGTTTTCAAAATACTTCATTACACTCTTGAGGACAGAAGCAAGAGTTAAATCGAAGTTTCAAATTAAAAGTTTTTTCAAACCCACAAGCACAAAGAAAGCAATTTTTGAAAACAATATGAGCAAGTGTCTAAGAGCCCGTGGATAACCACAGATAGAAAGGGTGCTAACACCTCCCCTTTCTATAATCTACCCCCGAACTCGAGAAATATCTCGAAAAAGGAATTTTTCTGTGCTTTTTTCCTTTCCTTGTTGGATAAAATAAAAGTCGGTGGCGACTCTTGCTTACCGCGACATTTTGCAAAAACAAACGCAAAACGCAAACCAGCATTCCAAAAACAGTCAGTTCTTTCCCACCGTATCACAGAACTGGCGACTCTGCTGGGGACGCTTAATAAGTGGGGTGTACCTTAGGAATAGTTCATATTTGTTTTCAATTGCTTGACTTATATGCTTTATATTTGTGGGCTTGTATCAGAGTTATTATGGATCCTAACCCAGATCTGGGGATACCCTTTAGGTAAGTAGCAATAAACTTTGAGGGAACTGTACAGCATAGACCGATACGGTTGAAGCAGTAGCTACGTTGGTGTGGCACTTTAGCATGTACCGATATCCCTTGTGGCGCAACGAGGAGAATATGGGTCTGCTAAGGGGTCATTAAGCACCAACTGACCTTAGAACCTTTAAATTGACCAACTTGGCCATAGAACAGTAGCAGTATGCTACACTCATTGAGACTAAACTCTCGCGATGATTTCGGCCGCAAGAAAAGGTTTCTAAACTGGAATTATGACCGATCGAGGGTAGTCAGTAATATTGAGATCCTCTAGAACCCGGTTACTATTTTTAGGACAGGTTTGAACCAACTGAACTGAAAGAGAGTAGTACCTAGACTCCTTGCCAGCTTGAAATCTAAGGGCTCTCTGTGTGACTTGTGTGCCTTTACCATGTTTGCTATTTATGGATATCTGTGGTGTGCTTTCTATCATGACATCATGACATCATAACATTGCATACATCTTGCATTGGACTAACCTATTTCAAAGACAGGAGGGATTCATCTTTGTTCTGTTTTTTAGGTCATGGCACCTATGCGTAGGAACACCATCCAGATCAACTTTGTCCAGGTTCCCATTATGCTTAAAGAGTTGGTTGCAAAGATGTCAGATACTACTTCCTTTATTAGAAGACATAGGCATCTTCTTGGTTTGGTCACCTCCAAATTGGACGAGCAGATGATGAGTTTCCTAGTCCAGTTCTTTGATCCACTGTACCATTGCTTTAATTTTCAGGACTACCAGTTGGTCCCTACCTTGGAAGAGTTCTCTAATCTGCTCGGTATCTCTATTCTGGAGCAGACCCCGTTTACAGGTTAGGAGAAGATCCTTAGGCCGGAAGAGATTGCTTCAGCCCTTCATCTGACAAAGGCTGAGGTAATGGCTAATTGGGAAACTCGTAGTGGAGCAAAGGGCTTTTTGACTAAGTTCTTGGTTGGTAAGGATAATCATTTCTGGGATAGTCTAGACTTCCAGGCATTCGAAGATATTCTGGCTCTTCTGATATATGGCTTGGTATTGTTTCCTAACTCTGACTCCTTTGTTGATGTGAATGCGGTAAAAATCTTCATCTCTGGTAATCCTGTACCCACTCTCTTGGGTGACATTCTTCATCAGCTTTATGCTCGTACTGCTCGGAAGCGGGGAACCTTGATGTGCGGTGCTCCATTGTTGGCGAGGTGGTTTATTTCTCACCTCCCCAAATCAGTTCTTAAGAACAAAGAAGGCATGGGCTGGGCCTACAAAATTATGTCCCTCTCTCATAATGACATCATTTGGACCATCAAGGGTATGGACGAGGTGGCTATTATTGATCGTTGTGGGGAATACCCCAATGTTCCACTGATAGGAACCAATGGAGGAATTACTTACAATCCATGCTTGGCCTTACGTCAGTTTGGGCGAGCCAGAGGGGAAGGACCTCATGAGCTGCTAATGCCTAGTATAATCTTTAATTTCCAAGGGGATAGTGATGAGCAACGCCGCAGATTCATAAGGGCTTGGGATAGAGTACACTGATCTGATCCACACGAGTTGGGTGCGAAGACTTCTCTACCAATGGAACCATATCTCCGATGGGTTCGTATCCGTGCCCAAAAGCTGGGAATGCCCTATGAAGCCGTCTTGCCCATTATTGTTGAGGTTGCTGATGAGGAAGGGGTTGCTCCTACTATCTTACACCCTTACATGCCTATTGACATTGGGGCATTGAAGAGGTCCTGGATGCAGCTGAGAGAAGAACAGGATACTTACCGAGAAAAGTATCACGAACAAGAGCAGAAGATCTAGAAGTTGACTAGGCAGCTGGAGAACGAGCGGATCCTCAATGACTATGTCAGTACTAAAGGCAAACGACCATGGGAGCACTGATGTCCTTTGATTATTTCCAGTTTTTATTTACTTTTCAGTATTTCCTTTCTTGTAACGCCTTAAGGGCATCTGTTGAACAATTTGAATTTCAAGTTTATCTAATAAAAGTGTGTTTCATTTCTTGTTTACGAATTTGAATCTCTCGATGTCTTTGGAATCATATCATACGCATATCATTCCATGCACCTCATAACAAGTACCCTTACAGGTTTTCTCATCTTCTTCGCTGTTTATTTCAGCATCATGTCTTCTGAACCATCAACTGAACAAGCAATCAAGGCTCTACAGGCTCAAAACGCCCAGTTCCAGGAACTGTTCATGAATCTAGCTAAGGGTCAGCAAGATCTGAAGGCCCTTATCTTGAAGGAGAAGAAGAAGAAAAAGAAGAAGACGGTCCTGTTCAATATGGGTCGCAGATTCGGAAATAATTTACGAGATGAAGTTGATTTGACCACCTCATCTGGAGGGAAAGATAGTCAGGAAGAAAGTAGGGCTCCTATCCCTGTGGTTTCAGACAACAAGACGGACTTCGATGAAGACCAGTATCCTCCGGCCGAGGATAGATACAAACAACTGGAAGACCGGTTGAGTGCGATGGAAGTTTAGAAAGTGCCTGGTCTGGACTTTGGTGATCTGGGTCTGTCGTCTAGGGTGGTGATTCCCCACAAATTCAAAGCACCAGCCTTTGCTAAATACGACGGGGTTTCTTGCCCAAAACTGCACCTCCGGTCGTATGTTAGGAAGATTTAGCCGTACACCGCTGACAAGAACCTATGGATCCACTTCTTTCAAGACAGTCTCTCAGGGACTCAGCTTGAATGGTTTTACCAGTTAGAAGGAGCCAGTATCCGCAGTTGGGAAGATTTGGCTGCTGCTTTCTACAGGAAATACCAATACAATGCCGACCTCGCTCCCACGCGTACCCAACTCTAGGGTATGTCAATGGGTGCGAGCGAAGGTTTCAAAGATTATGCTCAGAAGTGGAGGGACCTTGCTGGAAGAGTGCAACCACCCTTGGCTGATCGAGAGCTTATGGATATGTTTCTGGGGACCTTGTCTGGTCCGTATTTCAACCATCTAATTGGAAGTTCTTCATCCGGGTTTACGGAGCTGATTATGACCGGGGAAAGGATTGAGGCTGGTATTAAGTCTGGTAAAATACAGAAGGGTGCTTCATCAGGCACCGAGAAAAATCCTTTTAAGAAGGAGGCCAGTGCTGTTTACAGTTCGAAAAGCCATAATAGACCTGAACGCCGCCAAGCTATTAATGGGGTTGTTATTTCAAGACCTGTTGGTGCTCCTCAGCGCAACAATCAGCAGAAGGCCGAGAGACCGCGAAGGTAATTCACTCAGCTTAACATGACTTTATCTCAGATTCTGCCACAGTTATTGAAAACCAATCTAGTGATTCCAAGGGAGGCCCCGAAGAATCCCAACACTACATTACCAAAGTATAACCCTAATGCCCGATGTGCTTTTCACTCTGATAGCCCGGGGCATGATACAGATGATTGTTGGGTTTTGAAGAACAAAATACAGGACTTAATTGATGCGAAGGAGATTGAGTTCGAAGCACCTGAAAGACCTAATGTTGTGACTGCTCCTATGCCCAAGCATGGAGTGAATGCTATAGATGAAGACTCGTTTGTGGTTTCTGTGAACGACATTGTTACCCCTTTGATAACTGTGAAGAATAACCTTTTGTTAGCCGGTTTATTTCTGGGCTGTGAGGAAGGTTGCCGTATGTGTTCTATCCTACCTACCGGTTGCCATCTTTTGAAGTCAGGTTTCCAACACCTGATGGATAATAAGGAAATTCTGTTTGAGAAGACTCTTGTTCCTTTGATCCCTGCTGAAGAAGTTGTTATCATCACCATTTTCGACAATTCTTCCAAGGCTTCCTCGAGAAAGCCTGTTAGAATTACATCTGTTCCAAAAATCGCACTATTGATCATCACTGTTCCAGGGCCTATCCCCTATACATCTGATAAAGTTGTCCCTTGGAACTACGGGGCTGATGTTTATTATCACGGAGTTAAACAAGATTTGGATGCTAATACTGACGTCAGCAATATTGTTGGACCTGCCAAAGTCACCCGCAACGGAAGACTCTTCTCCCCTGATATCTCTCCACCAACTGTTCGGAAACCTGTTGTTATTACACCTGCCAGTGTACCCACTGCTATCCCTGTTCAAGTTCCAATTCTTACCCCTGTTACTGAGACATCTGACGCTCAGGGCAAAGGGACTACCGGTGAGCCTGCCCAGACGGAGGCACCGAAGAAAATTACTGTTGAAGCCTCTAGACAAGAGATAGAGGAAATTTTTAAGATCATCAAAAAGAGCGACTACAATGTAGTCGAGCAGCTGGGGAAAACCCCATCCAAAATCTCTATGTTGTCACTGTTGTTGTGCTCAGAAGCCCATGCCAAGGCTCTGATTGCTTTCCTGAAGACTGCACACGTACCACAAGAAACATTAGCTGATCAGTTTAAAGATTGCGTGGCTAGTCTGACTGCTGATAATGGGTTGGGTTTCTCTGACGCCGACTTGACTGCTAAAGGGGAGAATCACAACGATGCCCTGCATGTCTCCATTGAATGCAGGGGCACTACTCTTGCTCATGTATTGGTGGATATTGGTTCCTCATCGAACATTTTGCCTAAGAAAGCTCTAGACTGGTTGGACTGTGAAAGGTTGGAGCTGAAACCAAGCAACATTGTTGTCAGGGCCTTTGATGGGTCTAAGAGGATGGTCCACGGAGAATTGTGTTGTACCCCAAAATTTGCCCTCCCATATTCTTCAAGATTTGTCAAGAATGATCTTCAAATTGTTCAAGATTTCTCAAGAGGATTGCACAGTCAAACCTTCTCCTAAGACAGCCAAAATTAGGGTTTTGATTATCTCAAGGAATTTGAGGTTTTCAATGGATCAATCAAGTCTCATAGGCCCATATACATTCTCAAGCACCTACATGTCAAGTTTCAAGACTCACAGTGCCAATTTGCACAGTCAAAAGCCCCATTTGATCCACAGTCAACTACAAGGGTAAAATGGTCATTTCACAGTCAAAAGTCAGAATTTTTGGTCAACATCTCATTTTGAGCTCACAATCATCATTTTATCAAGTCTTGATCATGATTCCACAAGCATGGCTCAAAAATCATCAAGATGCAAAAAGTTACTATTTTTGGACAGTAGAAAAGTCAACTGTATCTTGACCAGGGCATAACTTTTTCATGGTTCATCAGAAAAATCCCATCGAATGCTCATTTTTAAGGGGATGACATTTCCTACAATCCATCTTCACACTCCAAGTCCAAGAAATGCTCTCACAAAAAGTTATCAATTTCTACATTATAGGTCAATTTCAAAAGTCAACAAAAATGCACTTTGAGTTAAAGACCATAACTTGATATTGGTAAATTCAAATGACATGGGACCAAAGGCATTGGTTAGAGGACTTCAAGAGATTTCCAAAATGTCCAAGAACATGTTCATATGATCAAAATTGAGCAAGATATGCATTGGAGAAGTTGGGAAATATTTGTGAATTTGCAAAAGTCAACTTTGCTCAAAACACCTTATTTTTGCTAATGGGCCTCAAATTTCTTCTTGAAACTTTATCCCTGGCCTATGCACGACCCATCAAGCTTAATTGAATTATTTTCTTATTTTTTATTAATTAATTGGATTTTTAATCAATATTAATTCATTTAATTAATTTAAATTGTAGGAAAATATAAAGATATGGTTTTTCAATCTTTTTGTGAAGCAAGAATGACCTAAAAAGGCTGGCAATTTCGTGCACCAAGTCAAAGATGCAATATCTCCAAATTTGGCAACTTTTTCCAATCATGAAGATTCAAAAATATATGATTTCCAATCAAATATTCAAATCATCATTCCATGGATTTTTGCTCAAGATTCTGACCTAATCTCATTCTCCTATAAATATACAAGCTAACCCTGATCATGCACACGTGAAAGCACTGCAGAAAAAGCCATAAGCATATTGAAAAAATTCAAGAAAACTGGAAAACTGTTTTCTATATTCCAGGCCAATTCAAGGACTTTGGTGGATTCTAATACATTGCAGGAAGTGTGAGGAACGCGTAGCAATCAAAACCAGGCCTTAAAGATCAAGAAATCATCACTTACAGTCGCACGGTTTGACATTTTTCTCATAATCGTAACTCTTAATTCATGAGCATTTAATGTAATTTTTTGATTGTGTTGCATTGCTTGAATCCATATGAAGCTAATGGCATAAGTTAATTGAATTATAGTGTACAGAATCACAAGATGCCATTGATGAATTTTAGGGTTCATAAGCTTTCGAATTAGGGCTTTACAGTACAGGAAAAATTAGGCCTTGTGAGACCCATGATTGGATTCAGGAGACTCAGACGAACGTAACTGGACCCTCGCGAAACATTTATGTAAAGCATAGAGCTAGTCGCTATTTTTCGTCATTGCGGTTTGTGGGGGTTAAAAACCCCCGCTATCTAACGTTTATTTTGCAGGTTCAGCGAGGAAGACGATGAGCTGTTGACATGCCATTGGGTAATTCAAAAAGGGTGCGCGTTTATTTGTTTGTACAGCATATGTGATTGTTTTTATATATTATATTTACTTATTGTTATAATAACAAACGCAGGCAAATGGCGTAGTGGTTGATGTGCTGGCTTGAAATCATTGGGACCTGGGTTCGAATCCCAGGTCCCCCAAAATACTTGTTTCTATTTTTCTTAACATGTTCACATGCAGGCATTCCAAAAGCGTTCTACCATGTACTCCACACAACAACGCGCCAAGTGGCCACAAACACAGATCTAGTGGCCATAGGATGAAGGACCATGGTACTCCCAGTCAACCAACGCCCTGGACAATCACCAAAGTCAAACAGGCTTACAACTTGATGGGCCTGAAAATTACTTTCTCACCTCCAAAGATGGGCCAACACCCCCCTGGGTTCTTTTTCTATCTTTCTTTATATTTTTTATTTCTTTCATTAATTATTTATTTAATAACTATTATTATTATTATTTAGTTAACTCACAAATTATTTATTTTCATAATAAAATCAGAAAACTAAAATATTATTATTATTATTAATTTCACCTTTAATTTATTATTTTTGTAAATAAATGTAATTAATTAATTTAGTTGTTTTAATGAGGTTAACTTTAATTATTTTCACAACAAATAAAATAAATTAGAATTAGGGTTTTTCTTGACAATTTTAATTTCTTTTCTTTTATTTCATTAAAAACATAAAAAACTAAAAAATACTTTTTTCTTTTAATTAATTAATTAATTAGTTTTAGGTTTAATTTTAACTAAATGCAAATAACCAAAAACTCATTCTTTCTCAAAAAGGGTCAAAACCCTAAGGACTTCTCCAATTCAATTCTCGCGCGCATATTCTTTTTTATTATTATTTTGATCATGTTTATGTATTTGCTCCAAGGATGTAATAGCGTTAATTAGGATCTTTTATCACTTTCTTTAATTTTCCCGCATTTACTTTTCAAGGGTTGTTTTTGGCGATATAAATACCTGACGCCTTGTAATAGCGTAGCTTTACTTTCCGCAATTTACTTTCCGCAAACTATTAACTGTTAGATGTATGTTTACTATGCATGACAAGACTTGTATGAAATTAAAATCAACCCGTAGCTCACCATAACATGTGCAAAGATAATCTTTAACTGAATCCTGACACACTCGCACATGCCACTCATAGGGTACGCCTCACTTGGTTGCCTCGACGTGGTCATTGAGTATAGGTTGTTTTAGAGGTCGCCCTCCTGTCTAAAGATCCAAGTTGCCTCGAAACGGTTGCCTCGGATGAAAAGGATCTAGGACATTAGGGTTACCGCTAAGGCGTCCTACTATTGCTTTGGTGACCACACATGTCCCTATAATCGAATTGACCCGAAAAACTCCAATGACGGTGCTACCTACTTCTCAATAGTGGGATAGTACTATCTAAAGGATATTTACACAGCTTAATTTCTTTTGAGTAGGTAGAGGTTCTCAGGTACTTGCTCTTTCAAAACGAAAACAACTTTTCGCACTTACACTTTTCTGACAAAAGTTTTCAAACAAACACTTTATACACTCTTGAGGACAAATACAAGAGTTAAATCGAAGTTTTCAAACAAATTTTTTCAAAACCCACAAACACAAGAAAAGCAAAACATTTTTGAAAACATAGTGAGCAAGTACCTAAGAGCCCGTGGATAACCACGGATAGAAAGGGTGCTAACACCTTCCCTTTCTATAATCTACCTCCCGAACCGAGAAACATCTCGAAAAGGAATTTTGTTGTGCTTTTGTCCTTTCCTTGTTGGAGAAAATAAAAGACGGTGGCGACTCTTGCTTACCGCGACATTTCGCGAACCAGCATTCCAAACAGTTAGTTCTATTCCCACCGATCACAGAACTGGCGACTTTGCTGGGGATCTTTTTTAAGTGAGGTGTACCTTAGGATTAGATCATTCTATGTTTTCAATTGTATGCCTTGTTTGCTTTAATATTGTGGTCTTGTATCGGAGTTTCATAGATCCTAACCCGAATCTGGGGAATACCCTTTAGGTAGCTACAAACTGTGAGGGACCTGTCCGGCGTAGACCGACACGGGTGAAGCAGTAGCTACGTTGGTGTGACACCTTGGTCTGTACCGATATCCCTTGTGTTGGAACGAGGAGAATATGGGTCTTCTGAGGAGTCATTAAGCACCAACCGACCTTAGAACCTTAAATTGACCCAACTTGGCCATAGAACAGTAGCAGTATGCTACACTCATTGAGGCTAAACTCTCGCGATGGTTCCGGCTGCAAGAAAAGATTATGAAGCTGGAGTTATGACCGATTGAGGGTAGTCAGTGATATTGAGATCCTCTAGAACCCGGTTACTATTTTCTAGGACAGGTCTTAACCAATTGAAACTGAAAGAGGGTAGTACCTAAACTTCATGCTGGCCTGAAATCTAAGGGCTCTTTTGTGTGACTTGTGTGCCTTCAAACTTGAACTACTTGCACATTCTTGTTATCTGACAACATGAGTTCCTTGCAGGTTTTGTTTACAGTCCTTAATCTGGGCTTATAACAGGGTTACTTACATCACTCCACGCATAGCATAACATCATACCATCATAACATTGCATGCATCCTCGATAAGGACTAATCCATTTCAAGGATCTCAAGGGTCTGTGATGCAGGTCATGATGAACCAACTGTCTAGCAAGGGGCAAAGGGGATTTATTTTCCTCTAGCCAAGGTTGTTTGGAGATCAAAACATGAGTCAGGGGCTATGACCCACTCGATATGGTGAGCTTCGACTCTTGAAGAAGGACTCTCAGCAACATGAAGTTCCTTCAATCAAGCTACCAAATTCAAATTCTAACAATTTTCTTGTTTACCCCGCGGGATCCTTGAAAACATTGCATACATACATATCATTGCATTATAGGTACCCTTTTTACAGGTCACTTATCTTCTTCGTTGTTTATTTCAGCAACCATCATGTCTACCGAACCTTCCACTGAACAAGCTATCAAGGCCCTCCGGGCCCAGAATGCCCAGTTCCAAGAGTTGGTTATGAGCCTAGCCCAGGGTCAACAGGATTTAAAGACTCTGATTCGGAAAGAGAGGAAGAAGAAGAAGAAGAGGACCGTCTTGTTCAACACTGGACGCAGATTTGGGAATGGATTACAGAATGAGGTTGAGCTGACTACCTCATCTGTAGGAAAAGACAGTCCACAAGAGATAAGGGTTACTAGTCCCGTGGTCTCCGACAACAAGACGGATTATGATGAGGAACAGTACCCTCCTGCTGAGGATAGGTATAAACAGTTGGAGGACCGCTTAAGTGCTATGGAGATACAGAATGTGCCCGGTTGGACTTTGGAGACCTAGGTTTATCCTCTGGGGTGGTGATTCCCCATAAGTTCAAGGCACCTGCCTTTGCCAAATACGACGGAGCTTCCTGCCCAAAGCTGCACCTCCGGTCATATGTAAGGAAGATCCAACCTTACACTGCTGACAAGAATTTGTGGATCCATTTTTTTCAGGACAGTCTTTCAGGGACTCAACTCGAATGGTTCTATCAGCTGGATGGGGCCAGTATCCGCAACTGGGAAGATTTGGCTACTGCGTTCTATAAGCAGTATCAGTATAATTCCGACCTCGCTCCTACGCGTACCCAACTCCAGGGTATGTCACTAGGGACGGGTGAAGGATTTAAAGAATATGCTCAAAAGTGGAGAGACCTTGCTGGAAGGGTGCAGCCACCTTTAACTGACCGTGAACTTGTGGATATGTTCTTGGGGACCCTGTCTGGTCCGTTCTTCAACCATTTGATTGGAAATTCTTCAGCCGGGTTTACAGACCTTATCTTGATTGGTGAAAGAATTGAAGCTGGCATCAAAAGCGGGAAGATTCAAGAGGCTACACCTCCTGATACTCAGAAAAATCCCTACAATGGGAAGAAAGAGTCCAATGCTATGTATGGTAAAAAGGGTCGTCATGATCAACATGTAGGGGCAACCCAGATCTCTAATCCTATGCCTGCTCAACAAGGACAGGGGCATCAACGTAAGGAGGTCGCACCTAAAAGACAATTCACTAAGATCAACATGTCACTGGCTCAAGCACTACAGCAAATGTTGAAGGCAGGGCTGATTACCTTAAGGGCTCCTCTCCGGAATCCAAACACTTCTGCTCCTACCTATCATCCCAATGAAAGGTGTGCGTACCACTCTGACAGTCCGGGACATGACACAAACAACTGTTGGGCTCTGAAGAACAAGATCCAAGACATGATTGATGCCAAAGAAATCCAGTTTGACCCTCCAGAGACTCCAAACATAATCACTGCTCCTATGCCAAATCATTGAAGGCTTTTGTTTTATTTGAATTTTCTAGTTGTATTTTTCTTTGCTTATACAAACAATTAATGTCATGGAAAACTTTTCTATTTCATCAATGCACTGCATATGTCTGTTTTGAATCAATCCATTTGTATTCATTATATTCAAATTGCTTTCATTTCTTGTGATGTTCAACTCTTGAAAAAAAAACTCTAAACCTTTTGAGGGAGGATGACGAAAATGATACCACGATCTTTACAGTATGCTTTTGAACAGACCCCGCTGATGAGGTACAGGCATTGTTTCAAATCCTAAACAGTGGAGTTATAAGGAAGATAATCCCTAGTCAACCCCTTTGAGCCAAAGAAGTCGGAGTTTTTTCTTTTCAAAAATTAAAACCCTTAATCATAACCTGGGGCAGGGTAGTCTTCTCAGTTGATCCAGGTGCACAATAAAAGGCATCAAAGGAGTCCTTCCAAAACAAAAGACAGTGATGGTTCCCTATAATCGTCAAGACAGGCAGTCGTCATCTTTCAAAAAACAAAAGCCCAATAAGTCAAAACCTATGAAGGAGACTTACAAAAACTGGGGCATCCCGCTGACTGTAATCACAAAAGAAACAGTCAGGCAAAAAAGACAGGGATAATAAAATCAAAAAAAGAAAGAGGTCCTACAAACCCTCAACCAAAAAAGAAATGACTGCCTGTTCAAAATAAACTATCAGTATTCGAACCATCACTGGTATATCAGAGCAAAGACTCAAACAAGATCTAACGCACGATTAGCTGAGTTTAGGTTTGAAGAACATCACGAAGAGTGGGTGGGTACAAATATACTTTGAGCCTTTATCCTTTTGTTTCTTAAACCGTGAACCAGGCCATGTTATAACCCTTAAAAGTCCTAGCTGAAGCATGGGTTAGTTCGAAAGCATACTATTACCAAAGGTATCCTGACTCCTGTAGGGCTTGCTGTAAAATCCTGAGTTGACATCACATTTTACCAAAATTCAATTGTTTTATTGAAAACTGCATTTTCAAAAAACTTCAAGACAGACATAAGCTTTGCATTCTTAAAATAACATTGTTTGCATATGACTATTTGTTCGAACAGCAGAGAAATTCGCACGACGAATATCTAGTGAACAAAAAACCTTTTCAAGTGGAAAAAACACTTCCAATCAAGGGGCACGGCATGATCATTGTCCATCATCTGGGGCAGTCAAGTCAAGATTCAAGGAATCTCTCAAGATGCCAAATAGCCAGGGGCAAATCTCCGCCTGAGTCACTTGGGGCATTGGGCATGAATTCCAGCTATGAATCTTGCATGATCAAACATCTTCTGGTGGTATGGCAACACAATACTACTGACAGTGACAACTCCCTACATCCTGAGAGCATGGACATAGTAAAAAAAAATACTATGTATAATCAAAGACCCGCTAGGTCGACTGGCCTAGGCAAAAATAAGGGCTTCCCGGTGAACCAAAAGGGTTCGGGCAAAAATAAGGGATAAAAAAAAATTTGTACACCCGGCAAGTCGAAAACCTGAAAAGGCGGCTTGGGCAAAAAAGGGTATCCCGATGGACTGAAAACCCAAAAGGGCGGTCCAGGAAAAAGTTAGGGATCAAAGCGTACGACTATGTCCCATCATCTTGTCACTTGCCTACCAGAAGAGGATTTGTCAATCGACAGTTATCAAACACCTCATAGGCCTTTTTCTCCCGCAGAAACTGGGGAAATAAGAATTGTCCAAACTGTACAGTTGCTCTGTCCACCAAGGTACCAAGGTAAACTCAGCTGAGGAATATGACCAAGATACCTTCACTCCCCGCAGGGTAAGGCAAGATTCAGCAATACTCTTCCCAAGCAGAGTTGGTCTCCCATCAGCCCTATAAAGGCACAGTATCCCCAACAAGTCAGCATTACTCTCCCCAAGCAGAGTTGGGCTACCATCAGTCCTGAAAAGTTGGGTATCCCCAGAAGATCTTAATATTCCCTAGTGGAGTATAAAGATATTCCTCAACAAGCATCCCCGGCAGTCTTAATATTCCTCGACGAAAATATAAGATTGTTCCCCGGCGGAATACAGACACCCCAGTGGAGCCATTTCCTCAAAAAGTTTCCCCAGGAGAGTCGAATCATCTCCCCAGTAGATTCTGGAAGCTTATCCCCCGCAGAGTACGAATATCTCTCCCAGCCATATTCAAGAGGTCATCCCCCACCAGAGTCTAATTGGGTTATCCTCAGCAAATTGCAACGGAAAGATCGTCCTCAGCGAAGTTCTTCATATCCCCAGAGGAGTTCATCAAATTCCCCAATAGAGCTTACCAACGGAGTCCCCAGCGGAGTTATCGTTAAAATCTCAGCGAAGAATCTCTTCCCCACAGAGTAATTCCCTGCAGAGTAATCTCTTCACCAGGTTTATTCCCCAACGAAGTTATCTTCTCCTACAAGTTTATTCTTGCAACCATCTTTGTTCATCATCCCCAACGGAAACGAAGAACTCAACACTATTCTCCAGCAGCTCCGGGATTTATTTTCCCCAGCTAAAAACATCACGTCTTCATACCTTATGACATGCATACGCATCATACAACACAAATCTCATTTATTCTTGAGAACATCTTGACATCATGCAGTTCATGCATCATGACATTGCATACAGCTAACGTCTTGCCTTTTCGGGAAAAGGTCAATCAAAAGATGATTACCATCTATCTTTGCAGTTCCAGATCAACACCTGTAACAAGCCAGGAAAATTCTATGGACGACTGATCGTGGGTTAATACCTGAAACCAGACAGGATAATTATCTACTTGATCATCATGAGGCAACCCTACACCGGTTCCTTCTCAATTCCAAGATGAAGTTTTACACGGACTCATCATCAGGAAACCCTACACCGGTTCCTTCTCAACTTCAGATGTAGTTTTACACGGACTCATCATCAGGCAACCCTACACCGGTTCCTTCTCAATTTCAGATGAAGTTTTACACGGACTCATCATCAGGAAACCCCACACCGGTTCCTTCTCATTTCCAAGATGAAGTTTTACACAGAATCATCATCAGGAAACCCTACACCGGTTCCTTCTCATTTCCAAGATGAAGTTTTACACGGACTCATCATCAGGCAACCCTACACCGGTTCCTTCTCAGTTCCAAGATGAAGTTTTACACGGACTCATCATCAGGAAACCCTACACTGGTTCCTTCTCTTTCAGATGAAGTTTTACACTGACTCATCCTCAGGCAACCCTACACCGGTTCCTTCTCTTTCAGATGAAGTTTTACACGGACTCATCCTCAGGCAACCCTACACCGGTTCCTTCTCATTTCCAAGATGAAGTTTTACACGGACTCATCATAAAGCAACCCTACACCGGTTCCTCCTCAGTTCCAAGACGAAGTTTTACACGAACTTATCTCAAAGTAACCTTACCCCGGTTCATCCTGAAGTTTTACACGAACTTATCTCAAAGTAACCTTACCCCGGTTCATCCTGAAGTTTTACACGAACTTATCTCACAGTAACCTTACCCCGGTTCATCCATAAGTTTTACACGAACTTATCTCACAGTAACCTTACCCCGGTTCCTCCTGAAGTTTCACACGAACTTATCTCAAAATAACCTTACCCCGGTTCATCCAGAAGTTTTACACGAACTTATCCCAAAGTAACCTTACACGGGTTCCTTCTCAACTCCAGACGTAGTTTTACATGGGCTCGTCATCAAGAAACCCTACACAGGTTCTCTCTTTCCAAAGAAGTAGTTTTACACGGACTCGTCATCAAGAAACTCTACACAAGTTCTCTCTTTCCAAGGATGCAGTTTTACACGGACTCGTCATCAAGAAACCCTACACAGGTTTCCTTCTCAATTCCAGATGCAGTTTTACACGGACTCGTCATCAAGAAACCCTACACAAGTTTCCTTCTCAATTCCAGATGCAGTTATACACTGACTCATCATCAGTCAACCCTACACAGGTTTCCTTCACTCCAAGATGCAGTTTCACACAGACTCGTCATCAGTCAACCCTACACAGGTTTCCTTCCTTCAAAGATGCAGTTTCACACAGGCTCATCATCAGTCAACCCTACATAGGTTTCCTTCCTTCAAAGATGCAGTTTCACACGGACTCGTCATCAGTCAACCCTACACAGGTTTCCTTCATTCCAAGATTCAGTTTCACACGGACTCGTCATCAGTCAACCCTACACAAGTTTCCTTCCTTCCAAGGTGCAGTTTCACACGGACTCATCATCAGGCAACCCTACACAGGTTCCTTCTTTCAACTTACAAAATTATAATTCAACCAACAATATCCAGGTGGCATCTATAAGCCCATCCTCCTATCCATCATCTTTCCAAATGGCATCTGTAAGCCCATTCCCGACATAACCTTGCTAATACTACACCATGCGAGTGCAAATTTCTGGGCACTCTAGTGTTCAATCATCTTCTACCTTCGGATCACGAAAGGCACGCAAGCCAATCTACATCCTCAGGTTTAAGAAGATTGAACAGGGGCAACTGTTGTACCCCAAAATATGCCCTCCCATATTCTTCAAGATTTGTCAAGAATGATCTTCAAATTGTTCAAGATTTCTCAAGAGGATTGCACAGTCAAACCTTCTCCTAAGACAGCCAAAATTAGGGTTTTGATTCTCTCAAGGAATTTGAGGTTTTCAATGGCTCAATCAAGTCTCATAGGCCCATATACATTCTCAAGCACCTACATGTCAAGTTTCAAGACTCACAGTGCCAATTTGCACAGTCAAAAGCCCAATTTGATCCACAGTCAACTGCAAGGGTAAAATGGTCATTTCATAGTCAAAAGTCAGAATTTTTGGTCAACATCTCATTTTTAGCTCACAATCATCATTTGATCAAGTCTTGATCATGATTCCACAAGCATGGCTCAAAAATCATCAAGATGCAAAAAGTTACTATTTTTGGACAGTAGAAAAGTCAACTGTATCTTGACCAGGGCATAACTTTTTCATGGTTCATCATAAAAATCCCATCCAATTCTCATTTTGAAGGGGATGACATTTCCTACAATCCATCTTCACACTCCAAGTCCAAGAAATTCTCTCACAAAAAGTTATCAATTTCTACATTATAGGTCAATTTCAAAAGTCAACAAAAATGCACTTTGAGTCAAAGACCATAACTTGAGATTGGTAAATCCAAATGACATGGGACCAAAGGCATTGGTTATAGGACTTCAAGAGCTTTCCAAAATGTCCAAGAACATGTTCATATGATCAAAATTGAGCAAGATATGCATTGGATAAGTTGGGAAATTTTTGTGAATTTGCAAAAGTCAACTTTGCTCAAAACACCTTATTTTTGCTAATGGGCCTCAAATTTCTTCTTGAAACTTTATCCCTGGCCTATGCACGACCCATCAAGCTTAATTGAATTATTTTCTTATTTTTTATTAATTAATTGGATTTTTAATCAATATTAATTCATTTAATTAATTTAAATTGTAGGAAAATATAAAGATATGGTTTTTCAATCTTTTTGTGAAGCAAGAATGACCTAAAAAGGCTGGCAATTTCGTGCACCAAGTCAAAGATGCAATATCTCCAAATTTGGCAACTTTTTCCAATCATGAAGATTCAAAAATATATGATTTCCAATCAAATATTCAAATCATCATTCCATGGATTTTTGCTCAAGATTCTGACCTAATCTCATTCTCCTATAAATATACAAGCTAACCCTGATCATGCACACGTGAAAACACTGCAGAAAAAGCCATAAGCATATTGAAAAAATTCAAGAAAACTGGAAAACTGTTTTCTATATTCCAGGCCAATTCAAGGACTTTGGTGGATTCTAATACATTGCAGGAAGTGTGAGGAACGCGTAGCAATCAAAACCAGGCCTTAAAGATCAAGAAATCATCACTTATAGTCGCACGGTTTGACATTTTTCTCATAATCGTAACTCTTAATTCATGAGCATTTAATGTAATTTTTTGATTGTGTTGCATTGCTTGAATCCATATGAAGCTAATGGCATAAGTTAATTGAATTATAGTGTACAGATCACAAGATGCCATTGATGAATTTTAGGGTTCATAAGCTTTCGAATTAGGGCTTTACAGTACAGGAAAAATTAGGCCTTGTGAGACCCATGATTGGATTCAGGAGACTCAGACAAATGTAACTGGACCCTCGCGAAACATTTATGTAAAGCATAGAGCTAGTCGCTATTTTTCGTCGTTGCGGTTTGTGGGGGTTAAAAACCCCCGCTATCTAACGTTTATTTTGCAGGTTCAGCGAGGAAGACGATGAGCTGTTGACATGCCATTGGGTAATTCAAAAAGGGTGCGCGTTTATTTGTTTGTACAGCATATGTGATTGTTTTTATATATTATATTTACTTATTGTTATAATAACAAACGCAGGCAAATGGCGTAGTGGTTGATGTGCTGGCTTGAAATCAATGGGACCTGGGTTCAAATCCCAGGTCCCCCAAAATACTTGTTTCTATTTTTCTTAACATGTTCACATGCAGGCATTCCAAAAGCGTTCTACCATGTACTCCACACAACAACGCGCCAAGTGGCCACAAACACATATCTAGTGGCCATAGGATGAAGGACCATGGTACTCCTAGTCAACTAACGCCCTGGACAATCACCAAAGTCAAACAGGCTTACAACTTGATGGGCCTGAAAATTACTTTCTCACCTCCAAAGATGGGCCAACACCCCCCTGGGTTCTTTTTCTTTCTTTCTTTATATTTTTTATTTCTTTCATTAATTATTTATTTAATAACTATTATTATTATTATTTAGTTAACTCACAAATTATTTATTTTCATAATAAAATCAGAAAACTAAAATATTATTATTATTATTAATTTCACCTTTAATTTATTATTTTTGTAAATAAATGTAATTAATTAATTTGGTTGTTTTAATGAGTTTAACTTTAATTATTTTCACAACAAATAAAATAAATTAGAATTAGGGTTTTTCTTGACAATTTTAATTTCTTTTCTTTTATTTCATTAAAAACATAAAAAACTAAAAAAATACTTTTTTCTTTTAATTAATTAATTAATTAGTTTTAGGTTAAATTTTAACTAAATGCAAATAACCAAAAACTCATTCTTTCTAAAAAAGGGTCAAAACCCTAAGGACTTCTCCAATTCAATTCTCGCGCGCATATTCTTTTTGATTATTATTTTGATCATGTTTATGTATTTGCTCCGAGGATGTAATAGCGTTAATTAGGATCTTTTATCACTTTCTTTAATTTTCCCGCATTTACTTTTCAAGGGTTGTTTTTGGCGATGTAAATACCCGACGCCTTGTAATAGCGTAGCTTTACTTTCCGCAATTTACTTTCCGCAAACTATTAACTGTTAGATGTATGTTTACTATGCATGACAAGACTTGTATGAAATTAAAATCAACCCGTAGCTCACCATAACATGTGCAAAGATAATCTTTAACTGAATCCTGACACACTCGCACATGCCACTCCTAGGGTACGCCTCACTTGGTTGCCTCGACGTGGTCATTAAGTATAGGTTATTTTAGAGGTCGCCCTCCTGTCTAAAGATCCAAGTTGCCTCGAAACGGTTGCCTCGGATAAAAAGGATCTAGGACATTAGGGTTACCGCTAAGGCGTCCTACTATTGCTTTGGTGACCACACATGTCCCTATAATCGAATTGACCCGAAAAACTCCAACGACGATGCTACCTACTTCTCAATAGTAGGATAGTACTGTCTAAAGGATATTTACACAGCTTAATTTCTTTTGAGTAGGTAGAGGTTCTCAGGTACTTGCTCTTTCAAAACGAAAACAACTTTTCGCACTTACACTTTTCTGACAAAAGTTTTCAAACAAACACTTCATACACTCTTGAGGACAGATACAAGAGTTAAATCGAAGTTTTCAAACAAATTTTTTCAAAACCCACAAACACAAGAAAAGCAAAACATTTTTGAAAACATAGTGAGCAAGTACCTAAGAGCCCGTGGATAACCACGGATAGAAAGGGTGCTAACACCTTCCATTTCTATAATCTACCTCCCGAACCGAGAAACATCTCGAAAAGGAATTTTGTTGTGCTTTTGTTCTTTCCTTGTTGGAGAAAATAAAAGACGGTGGCGACTCTTGCTTACCGCGACATTTTGCGAACCAACATTCCAAACAGTCAGTTCTATTCCCACTGATCACAAAGTGGATACTCCGATTAAAGTTGGTTCTCAGGTTTTTGTATCTACATTCTATGTGATGGACATTCGGCCATCTTATTCATGTTTGCTGGGTCGTCCGTGGATCCACAAAGCTGGGGCAGTGACGTCTACGCTCCACCAGAAGCTAAAGTACCCAGTGAAAGGGAAAATTGTGACAGTGCAAGGAGAAGAGGAGTACATGGTGAGCCACCTCAATTCTTTCCGATATGTAGAGATGGATGGGGAGTTCATTGAGACCCCATTCCAACATTTTGAAGAGGTTCCACAGACGCTGGCATCAACTGAGACTGTTGTTGAAGATCCTCCCATGAAGATGGCTTCCTTCAAGGATACTCGGGCTGTTGTTGAGAAAGGTGGGTGTGCAAATTAGGGCCAACTCCCTGATTTTGCACATAAGACTAATAAGTTTGGTTTGGGTTTCACTGCAGAAGCTCAAAGGGTTGTTCGGAGTGCATAGATCAGAAGACCTCCCCTGTTCATCAGAAATTCAGGAGTGAATGCCATTGAAGACGACGTGGAAGAGTCTGAATTCGACAGTTGGATCTATCCTACTACTGATGGTGGACTAAGCAACTGGACAGCAAAGGACTTCATCTCAATTTCTTTTGTTACCCAGTAATGAGACTTTTGTTTTGAATTTGTAACAGACAATGTTTTAAACCCTATGGCCCAGTGTCTTACCCGGGGCACTGTGGCTTCATTTGTGAGGGCTTTATGTGTGTCATTTTCATATATCATTAATAAAAGCA
The DNA here is from genome assembly GCA_948472305.1 of Vicia faba. Taxonomy (NCBI): domain Eukaryota; kingdom Viridiplantae; phylum Streptophyta; class Magnoliopsida; order Fabales; family Fabaceae; genus Vicia; species Vicia faba. The sequence goes on along the minus strand of CATIWC010000901.1, from coordinate 60,863 downwards.
TTGGACGTTTTCTTGCATTTCAAATTTTGCACTCCTTGTTTTTCTTTTATTACATATTGCAAAACATCTATTTTACATACACTCACATATACAGGTCTACATCCACTCTGTATCTCACTGGTAACGACTCTGCTACTGCCAGTTATGACTTCGAAAATCCGATCAACTTAGCCGAAGACGAAGGTGAAGATGATTGCAAAGTGCCTGTTGAACTTTCTAGACTTCTACTTCAAGAAGAGATGGCCATTCAGCCGCACGAAGAGCCGGTGGAGTCAGTAAATCTGGGTACAAAGATAGACAAGTTAGAGGTCAAGATCGGTGCAAATTTGGAATCTAGTGTCAAGCAACAGTTGATTCAGATGCTGCATGACTACGTTGAGATCTTTGCCTGGTCTTATGAAGATATGCCTGGGTTGGACACTGATATCGTGGTTCACCGATTGCCTACCAAGCAAGACTGTCCTCCAGTGAAACAGAAGGTCCGCCGAATGCGCCCAGATATGTCTGAGAAAATCAAGGCTGAAGTTATGAAACAGTTTGATGCCGATTTTCTAGCAGTTACTTCTTACCCACAGTGGGTGGCCAACGTGGTTCCTGTGCCGAAAAAGGATGGTAAGGTTCGAATGTGTGTTGACTACAGGGATCTGAACAGGGCAAGCCCCAAGGATGATTTCCCTCTGCCTTATATCGACGTTCTGGTTGACAACACTGCTCAACATAAGGTATTCTCCTTTATGGATGGTTTCTCTGGTTATAATCAGATTAAAATGGCTCCCGAAGACATGGAGAAGATAACCTTTGTTACTCAGTGGGGTACCTTTTGCTACAAGGTCATGCCCTTCGGATTGAAAAATGCTGGAGCAATGTATCAGCGTGCCATGGTTGCTTTATTCCATGATATGATCCATCATGAGATTGAGGTATACGTTGACGACATGATTGCAAGATCCCAAACTGAAGAAGAACACCTTGACCACCTTCAGAAGCTATTTGACAGGTTGAAGTTGTAGAAGTTGAGGTTAAACCCGAACAAGTGCACCTTCGGGGTGAGGTCTGGTAAGCTGCTGGGTTTCATTGTAAGTGACAAAGGTATTCAAGTGGATCCTGCAAAGGTGAAGGCCATACAAGAGATGCCAGCTCCCCGAACAGAAAAAGAAGTCAGAGGCTTTCTGGGACTACTGAACTACATTGCCCGATTAATCTCTCACCTGACTGCTACTTGTGAACCAATCTTCAAGTTACTGAAGAAAGATCAAGTGGTAAGATGGAACGATGAATGTCAGGCCGCTTTCGAAAGGATTAAAGGGTATCTCCAAGAGCCACCCATTATGATGCCTCCAGTTGAAGGGAGACCCTTGATCTTATACTTGATAGTACTCGACAACTCAATAGGGTGCGTGCTGGGTCAACATGACGAGTCTGGCCGAAAAGAGCATGCTATTTATTACCTTAGCAAAAAGTTTACCGACTGCGAGACCCGATACTCGTTGCTCGAGAAAACTTGCTGCGGTTTGGCATGGGCTGCTCGCCGGCTAAGACAGTATATGTTGACTCATACTACTCTATTGATATCAAAAATGGATCCAATCAAGTATATCTTCGAAAAGCCTGCCTTGTCCGGAAGAATAGCAAGATGGCAGATGATCTTGACTGAGTATGACATCCAGTATATGACCCAAAAGGTAATCAAGGGAAGTGTGTTGGCAGACCATTTGGCACATCAGGCAGTGGATGATTACCAGTCTATGAACTTTGAATTCCCGGATGAGAGTATCATGATAGTGACTGACTGTGAGGAACCTGGACCAAATGAAGGACCTGAGGAAGGATCCCAATGGTCTATGTACTTTGATAGAGCTTCGAACGCTTTGGGTAATGGCATTGGCGCCGTGATCATATCTCCTAAAGGCTCTCATACTCCATTCACCGCCCGACTATGTTTCAACTGCACCAACAACATGGCGGAGTATGAGGCATGCATTATGGGTCTTCGAGCAGCAATTGACCTAAGGATTAAGTTCTTAAGTGTCTTCGGAGATTCCTCTCTAGTGATCAGTCAGATTAAAGGCGAGTGAGATACGAAGCACCCAAATCTTATTCCTTACAAAGAGTATGTACTGACGTTGCTTCCGCACTTCGAGGAGATAACCTTTGAACACTTCCCAAGAGAGGAGAATCAGTTGGTGTACACGCTAGATACGATGTCTTCTATGTTCAAAGTCAATTGGGACAACGAAGCTCCCCGGATTATCATTGAAAGGTTGGACGAACCTGCACATTGCTGCGACATTGAGACTGAAGAGGTAGTAGATAAACCCTGGTTTCATGAGGTGAAGAGATACCCTGAGGCTCAGGAATACCCCGAGGGTGCATCTGTTAATGATAAGAAGTTTTTGAGGAGGTTCACGACAAAGTTTTTCATTAGCAATGGCATTCTTTACAAGCGTAACCATGATTCGACCTTATTGCGATGTGTGGATAAGAACGAGGCAGACAGAATCATGGCAGAGTTACATGAAGGTGCTTTCGGAACCCATTCTAGTGGACACACCATGGCAAAGAAAATCCTTCGGGCAGGATATTTTTGGTCCACAATGGAAGCCGACTGTTATCAGCATTCTCGAACATGTCACAAGTGCCAAGTCTATGCTGATAAGATGCATATACCTCTAGTACCTCTGAACATCTTGACAACTCCGTGGCCTTTTGCAATGTGGGGCATTGATATGATCGACGAGATCAGACCTACGGCATCTAACGGGCATCGTTTCATCCTGGTAGCTATTGATTACTTTACAAAGTGGGTTGAAGCAGCTTCCTTTGCTACTGTAACCAAGAACGTCGTGGCACGGTTCATTCGGCACAATCTGATTTGTCGATATGGTGTACCAGAGAGGATCATTACAGACAATGGTACAAACCTCAACAATAAAATGATCACTAAGCTCTGCAAGCAGTTTAAGATTCAGCATCATAACTCTTCCCCCTACCGGCCGAAGATGAATGGGGTTGTTGAAGCGGCTAATAAGAACATTAAGAAGATTGTGCAGAAGATGACAGTGACATAAAAAGATTGGCACGAGATGTTACTGTTTGCTCTTCATGGGTACCGTACCTCAGCGCGGACGTCGACAGGGGCAACACTCTATTCCTTGGTATACGGCATGAAGGCCGTCTTGCCCATTGAAGTTCAGATACCCTCTCTTCGGATTATGAAGGATGCCGGTTTGAGCGAAGATGACTAGATTCAGACCCGACTCGATCAGCTGAATTTAATAGACGAAAAGAGACTTACTGCTATTTGTTATGGTCAGACGTATCAAAAGCGGATGATCAAGGCATTTAACAAGAAAGTTAGACGACAAGAGTATCAAGTTGGGGATCTGGTTATCAAGCGCATCATACTGCCACAAGGTGATCCCAGGGGCAAGTGGACCCCTACTTACGAAGGGCCATTTGTGGTTAAGAACATTTTCTCAGGAGGATCTATGATTCTAACCACCATGGATGGTGACGACCTTCCTCACCCCGTCAATGTAGACATAGTGAAAAGATACTACGCATAATCAAAGACCCACTAGGTTGACTGGCCTAGGCAAAAATAAGGGCTTCCCGGCGAACCAAAAGGGTTCGGGCAAAAATAAGGGATGAAAATGAAAAAAAAATTGTACACCCGGCAAGTCGAAAACCTGAAAAGGCGGCTCGGGCAAAAAAGGGTATCCCGGTGGACTGAAAACCCGAAAGGGCGGTGCAGGAAAAAATTATGGATCAAAGCGTAACACTATGTCTCATTGGATCACCTTGCAACCAGACTTCGGTATCAACTATCAAGCTCGGATGGCACTAATCAATCTGATCTACCTTCAACCAAGCAGCAAAGTGATGAGATGCTCGAGGATATAAAGGCAATAGCAGAGTTGAAACCCAGCGGGATTATTCACATATCTGTTTTGTTTAGTTTTCACAATTTGTATAAACTATATTTGTTCAGCGGCGTTCTCTTACTAGGACGTCAGCCTCTTGTACAAAAACGCCTATTCACAGGCCAAACTTTAAAATCAATACAATTCATTTTCAGAAAAAATTTCAAACTGTTTTTCCTTTGTCTGTTTTGTTTTGCAAAGAACGTCCAATGTTCATTTTTGATATATGCATTTGACATTAATTGCTGCTCATAAGTATTTACATGCAAAACAAAAGACGATTACTGGTAATATCAGAAACAGGGGCAATAAAATTGTCCAAACTGTACAATTTCTTTGTCCACCAGGTACAAGGTAGATTCAGTTGAAGAACATGGTTGAGATGCATTCACTCCCCGCATAGTAAAACAATAATGATAGCTCTCCCCAGCTGAGACTTGCAACTGTGAATGAATCAGTAATGTTCTCCCCCAAACAGAGTTTATCTACCATCAACATTGAAAGGGCTTAATATCCCCGGCAGTCTTAATATTCTCCAACGGAGTATAAGAATATTCCCCGGCAGAATACAAGATATCCCCAGTGGAGTTAAAATTTTCCTAGCGCAGTCTGAAAAAGCTTCCCCAATGGAGTTGAAGAATCATCCCCAGTAGACTCTGGAAGTTTGTCCCTGGCGGAGTATAAAAATAAATATCCCCAGCCGAATTCAAAGGAAGACTGTCCCCAGCAAAGCTCAAAGGATTATCCCCATTAGGGCCTAAAGGTTATCCCCAGCGAAGTCGCAACTGAAAGATCATCCCCAGCGGAGTTCTTTCCTTTCACAAAAAGGAATTCAATCCCCAACGGGATTCAGTATCACCAGCAACGGTAATTCATCCCCAACGAAATTTATCAGTGGAATCCTCAGCAGAATATCTCTTCCCCACAGAGTAATCTCCTCATCAGTTTATCCCCCAACGGAGTTATCCTCTCCTGCAGGTCTATTCTCACGATCATCTTCGTTCACCATCTCTAGACGAAACGAAGAATCCAACTCTATCTGGGATTTATTTTCCCCAGCTAGAAACATTGCATTCCATACATCATGATACATGCATATACGCATCATACAACACTATCTCATTTATTTTGAGAACATCATTGCTTGATCCATATCATGCATTGCATATGAGTGACCTTTACCTTTCAGGAAGGATGCAGTTAAGTTCTTAGCAGTCGAATACCTGACCGATTCTTAAATCTCAACTGAATGATCCTCGGTTGAATTTCAGATAAGGTTCTCAATCTCGACAATTTTCCTCCGTCAAAGTGTGGACGAGTTCTACAATCTCAACGGTATACTACGTTGAAGACCAGAAAGTTCCTAGATCTTGATAAAGATGTTTCCTCCGTCATAGTGTGGACGAGTTCTACAATCTCAACGATATACTACGTTGAAGACCAGACAGTTCCTAGATCTTGATGAAGATGTTTCCTCCGTCATAGTGTGGATGAGTTCTAAAATCTCAACGGTATACTACGTTGAAGACCAGACAGTTCCTAGATCTTGATGAAGATGTTTCCTCCGTCATAGTGTGGACGAGTTCTACAATCTCAACGGTATACTATGTTGAATACTAGACAGTTCCTAGATCTTGATGAAGATGTTTCCTCTATCATAGTATGGACGAGTTCTACAATCTCAACGGTATACTACGTTGAAGACCAGACAGTTCCTAGATCTTGATAAAGATGTTTCCTCCGTCATAGTGTGGACGAGTTCTACAATCTCAACGGTATACTACGTTGAAGACCAGACAGTTCCTAGATCTTGATGAAGATGTTTCCTCCGTCATAAGGTGGACGAGTTCTACAATCTCAACAGTATACTACGTTGAAGACCAGACAATTCCTAAATCTTGATGAAGATGTTTTCTCCGTCATAGTATGGATGAATTCTACAATCTCAACGGTATACTATGTTGAAGACCAGACAGTTCCTAGATCTTGATGAAGATGTTTCCTCCGTCATAGTATGGACGAGTTCTACAATCTCAATGGTATACTACGTTGAAGACCAAACAGTTCCTAGATCTTGATGAAGATGTTTTCTCCATCATAGTATGGACGAGTTCTACAATCTCAACAGTATACTACATTGAAGACCCGACAGTTCTTAGATCTTGATGAAGATGTTTCCTCCGTCATAGTGTGGACGAGTTCTACAATCTCAACGGTATACTATGTTGAATACTAGACAGTTCCTAGATCTTGATGAAGATGTTTCCTCTATCATAGTATGGACGAGTTCTACAATCTCAACGGTATACTACGTTGAAGACTAGACAGTTCCTAGATCTTGATAAAGATGTTTCCTCCGTCATAGTGTGGACGAGTTCTACAATCTCAACGGTATACTACGTTGAAGACCAGACAGTTCCTAGATCTTGATGAAGATGTTTCCTCCATCATAGTGTGGACGAGTTCTACAATCTCAACGGTATACTACGTTGAAGACCAGACAGTTCCTAGATCTTGATGAAGATGTTTCCTCCGTCATAGTGTGGATGAGTTCTACAATCTCAACGGTATACTATGTTGAATACTAGACAGTTCCTAGATCTTGATGAAGATGTTTCCTCTATCATAGTATGGACGAGTTCTACAATCTCAACGGTATACTACGTTGAAGACCAGACAGTTCCTAGATCTTGATAAAGATGTTTCCTCCGTCATAGTGTGGACGAGTTCTACAATCTCAACGGTATACTACGTTGAAGACCAGACAGTTCCTAGATCTTGATGAAGATGTTTCCTCCGTCATAGTGTGGACGAGTTCTACAATCTCAACAGTATACTACGTTGAAGACCAGACAATTCCTAGATCTTGATGAAGATGTTTTCTCCGTCATAGTATGGATGAGTTCTACAATCTCAACGGTATACTATGTTGAAGACCAGACAGTTCCTAGATCTTGATGAAGATGTTTCCTCCGTCATAGTGTGGACGAGTTCTACAATCTCAACGGTATACTACGTTGAAGACCAAACAGTTCCTAGATCTTGATGAAGATGTTTTCTCTATCATAGTATGGACGAGTTCTACAATCTCAACAGTATACTACGTTGAAGACCCGACAGTTCTTAGATCTTGATGAAGATGTTTCCTCCGTCATAGTGTGGATGAGTTCTACAATCTCAACGGTATACTACGTTGAAGACCAGACAATTCCTAGATCTTGACGAAGATGTTTCCTCCGTCATTGTGTGGACGAGTTCTACAATCTCAATGGTATACTATGTTGAAGACCAGACAGTTCTTAGATCTTGATGAAGATGTTTTCTCCGTCATAGTATGGACGAGTTCTACAATCTCAATGGTATACTACGTTGAAGACCAGACAGTTCCTAGATCTTGATGAAGATGTTTCCTCCGTCATAGTGTGGACGAGTTCTACAATCTCAACGGTATACTACGTTGAAGACCAGACAGTTCCTAGATCTTGATGAAGATTTTTCCTCCATCAAAGTGTGGACGAGTTCTACAATCTCAACGGTATACTAGATTGAAGACCAGACAGTTCCTAGATCTTGATGAAGATGTTTTCCTCTGTCATAGTATGGACAAGTTCGACAATCTCAATGGTATACTACGTTGAAGACCAGACAGTTCCTATATCTTGATGAAGATGTTTCCCCCAGTTGAATTACGGACAAGTTCTTAAAACTCAGCAAATATGTTCTCTCAGCTGAGGTACAGGCAAGTTCCTAAATCTCAATAAAAGTTAGACTTCCCCAGCGGAATCTTCTACAACAACAGGTATGCAAGTTCTCCCTAAGGAATCTCTTATGCGATCGACGCTCCTGCAAATGGCATCTATAAGCCCATCCTCCTATCGACAATTTCCAAATGGCATCTGTAAGCCCATCCTCCTATCGACAATTTCCAAATGGCATCTGTAAGCCTATTCCCGAAATCACAAGGCTGATATCACTTCATGTGAGTGCAAATTTCTGGGCACTCTAGTGTTCAATCATCTTCCACCTTCGGATCACGAAAGGCACGAAAGCCAATCTACATCCTCAGGTTTAAGAAGATTGAACAGGGGCAACTGTTGTACCCCAAAATTTGCCCTCTCATATTTCTCCAAACATTGCAAGAAAAATCTCCAAGTGGCTCAAGATTGCTCAAGAGTTGGACAGTCAAGTCATCTCCTAAGGCGGTCAACCTCAAATTAGGGTTTTGTGTTGCATCAAGATTATTGAATCTGTGATACGGTGGGAGAACTGACTTGAGGTTTGCGTTTGTATTCGCAAATGTTGCGGTTAGCAAGAGTCGCCACCGACTTTTTATTTTATCCTAAGGAAAGGTTAAAAAGCACAGCAAAAACCTTTTGAGATGTTTTCTTGGGTTCGGGGAGTAGATTATAGAAAGGGAAGGTATTAGCACCCTTTCTATCCATGGTTATCCATGGGCTCTTAGTTACTTGCTTAGATCACTTGCCTTTTGTTTTCAATTGTTTTAAATGGTGCTTGAGTGTGTGGGTTTTGAAAATGTTTTGAAAAGAGGCCAATGTGGTGGCAACCTTTGCAATGATCCATGTGGGGATGTATACAAAGATGTATGTCTTTTGAAAAGGTTTTCATTTGTTTTTGAAAGTTGTTTTGAAAGTGTAGTGAAGTGTGGTTTAAAAAATAGGCAAGTGTTTTGTTTTGCAAGTTTGATTCAAGTAACTAAGAGGTTATCTACTCCTAAATTTCTCAAAAGATTATTGCTATACTTTAACCCTTTTAACAAGTTTGCACCACCATTGTATTTGGTGGGCAACCTTGTGTTAGGATGTGAAAAGGGACAGGCGCGGGTCATCGTTTAGACCATAATTGTAACAACGTTAAATGTCTTTGGGCAATTTCTCTAAGGGACTTGATCATTTGTTTTGTTTGTTTTGAAAGGTTTTATCGAGGGACTATGATCATTCAAACTGTTTGCTTTGCCCAAAGATGTTCAACATACAATATGGCCCATTTATTTGAAGGCAACAAGTGGAATACCCTAGGGGGTGCAAGTGTGATTTGTGTGTCCATTTTCATGCTTGTTTGTCTTGTATTAGGTCAAACTATTTTTTATCGTTTTTTCGCATACAAACCCTAATTCTAGCATGTTATTATTTAGAAAGCAATAAAGTGCGAAATTAAAATTACTAAGCTATTACACAACTAAATATGGGAAGGGGGGTACAAATGTTCAAATGGGGATATAGACAAGAATTTAAATCTAGATTATTACAACAATTGGATATTTGCATAGTAAATAAATTGCATAATTTAAATGTAAATAAAATAAATATGTAAAATGTAAAAAAGGGAAGTTTTTTATGTGTATGAGAAAATATTTATGTAAAAGGAAAAAGAAATAAAAATGTATTTATTTTTAGTATTTTGAAACTTAGGGTAAGAAACCCTAATTTTTATATAAAGTATTATTATTTAATTTAAATTCTACTATTTATTTATTATGTACAAAAATAAAATAAAATGAAGTATTTTGTGAAAAAAAGTATTTTTGTATCAAATATTAAAAAATGAAGAAAATCAAGTATTTTATATTTTTATCTTTAATAAACATGTATATATACATATATTAAACCCTAAATGAGTATTATACAAAATAAATATTTATTTAATATTTTAATAAAATAAATAAAAGTATTTTTTGTGTGAAATATTTTCAGAAAGTAAAAATAAAAATAAAAATGTATCTACATTATTTTCTATTTATTTTAATAATAGTATATATATATATATTTGTATATAAATAAAAGAAATAAACAAACAAATATGCTATAAATACAAAAATGATGGAAAAAATATTTTAAAAATTTTAATGGCATGAGAAAAAATAAACAAAGTCAACCCAAAAAGAAAAAGTCAAAAATGTTGAAAAATAAACAAATGGGCTCAGGGGGGTGTAAACCAAAAATGGGGTGTGAAAAGCAACACAAATCCAAGCCCAGCCCACTTCACTCCTTCTTCAACCTCCAGCACATGTTATTTGAAAAACGCGCGCCAATGTTCAGTCCCTTCTAACTCTTGATTCCTGGCTTTTTAGCAAAAACTCATAACACAAGAAATGTTCAGCATGAAGAGACGGTTCTGACCATATAAAGAACATGACCTATCTCTCCAAGATGAGGGAGAATTTCTCTCCCCCTCTTTTCTGACCTAATTTTTCTACCATTTTCAGAGCTAAAATTCTCTTCACTCAGACAAAAGAAATGAAAAGTAAAGCTATGTACATGTTCAGGGCTATGAGTAGGACTTTGTTTCTTCACAAACTTAAGACTAAATATGCCTAATAAGAGAGATACGAATTCAAACTTTTACCTGTGCAGTTGAACTTCTATGTGGAGAATGAGAGACTTTCAGTGCAATGTAATGATTGGAAAAGCTTCCTTGAGGTCCAGGGATGCTTTTTCAATGCTCACTTTGTCTTGAAACTTCTTGTATCAAGCTATAGAACTTCACCTGCAAGTCAAAGATGTGAAAATGGTGGAAGTGGTTAGACCAACTACAGATCGTGCCTTAGCTTCTGGATAGCTTGCATATGTTGTAAGGAAGGTAGAGGAACAGGTTTGGACAGAAATGTTTGAAGGGAATGAGAGATTGCACTCAAACTGCAGGGGCACCCCTGTTTGTGCAGTTTGAGGATGATTCTGAGATGGAGAGGGTTTGAAAGGCAAATGGATCGAGCAAAAGCTTCAATGTGGTCTATGGAATGTTTTTGATATATTTTTTGTTGTGTTTCTTTGCTGATATGAGAGATAGCATAAGTTATGGATGTTACTTCTATGTGAAGCAAGCAAATGTCAACTTGGTTTCTAGGCCAGTACAATGCCTCAATCTATGCTGCACCTTTGAGTCTTGATCAGTGGGATATGCCTATGCTTTTTTGCTTCAAAGATCTGCATTGTACCTCATAGATTTGCAAAGTTGCCATAAAGTATCACTTTACAAGAATGGATAACATGCTTTTTCTAGTTTAGGCTTGATTTTGTGTGTATTATCCAAATGAGCAAAATAATGTTAGAACACAAAGGATAAGCATTGAATTATTGAGTGAGAATGGGATTAGAGGCCTGCAATGTAGCTTAAGCATGCTGAATTCAAATTTGCCAAGTTTATGAACATGCTTTGATGGAGAACAAAAGTGAATTTTTGCCAACTTGTGAAATTCGAATCTCTCAAGTTATGAGGTTGTTTGATGAGTTCTTGGACATTTTGGAAAGCTTGTAATGTGTACTACAATCCATCTTTGAAATGCAATTTGAAATCCCAAGTGGAAGGGTATGAAAAGTGGCCTTGAAGTAGGGTAGAAAACCTTGTCAAAATAGGTCAAATTTCACTAAGTTAAAAGATGGTTTAGTGCCCTTATTCAAAAAATCATAACTTGAGATACAAGCTTCAAATGAGAAAACTTTGTGAATCAAAGTTGTAGATTTTGTAACAAGCTACAACTTTCATGTTTTGACTTTTGTTTGAATCCAAATGGATCATGGTGAAAAGATGGGGCAAAGTTGGGAAAAAATTAGGGTTTTCCATAACTTAGAAAAATTCTAAGTTATGAAAAATTCCATTTTCAAACCCTAATTTGCATTTTGACATTTCTTGGTGAACAAGTTTCATAATTTGACATGTTTTGATGAAAAATGAATCTTGACTCTTGATTTTGACCAAAAAGTCAAAGTTTGACTTTTCAGTATACAGTCAAATTTGATCAATTGACTGAGAAATTCAACTGTCAATCTTGTGTACTTGGGATCTTTTGAGCTTGATGAACATGTCAAGATAATTCCATTGAGTCCTTGAGGCCATATGTGAGCTTGGTTTGCCATTGGCTAGGTCAAACAGTCAAAAATTGCCCTTGTGCAGTCAAAACCCTAAAAATGACCATTTTGCCCTTTTGATGATCTGATCAAATTTCTTATGGAATTGTGATCCAAACTTGATCAAATGGTTCATATGAGTTCATAATGTTGATGTGGATCAAATTTCATGAGGTTTGACTGTCAATTGGCCACAGTTGACTTTTTTCCCCAATACAGCTGATTTCTAGGTCAACTGTCCAATTGACTGGAAAAAACTTGGAATCAAGACTTGAAACTTGGTATGGGTAAACTTGGGAGTCCAATATGAAGCATGAAAGTCATCTTAGGCATTTTAGGTCAACACATCTTTAGGCAAACACAAACCCTAATTTGAGTCCACAGTGCAAGGAGAAGTCTTGAGCAGAGGAAACCCTAATTGTATCTTGATCTTTAAATGTCTTGTGATGAGAAAATGTTGAGGAAATGGGAGGGCAAATTTTGGGGTACAACAGTTGCCCCTGTTCAATCTTCTTGGACCTGAAGAGTTAGATTGGCAAGTTTGCCTTTCGCGACTCGAGGGTAAAAGGAGATTGGACACTAGAGTGCCCGGAAATTTGCACTCGCATGCTGGAGTCTCAACAATGTGGTGTCGGGAATGGGCTTATAGATGCCATTTGGAGAGATGGTGGATAGGGAGATGGGCTTTGTAGATGCCATCTGGAAAAGTGACAGAACTTTGTCGGGAATGGGCTTACAGATGCCATTTGGAAGTGTTGATCGCATAAGAGGTTCCTTAGCGAGAACTTGTGTGTTTAAGAAAGACAGATGTTTTCCTGGCTTGTTACAGGTGTTTGATCTTCAGTCTCCTTATGCAGATATGCCCTGGCTGGATACAGGTATCGAATCTTCAATCGGTTGCTCACAGATGTGCCCTGGCTGGATACAGGAGTCGAATCTGGAAATAGTCGTCAATAGATATGCCCTGGCTGGATACAGGAGTCGAATCTTCGAACTCTTCAGACATGCCCCGGCTAGATACAGGAATCGAGTCTGGAAATGTGGTCAACAGATATGCCCTGGCTGGATACAGGAATCGAATCTGGAGACGTTGTAGTTGATAGATGTGCCCTGGCTGGATACAGGAATCGAATCTTCGAACTCTGCAGACGTGCCCTGGCTAGATACAGGAATCGAGTCTGGAAATGTGGTCAACAGATATGCCCTGGCTGGATACAGGAATCGAATCTGGAGACGTTGTAGTTGATAGATGTGCCCTGGCTGGATACAGGAATCGAATCTTCGAACTCTGCAGACGTGCCCTGGCTAGATACAGGAATCGAGTCTGGAAACTGATCACTCTCAGATGTGCCCTGGCTAGATACAAGTATCGAATCTGGAATTGTGACAGTTGAAGGTAATCTTTTTTTTTATTGTCTTTTTCCTGAAAAGGCAAAGACGTAAGCTGTATGCAATGTCATGATGTATGATATGCATGATGTCATGATGTTCAACATTTGATGTTGCATGTGTTTCATCATGTATGTAAGCAAGATGTATGAAAATGTGAAATGTTTATGAATGTAATTTCATCTTAGGAAAATAAATCCTTGACGAACGGCCAGGAAGCTGCTCTGCGGAAGAGATGCTTGACCGAAGCTCTGATGAGAGGCCTGCTGAGGACTTTAACAATGGATTCCGCTGAGGATAATGATGATAAACTCCGCTGGAGAACCCCAAAGATAAACTCTGCTTGGGAAAACCAAAGATAAACTTCGCTGGGGATTGAAGGAACTTTTGCCGGGAACGGTCTTCCGTGGCTTTTAGCTGAGGATAACCCAGTTATAAGTCCTTGTGAGGAAATAACTCTAAATAAAACTCGGGCGAGACGTTCGTACTTCGCCAGGGATAAGCTCGCAGAATCTACTGGGAATGAGCTTTAAGACCTGCCGAGGGATGTTGTGCCTTTTTCAGGATCGACGGGGAATCGACTCCTGCTTGGGGAAAGTGCTGCTGAATTTTGCTTTACTCTGCGGGGAGTTGAGATGATTTGGTCACATTTTCAGTTGAACCTGCCTTGGTGCTTTGGCGGACAAAACAACTAGACCGCATTAGACAACTCCACATTGCCCCTGTCTTTGATGTCACTTGTAATTAATCTCTTTTCATATGCAAACATTTATGAATCGGCAATTTAATGTCAAATGCATATATCAAAAATGAACATTGGACGTTCTTCGCAAGACAAAACAACAAAAGAAAAACAATGGCAATTTGTATGGACAAGTGAATTTTCATTTGATTTAAGCTTTGCCTGTAAATAGGCGTTTTTTGTACAAGAGACTGACATCCTAGTAAGAGGACATCGCCAAATAGTATAGAGTTTACATTTTGAAACAGAAAACAAAACAGCTACGTGAACAATCCCACTGGGTTCCAACTCTGCTATCGCCTTTATGTTTTCGAACGTCTCATCGCCTTACTGCCTAATCTGAAGATGAAGCTGATTGGTCAATGCCGAAATTTGGGCCAGATAGTTGATGCCGAACTCCGGATGCGAAGTGATCCAATGAGACATAGTGTTACGCTTTTATCCCTAACTTTTGCCTGGACCGCCCTTTCGGGTTTTCAGTCCACCGGGATACCCTTTTCTGCCCAAGCCGCCCTTTCAGGTTTTCGACTTGCCGGGTGTACGGATTTTTATTCATTTCATCCCTTATTTTTGCCCGAACCCTTTTGGTTCGCCGGGAAGCCCTTATTTTTGCCTAGGTATGTCAACCTAGCGGGTCTTTTATTTATGCGTAGTATTTTTTCACTATGTCTGCATTGGCGGGGTGAGGAAGGTCGTCACCGTCCATGGTGGTTAGGATCATGGCTCCTCCTGAGAACACACGCTTAACCACAAATGGCCCTTCGTAAGTAGGGGTCCATTTGCCCCGGGGATCACTTTGAGGAAGGATGATGCGTTTGATTACCAGGTCCCCAACTTGATACTCTTGCGGTCTGACTTTCTTGTTAAATGCCCTGATCATCCGTTTCTGATACGTTTGACCGTGACAGATAGCAGTGAGCCTCTTTTCGTCAATCAGATTTAGTTGATCAAGTCGAGTCTGGATCCAATCATCTTCATTCAAGTCTGCATCCTTCATTATCCGGAGAGAGGGTATCTGGATTTCGATCGGCAAGACTGCCTCCATGCCATAGACTAGGGAGAAGGGAGTTGCCCCGGTTGACGTCCTTGCTGAGGTGCGGTACCCATGAAGAGCGAACGGTAACATCTCGTGCCAATCTTTATAGGTCACTGTCATCTTCTGCACAATTTTCTTGATATTTTTATTGGCTGCCTCTACAGCCCCATTCATCTTCGGCCGATAGGGGGAAGAATTGTGGTGCTGTATCTTGAATTGTTCACAGAGTTCAGTGATCATTTTGTTATTGAGATTGGTACCGTTGTCCGTAATGATTCTTTCCGGGACACCGTACCGACAAATCAGATTATGCCGGATGAATCGTGCCACGACGCTCTTGGTTACTGTGGCATAGGAAGCTGCCTCGACCCATTTCGTGAAGTAATCGATTGCCACCAAGATGAAGCGGTGTCCATTGGATGCCGTCGGTCGGATTTCACCGATCATATCGATGCCCCACATTGCGAAAGGCCAAGGTGCCGTCAGGACATTCAAAGGAACCGGAGGGATATGCACCTTGTCAGCATAGATCTGGCACTTATGACAAGTTCGGGAGTGTTGGTAACAATCGGCTTCCATCGTGGACCAGAAATATCCTGCCCGAAGGATTTTCTTAGCCATGGTGTGTCCACTGGAGTGGGTCCCAAACGTACCTTCGTGCAGTTCCATCATGATTTTCTCTGCTTCAGCCTTATCCACACAACGTAACAAAGTCGAATCATGATTCCGTTTGTAGAGAATGCCGTTGCTGAGGAAGAATTTTGCAGCAAATCTCCTCATGAACTTCTTATCATTGACAGATGCACCTTCAGGGTATTCCTGGGTTTCCAAGTACCTCCTCACCTCGTGATACCAGGGCTTTTCAGTCACCTTCTCAGCCTCGAGCTCGCAGCAGTATGCCGGTTCATCCAACTTCCAGATTAGGATTTGGGGAGCCTCATTGTCCCATTTAACTTTAAACATTGAAGACATCGTGGCTAGTGCGTCCGCTAGCTGATTTTCCTCTCTGGGGAAATGTTCAAAAGTTATCTCTTCAAAGTGGGGGAGCAGGGTCGATACATACTCCTTGTAAGGAATGAGATTCGGGTGTTTCGTATCCCACTCGCCTTTGATCTGATTGATCACGAGAGCGGAATCTCCGAAGACACTTAGAAACTTGATCCTCAGGTCGATTGCAGCTTGTAAACCCATGATGCATGCCTCATATTCTGCCATGTTGTTGGTGCAGCTGAAACATAATCGGGCGGTGAGTGGAGTATGGGTCCCCTTGGGAGATATGATTACAGCGCCGACGCCGTTACCCAAAGCATTGGAGGCTCCATCAAAATGCATAGACCATCGGGATCCTTCCTCAGGTCCTTCATCCGGTCCAGGTACTTCACAGTCAGTTACCACCATGATGTCTTCGTCCGGAAAATCAAAGTTCAATGGTTGATAATCGTCCACAGGTTGGTGTGCCAAATGATCAGCCAGTACACTTCCCTTAATTGCTTTCTGAGTTGTATATTGGATATCATATTCTGTTAAGATCATTTGCCATCTCGCTATTCTCCCAGACAGAGCGGGCTTTTCAAATATGTACTTGATGGGATCCATCTTTGAAATCAATAAAGTAGTGTGAGTCAGCATATACTGTCTCAGCCGGCGAGCAGCCCATACAAGAGCGCAGCAAGTTTTCTCAAGCAGTGAGTAACGAGACTCACAGTCGGTAAACTTTTTGCTCAAGTAATAAATAGCGTGCTCTTTTCGGCCAGACTCGTCATGCTGCCCCAGCACACACCCCATTGAATTATCAAGCACTGTCAAGTAAAGTATCAGAGGTCTTCCTTCCACCGGTGGCATAAGAATGGGTGGCTCTTGGAGATATTCCTTTATTCTTTCAAAGGCGGCCTGACATTCATCATTCCAGCGTACCACTTGATCTTTCTTCAGTAATTTGAAGATTGGCTCACAAGTAGCAGTCAGATGTGAGATGAATCGGGCAATGTAATTCAGTCGTCCTAGGAAACCTCTGACTTCTTTCTCTGTTTTTGGGGTCGGCATCTCTTGAATAGCTTTAACCTTGGCAGGGTCCACCTGGATACCTTTATCACTTACAATGAAACCTAGCAATTTTCCGGACCTCACCCCGAAGGTGCATTTGTTGGGATTCAATCTCAGCTTGTACATCTTGAGTCGGTCAAACAACTTCCTCAGATGATCAAGGTGCTCTTCCTCAGTTTGAGACCTTGCAATCATGTCATCAACGTATACTTCAATCTCATGATGGATCATATCATGAAATAAAGCAACCATGGCACGCTGATAGGTTGCCCCAGCATTTTTCAATCCGAATGGCATGACCTTATAACAGAAGGTCCCCCACTGAGTTACAAATGTAGTCTTCTCCATATCTTCAGGAGCCATCTTGATCTGATTATACCCTGAGAAGCCATCCATGAAGGAGAACACCTTGTGTTGAGCTGTATTGTCAACAAGGACATCAATGTGAGGTAGGGGGAAGTCATCCTTGGGGCTGGCCCTGTTCAGATCCCTGTAGTCGACACACATTCTGACCTTACCGTCCTTCTTCGGCACTGGCACAACGTTGGCAACCCACTGAGGGTAAGAAGTTACTGCAAGGAAACCTGCATCAAACTGTTTCATCACCTCAGCTTTAATCTTCTCAGACATCTCTGGACGCATTCGTCGAACTTTTTGCTTTACTGGAGGGCAATCTTCCTTGGTTGGCAAATGGTGAACTACAATGTCGGCATCCAAACCAGGCATATCTTCATAGGACCAGGCAAAGATCTCCATGTAGTCTTGTAGCATCTGGATCAATCGTTGCTTCACGCTGAGCTCTAGATTGGCACCAATTTTGACCTCTTTCCTATCTGTCTCAGTACCCAGGTTAATTGTCTCCACAGGCTCTTCATGTGGTTGAATAGCCCTCTCTTCCTGTAGTAGCAGTCTTGCGAGTTCACCAGGCACTTCGCAATCATCTTCACCTTCGTCTTCGGCCAAGTTGATCGGATTTTCGAAGTCATAACTGGCGGTAGCAGAGCTGTTGCCAGTGAGATCCAGAGTGGATTGAAACCTGTATAAGTGAGTGTGTGTAAATATAGCTGTTTTGCAATATGTATAACACAGAAAGAAAAAGGAGCACAAGATTTGAAATGCAACAAACGTCCAATGTTTTGATTGATGATATATGAAAATGTCATACAAAAAGCCCTCACAAATGGAGCTATGATGCCCCGGGCAGGACACCGAGCCAACAGAGTTTTAACATATTGTTTGTTACAAATTTGGCAATCAAAAGAAATTAATTACTGCGTGACAAATGTGATAGGGGTAAAATCCTTTGCTGTCCAGTTGCTTGGTCCGTCGCTAGCAGTCGGGTAGATCCAACTATCAAACTCAGCTTCCTCCACATCCTCCTCGATAGCATTCACCCTTGAGCTGGAAATAAACACCGGAGCCTTTCCAATCTTCTCTTTGCGCATTGCCTTCTGAGCCTCTGTAGTAAAGCCTAGCCCAAACTTGTCGTTCTTCTGAGTGAAGTCAGGAAGCTGACCCCAGTGTGCACCATCGCCTTTCTGAACCACAGCCCGGGCATCCCTTAGGGAAACCATCTTCAAGGAATCATTCTCTTCGGCCATTGTCTCCGCAGCTGCTGAAATTGGATGTACCTCCTCGAAATGTTGGAAGGGAGTTTCAATAAATTCTCCGTCCATCTCGATGTACCTGAAGGAATTCAAATGGCTCACCATATACTCCTCTTCTCCTTGCACAGTGACAATTTTCCCCCTGACGGGATACTTCAGTTTTTGGTGTAAGGTGGAGGTCACTGCCCCAGCTTTGTGGATCCAAGGTCTACCCAACAGACAGGAGTACGATGGACGTATATCCATTACGTAAAAGGTAGAGTCAAACACTTGAGAGCCCACACGAATAGGGATGTTAACCTCTCCATGAACCATCCTCTTGGAACCGTCAAAGGCTCTGACGATGATATTGCTGGGTTTCAACTCCAGGCCTTCATAATCCAGACGATCCAAAGCCTTTTTCGGAAGAACATTCAAAGAAGAACCAGTGTCCACCAATACATGTGCCAGAGTAGTGCCCCTGCATTCAATAGAGACATGCAGGGCATCATTGTGGTCTCTCCCTTTTGCGGTCAGGTCAGCATCTGAAAAGCCCAAGCCGTTGTCCGCCGTCAAATTTGCTATGCAGTCAGTGAACTGAACTGCAGACGTCTCCTGCGGCACATGGGCCGTCTTGAGAAATGAGATCAAGGCTTTAGCGTGAGCCTCGGAACATAGCAATAGGGAGAGCAGGGAGATCTTGGAGGGTGTATGCCCTAACTGCTCAACAACATTAAAATCACTTTTCTTTATTATTTTCAGAATCTCCTCCATTTCTTGTTGGGAGGCCTCAGCATTCACGGGTATTGGTGCCTCCATCCGGGCAGGCTCTTCTTCAATCCCTTTTCCCCGAGCATTTGATGACTCGGCAGCAGGGGACACAATTTGATCAGCAACAGGACTTGGTAAACTTGCAGGTTTTATGAGGAGGGGTTTTCGAATAGCGGGTGGCGCAATGTCAGGCGAGAAGAGCCTGCCACTGCGGGTGACTTTAGCTGGACCGGTGATGTCGCAAATACTGGCACTAGCATCAAATTCTTGCTTGATTCCATTTACATATACGTCTGCCCCATAATGCCAGGGGACAGCTTTATCAGACACATAGGAGAGGGGTCCTGGAACAGTAATGATCACAGGCGCAACTGTCAAGATTTGAATAGGCTTCTTTGGGGGAGCCTTGATTGGATTTTTGAAGATGGTAATCACGGAAATTTCTTTCATTGGAACCAATTGAACAGCAGTCTTTTTGAACAAAATCTCCTTGCTATCCATTAGGCCTTGGATGCCTAACCTTAGCAAGGGACAATCGGATAGGGAAATAGCACAGAATGGGCAACCTTCGCCGCAACCCGGAAATAAACCGGCCCGCAGTAGGTTCTTCTTAACAGTCTTCAAAGGGGTAACAACTTCATCTATCGAAACAGCAAACACTTCTTCCTCAATGGCATTCACCCTATGCTGGGGCATAGGAGCCGTTACAACATTCGGTCTTTCCGGCGCTTCAAACTGAATTTCTTTCGCGTCAATTAGATCTTGCACTTTGTTTCTCAAGGCCCAACAATCATCAGTAGTGTGCCCGGGACTATCAGAATGATAAGCACACCGGGCATTCGGGTTGTATTTAGGGGACGCAGTGTTGACGACCTTAGGAGCTTCTTTGAGGGTCACCAGGTTGGTGGATAACAGTTGGGGTAAAATTTGAGATAATGTCATACTCAATCGGGTATACTGCCTCTTGGGCCTTTCACTTCTTTGCTGATTGTACTGCTG
Organism: Vicia faba; assembly: GCA_948472305.1. NCBI lineage: Eukaryota > Viridiplantae > Streptophyta > Magnoliopsida > Fabales > Fabaceae > Vicia > Vicia faba. The sequence continues at coordinate 40,512 of CATIWC010000901.1, read as the reverse complement.
AGGAGCAGCAACAGGTTTAGAGATGACCAAAGCATTAACGGCTTGGCGACTTTCGGGCTTGACTTGTCTTCTAGGGCCATAGACGGCGCTTGCTTCCTTCTTAAATGGCCTCTTCTCAGCACTTGTAGAGGCAGCCTTCTGTATCTTGCCTGACCTGATGCCAGCTTCAATTCTCTCTCCCGTTAATATCAAATCTGTGAACCCAGCGGAGGAGTTACCAACCAAATGATTAAAAAACGGACCAGACAACGTTCCCAGAAACATATCAACCAGCTCTCGATCAGTTAATGGAGGCTGCACCCTGCCAGCCAAATCTCTCCATTTTTGAGCGTACTCTTTGAATCCTTCACCCGTCCCTAGAGACATACCCTGAAGTTGGGTACGCGTAGGAGCGAGATCAGAATTATATTGGTATTGTCTGTAGAAAGCAGTCGCCAAATCCTCCCAGTGCCGGATGCTAGCTCCGTCTAATTGGTAGAACCATTCAAGTTGTGACCCCGAGAGGCTGTCTTGGAAGAAGTGAATCCAGAGGTTTTTATCCGCCGTGTAAGGTTGGATTTTCCTTACATACGACCTCAGATGCAGCTTTGGGCAGGAGACCCCATCATACTTGGCGAAGGCAGGCGCCTTAAACTTGTGTGGAATTACTACTCCAGAAGATAATCCCAAATCCCCGAAATCCAGTCCCGGCACGTTCTGAATTTCCATAGCGCTCAAACGGTCCTCCAGTTGTTTGTATCTGTCAGCAGCAGGTGGGTATTGTTCCTCGTTATAGTCCGTCTCGTTGTCGGAGACTGCGGGACTAGGTGCTTCTCCCCCTTGGGGACTGTTTTTCTCAGCAGAAGAAGTGGTCGGATCAGCTTCATTGTGGAGTGTGTTCCCAAATCTGCGTCCGGTGTTGAACATTGCCGTTCTCTTTTTCTTCTTCTTCTTCAGGAGTAGAGTCTTCAACTCTTGCTGACCCTGGGCTAGGCTTAGGACCATCTCTTGAAACTGTGCACTTTGGGCCTGAAGGGCCTTGATTGCTTGCTCACTGGATGACTCCGAATTCATGATGACTGTGCACATAAACAGCGAAGAAAATTAAGCAACCTGTGAAATAGGGTACCTGCTATGCATATGGTGTAATGGAATGCGTATGTTTTATGTTTTCAAAGACAAATAAGATTCAACTTTGTAGACAAAAAGGGAAACACACTTCATTAGATTAAAATTTTTCAATTGTTCAACAATTTGCCCTTAGGCATTACAGGAATGAAAAATACGGAAAAGGAAATAAAACTACAAAAGGGAATAATCAAAGCTCATCAATGCTCCCATGGCCTCCTCCTCTCAGTGCTGATGTAGTTGTTCAGGACACGTTCTTCCTCCAATTGCTTAGTCAGTCTTTGGACCTTCCTTTCCTGCTCGTTGAACTTCTCTCGATAGAAATCCCGTTCTTCCTTTAGCTGTGCCCAAGATCTCTTCATGGTGTCAAAATCAGTAGGTATCTGAGGAGGGAGGACAGTTGGAGGAACCCCATCTTCATTGGGAGTTTCAAGGATGATTGGTCTGACAGCTTCGTACGGCATACCTAACTTCTGAGCGCGGATGCGGACCCATTTGCAATAGGGCTCCAATGGTAAAGAAGTCTTTGGTCCTAACTCATGTGGGTCAGCTTTGTGGATTCTGTCCCAAGCTCTAATGAATCCCTGGCGTAGTTTGTCACTACCTGCCTGAAACTCAAAATGGAAGTGAGGAACCAGCATTTCATGGGGCCCATCTCCTCTGGCTCTTCCAAACTGACGGAGAGCTAAACATGGATTGTAAGAGATTCCTCCTTGGATACCGATCAACGGGACATTAGGGTATTCTCCGCAACGGTCGATAACAGGTACCTCGTCCAAACCTCTGAGAGTCCAAGTGATATCCTTATCTGTGAGAGACATTAACCTCCGAGCCCAACCTTTTCCTTCTTCATTCTTCAGCACGGACTTAGGAAGGTGCGAAATAAACCACCTTACCAGCAAAGGAGCACAACACCATGGAGTTCCCCGTTTTCGAGCAGTACGAGCATGGAGTTGTTGTAGAATGTCACCCAAGAGAGTGGGTACCGGATTTCGAGACATGAAGATTCTTATGACATGGATACTGATGAAGGTGTCAGGGTTGGGAAACAATACCAGACCATAGATCAAGAGAGCCAGAACATCTTCATATGCTTTGAAGTCCAAGTCATTCCAGAAATCGTTAGCCTTGCCAACCAGAAATTTGACCAAAAAGCCCTTGATCCCATTTCTAGTTTCCCAGTTGGACAATACCTCTTCTTTGGTTAAGGGGAGAATTGCAGCAATCTCTTCAGGCCTAGGAGTCTTTTCCAAACCAGTGAATGGAGTTTGTTCCAAGACAGGAATCCCAAGCAAGTAAGAGAACTCTTCCAGGGTAGGAACCAGCTGGAAGTCTTGAAAGGTGAAACAATGATGCAGAGGGTCATAAAACTGGGTCAGAACACTTATCAGTTGTTGGTCCCATTTTGCAGTGATCAAGCCAAGGAGAGAACCATGTCTGTTGATGAAGGAGGTAGTGTTTGGAATTCTGTCAACCAACTCTTTAAGCAAATCAGGTGGGTGAACAAAATTGAGCCGGATAGTGTTCCTTCGCACAGGCATCATGATGTCCTACAAAACAGAGCAAAGATGAAACCTTTTTGTCTTTGAAATGGGTTAGCCTTGCATGCAATGGTATGATGGCATGATGCTATGATGAAGCATATCACAAGTATTCACATAGGCAGATAAAGCACACAAGTCACACAAGACAACCTTAGGTTTCAGGCCAGCATGAGTTTCAGGTATTACCCTCTTTTGGTTTTGTTGGTTAAAACCTGTCCTATCAAAAGTAACCGGGTTCTAGAGGATCTCAAATCATTGGCTACCCTCAATCGGTCATAACTCCAGCATCGCAATCTTTTCTCGCGGCCAGAACCATCTCGAGAGTTTAGCCTCAATGAGTGTAGCATACTGCTACTGTCCTAATAGCCAAGTTGGTCAATTTAGGGTTCTAAGGTCGGTTGGTGTTTAACGACCCCTTAGAAGACCTATATTCTCCCCGTTACAACACAAGGGATATAGGTACAGACTAAGATGCCACACCAACGTAGCCACTGCTTCACCCATGTCGGTCTACGCCGGACAGGTCCCTCACAGATTATGCTACCTAAAAAGGGTATTTCCCAGATCCGGGTTAGGATCTATGAAACTCCAATGCAAAGCCCACAAATATAAAAGCAGACAAAGCAAACAATTGAAAACACAGGTGATCTAAAACCCTAAGGTTACTCCACTTTTAAGTACTTTCCCCAGCAGAGTCGCCAGTTCTGTGATACGGTGGGAGAACTGACTTGAGGTTTGCGTTTGTATTCGCAAATGTTGCGGTTAGCAAGAGTCGCCACCGACTTTTTATTTTATCCTAAGGAAAGGTTAAAAAGCACAGCAAAAACCTTTTGAGATGTTTTCTTGGGTTCGGGGAGTAGATTATAGAAAGGGAAGGTATTAGCACCCTTTCTATCCATGGTTATCCATGGGCTCTTAGTTACTTGCTTAGATCACTTGCCTTTTGTTTTCAATTGTTTTAAATGGTGCTTGAGTGTGTGGGTTTTGAAAATGTTTTGAAAAGAGGCCAATGTGGTGGCAACCTTTGCAATGATCCATGTGGGGATGTATACAAAGATGTATGTCTTTTGAAAAGGTTTTCATTTGTTTTTGAAAGTTGTTTTGAAAGTGTAGTGAAGTGTGGTTTAAAAAATAGGCAAGTGTTTTGTTTTGCAAGTTTGATTCAAGTAACTAAGAGGTTATCTACTCCTAAATTTCTCAAAAGATTATTGCTATACTTTAACCCTTTTAACAAGTTTGCACCACCATTGTATTTGGTGGGCAACCTTGTGTTAGGATGTGAAAAGGGACAGGCGCGGGTCATCGTTTAGACCATAATTGTAACAACGTTAAATGTCTTTGGGCAATTTCTCTAAGGGACTTGATCATTTGTTTTGTTTGTTTTGAAAGGTTTTATCGAGGGACTATGATCATTCAAACTGTTTGCTTTGCCCAAAGATGTTCAACATACAATATGGCCCATTTATTTGAAGGCAACAAGTGGAATACCCTAGGGGGTGCAAGTGTGATTTGTGTGTCCATTTTCATGCTTGTTTGTCTTGTATTAGGTCAAACTATTTTTTATCGTTTTTTCGCATACAAACCCTAATTCTAGCATGTTATTATTTAGAAAGCAATAAAGTGCGAAATTAAAATTACTAAGCTATTACACAACTAAATATGGGAAGGGGGGTACAAATGTTCAAATGGGGATATAGACAAGAATTTAAATCTAGATTATTACAACAATTGGATATTTGCATAGTAAATAAATTGCATAATTTAAATGTAAATAAAATAAATATGTAAAATGTAAAAAAGGGAAGTTTTTTATGTGTATGAGAAAATATTTATGTAAAAGGAAAAAGAAATAAAAATGTATTTATTTTTAGTATTTTGAAACTTAGGGTAAGAAACCCTAATTTTTATATAAAGTATTATTATTTAATTTAAATTCTACTATTTATTTATTATGTACAAAAATAAAATAAAATGAAGTATTTTGTGAAAAAAAGTATTTTTGTATCAAATATTAAAAAATGAAGAAAATCAAGTATTTTATATTTTTATCTTTAATAAACATGTATATATACATATATTAAACCCTAAATGAGTATTATACAAAATAAATATTTATTTAATATTTTAATAAAATAAATAAAAGTATTTTTTGTGTGAAATATTTTCAGAAAGTAAAAATAAAAATAAAAATGTATCTACATTATTTTCTATTTATTTTAATAATAGTATATATATATATATTTGTATATAAATAAAAGAAATAAACAAACAAATATGCTATAAATACAAAAATGATGGAAAAAATATTTTAAAAATTTTAATGGCATGAGAAAAAATAAACAAAGTCAACCCAAAAAGAAAAAGTCAAAAATGTTGAAAAATAAACAAATGGGCTCAGGGGGGTGTAAACCAAAAATGGGGTGTGAAAAGCAACACAAATCCAAGCCCAGCCCACTTCACTCCTTCTTCAACCTCCAGCACATGTTATTTGAAAAACGCGCGCCAATGTTCAGTCCCTTCTAACTCTTGATTCCTGGCTTTTTAGCAAAAACTCATAACACAAGAAATGTTCAGCATGAAGAGACGGTTCTGACCATATAAAGAACATGACCTATCTCTCCAAGATGAGGGAGAATTTCTCTCCCCCTCTTTTCTGACCTAATTTTTCTACCATTTTCAGAGCTAAAATTCTCTTCACTCAGACAAAAGAAATGAAAAGTAAAGCTATGTACATGTTCAGGGCTATGAGTAGGACTTTGTTTCTTCACAAACTTAAGACTAAATATGCCTAATAAGAGAGATACGAATTCAAACTTTTACCTGTGCAGTTGAACTTCTATGTGGAGAATGAGAGACTTTCAGTGCAATGTAATGATTGGAAAAGCTTCCTTGAGGTCCAGGGATGCTTTTTCAATGCTCACTTTGTCTTGAAACTTCTTGTATCAAGCTATAGAACTTCACCTGCAAGTCAAAGATGTGAAAATGGTGGAAGTGGTTAGACCAACTACAGATCGTGCCTTAGCTTCTGGATAGCTTGCATATGTTGTAAGGAAGGTAGAGGAACAGGTTTGGACAGAAATGTTTGAAGGGAATGAGAGATTGCACTCAAACTGCAGGGGCACCCCTGTTTGTGCAGTTTGAGGATGATTCTGAGATGGAGAGGGTTTGAAAGGCAAATGGCTCGAGCAAAAGCTTCAATGTGGTCTATGGAATGTTTTTGATATATTTTTTGTTGTGTTTCTTTGCTGATATGAGAGATAGCATAAGTTATGGATGTTACTTCTATGTGAAGCAAGCAAATGTCAACTTGGTTTCTAGGCCAGTACAATGCCTCAATCTATGCTGCACCTTTGAGTCTTGATCAGTGGGATATGCCTATGCTTTTTTGCTTCAAAGATCTGCATTGTACCTCATAGATTTGCAAAGTTGCCATAAAGTATCACTTTACAAGAATGGATAACATGCTTTTTCTAGTTTAGGCTTGATTTTGTGTGTATTATCCAAATGAGCAAAATAATGTTAGAACACAAAGGATAAGAATTGAATTATTGAGTGAGAATGGGATTAGAGGCCTGCAATGTAGCTTAAGCATGCTGAATTCAAATTTGCCAAGTTTATGAACATGCTTTGATGGAGAACAAAAGTGAATTTTTGCCAACTTGTGAAATTCGAATCTCTCAAGTTATGAGGTTGTTTGATGAGTTCTTGGACATTTTGGAAAGCTTGTAATGTGTACTACAATCCATCTTTGAAATGAAATTTGAAATCCCAAGTGGAAGGGTATGAAAAGTGGCCTTGAAGTAGGGTAGAAAACCTTGTCAAAATAGGTCAAATTTCACTAAGTTAAAAGATGGTTTAGTGCCCTTATTCAAAAAATCATAACTTGAGATACAAGCTTCAAATGAGAAAACTTTGTGAATCAAAGTTGTAGATTTTGTAACAAGCTACAACTTTCATGTTTTGACTTTTGTTTGAATCCAAATGGATCATGGTGAAAAGATGGGGCAAAGTTGGGAAAAAATTAGGGTTTTCCATAACTTAGAAAAATTCTAAGTTATGAAAAATTCCATTTTCAAACCCTAATTTGCATTTTGACATTTCTTGGTGAACAAGTTTCATAATTTGACATGTTTTGATGAAAAATGAATCTTGACTCTTGATTTTGACCAAAAAGTCAAAGTTTGACTTTTCAGTATACAGTCAAATTTGATCAATTGACTGAGAAATTCAACTGTCAATCTTGTGTACTTGGGATCTTTTGAGCTTGATGAACATGTCAAGATAATTCCATTGAGTCCTTGAGGCCATATGTGAGCTTGGTTTGCCATTGGCTAGGTCAAACAGTCAAAAATTGCCCTTGTGCAGTCAAAACCCTAAAAATGACCATTTTGCCCTTTTGATGATCTGATCAAATTTCTTATGGAATTGTGATCCAAACTTGATCAAATGGTTCATATGAGTTCATAATGTTGATGTGGATCAAATTTCATGAGGTTTGACTGTCAATTGGCCACAGTTGACTTTTTTCCCCAATACAGCTGATTTCTAGGTCAACTGTCCAATTGACTGGAAAAAACTTGGAATCAAGACTTGAAACTTGGTATGGGTAAACTTGGGAGTCCAATATGAAGCATGAAAGTCATCTTAGGCATTTTAGGTCAACACATCTTTAGGCAAACACAAACCCTAATTTGAGTCCACAGTGCAAGGAGAAGTCTTGAGCAGAGGAAACCCTAATTGTATCTTGATCTTTAAATGTCTTGTGATGAGAAAATGTTGAGGAAATGGGAGGGCAAATTTTGGGGTACAACAGAATCCAAATGACCTCAAGTGCTCCCCAATGTCCTAATAGGTTCTCAAGGTTATCCATGTCAAGTTTCAAGCCTTGCAGAGGAAGTTTTGCTCAGTCAATTGCTCAAAGGGTCCAAAAATCGACTGTGCTAGGGCAAAAGTCAACTGTGACCTACAAATAGTCAAACTTCAATATTTTTTGCCAACATTCTCATTTTTAAGGTTATTTCATCATTTTATCAAGGTTTGATCATGATTCATCAAGGATTGCTCAAAATTCATCAAGACTCAAAAGTTGTTAAATTAGGGTTTTGCAGGAAAAGTCAACTCAAATTTGACCAAGCATAACTTTCTCATAATTTATGATAAATGACCCATCCAAAGATCATTTTTAAGAGGATGAAATTTCATACAATCCATCTTCATACCCCAAGATCATAAAATGCACTCACAAGAAGTTATAAATTTGGACATTATAGGTCATCTTTGAAAGTCAACAAAAACACCTTTTTTTCCAAAGCTTATAACTTGAGCATGGAATATCAAAATGCGATGATACCAAAAGGGATGGTTATAGGACATCTCAAGCTTTCTAGAAAGTCTAAGAACACCTCCAAAAGTTCAAAATTGAAGAAGTTATGCATTGTTGAAGTTGAGCATTTTTGTAAAATTGCCAAAAGTCAACTATCCCCAGAACTTCCAATTTTGTCAAATGGACCCATTCTTTTCCACTTGATTTGATCTTGCATCATTGTCCACGTGTCCTAGCTTCAGCCATGTGTCCCTTTATCAATTTTATTGTTTTATTTGATTTTTTATTGAATTATTTCATTTTAAATCAAATTAAATCAAATAAGATCCCAAACTTTGATTACATGAGATATTTTGCTATTTTCAGGATTGGATTCTCATCAATATCATCATCAAATTCGTATCACACAAGATCATGTGCAAAAAGATGGTTTTTTGACAAATTTGGCAAGTTTTCAAATGGAAATCAAATCAAATATGCAAGCCATGATGGGAGAAGATTTGGACCATATTTGTTAACATAATGCATTCCATGATACATATAGAAGCAAAAGGACACAAAATAAGGGCTGGAGGCTGCAAGAATAATCAAGACCAAACTTGAAAAAGTGGTGAAAATTTTGAAATTCAAAGTCATAGCAAGAGGCGATCTCAGAAGCCAAGAAGGATCTCAATCAATTCCTGGAGGTTCACTGAGTTGAAACCAACCCAAAGCAAGCTCCCATACACGCCAAAACGCGCTGTAAGTATCACGTTTCTTATCCCTATATTCGAAATCATAGCTCTCTATTCTTGCATCATTATGGCAAATCATTGATATATTTGTGATTCTCATGAGATTTCTAAACTTTTGGCAATACTTAATTTGATTTATATGGACTGTAACCTCATAACAACATGGCTAGAGTTACGTTTTGGCTTTTAGGGATTTGTGTTTCAGGTGAAATTGATTCTTGTGATAGGCATGGTTGCACTCAGGAGAGGGAGACGAACCCAACCATGTCTTAGAAGGTCGTTTTTATGGCCTGGAGTTGATTTTTGGATCGACCTGCGCATTTAGATGCGGATCCAAATCCGCAAGTAAAGTTACAGGGGCTGGAGGTAGGGGACGAAGACGTGTCAATACCCTAATGGCCGGTTCAAATAATTCGCGCGTTTTGTTTGTTTCTGATCCATAAGAGTTGTTTTGTTTTATTATATATTATTCTTATTTCATTAACAATTGAAACACAATGGCCTAGTGGAAGCAAGCGCTGGCAACATCCAACAGGACCTGGGTTCGAATCCCAGGTCCCCCATGCGCTTTGTTATTTTTCTTCTTCATATAATCAGGTGCAAATCATGGCTTGCAGCTCACCATATGCCTTCACATGTCAAAGTGCCAGATGGCCAAAGGCCAGATCTGGTGATCCAGGTTGATGGTCCATCATGGAGTCAAGTCAACATGCGCATAGGGGATCTCAAAAGGTCAAACGAGGCCAGCTTGTTATGGGCCTTAGACTGCTTCTCAAACCTCCAAACAGGCCCATACCCCCCTAACTCTCTCTATTTTATTTATTTTTGTTTTATTTGATTTAATTATTTTCATTATTAACTAACCAATCAATTTTTATTTTTCTCTATAAAATTAAAACCACAAAAATATTTTCTTCATAAAATCAAATTTTTATTTTTATTAACAAATATTAATTTAATTAATTTAGGCTTTAATTAGAAATAACTTTAATATATTTTTGAAAATAATTAAAATCAATTAGATTTAATTAGGTTTTACTAACATTAATTAATTTTATTTTTCTTTCTTTAAATACCAAAAACTAAAAAAAATATTTATTTTTATTAATTAATTAATTAATTTATTAATTTAATAATTAATTTAGATAATTTCCCCCTTAATTCAAAAACAACAAAAAATCTTTTTCTTTAATAACAAAGGGTCAAAACCCTAGAACTCGCACTCGATTCAATTTTCCGCACGCGATCTATTTATTCAATATTGTACTTGTTCCCGGAATGTAATAGATAACTAGGACCATTTAATTATTTCTATCGCTTTATTTATTTTTTTCGCATTTAAATTTCAAAGGGTTGCTTTTGGCGATGTAAATACCCGACGCCTTGTAATTTAATTTCCGCAATTTATTTTCCGCAAATATAACTGTTAGATGTTTGATAATAGGGATGCATGACAAGATTGAATGTTTTAACCTAAAATCAACTTAGATCACCCTTAACATGTACAAAGATAAAATAACTGAAAACGACACACTCGCACATGCGCACTCTTAGGGTACACCCCACTTGGTTGCCTTCGTACGCGGTCATTGAGTATAGGTAGCTTTAGAGGTTGCCCTCTTGTCAAAAAGATCATAGTCGCCTCGAAACGGGTGCCTCAGATATAATTTCCTCAAACAAAATGATCTAAGACATTAGGGTTACCGCTAAGGTGTCCTAACATTGCTTTAGTGACCGTATGTCCCTCATTCGAATTGACCCTGAAACTCCAACGACGGTGCTACCTACTCATTAATAGTAGGATATCATTGTCTAAAGGAAATTAGCATAGAATGATTCCTTTTTCGAGTAGGTAGATGGTTCTTAGATACTTGCTCTTTCAAAAAACAAAACTTTTTTCACACTTACACTCCTTTTCGAACAAGTTTTCAAAATACTTCATTACACTCTTGAGGACAAAAGCAAGAGTTAAATTGAAGTTTCAAATTAAAAACTTTTTCAAACCCACAAGCACAAAGAAAGCAATTTTTGAAAACAATATGAGCAAGTGTCTAAGAGCCCGTGGATAACCACGGATAGAAAGGGTGCTAACACCTTCCCTTTCTATAATCTACCCCCCGAACCCGAGAAATATCTCGAAAAAGAAATTTTTTTGTGCTTTTTTCCTTTCCTTGTTGGATAAAATAAAAGTCGGTGGCGACTCTTGCTTACCGCGACATTTTGCAAAAACAAACGCAAAACGTAAACCAGCATTCCAAAAACAGTGAGTTCTTCCCACCGTATCACAGCTACCATTAACAACATTACGAATTCAGATACAATTCAGATACGCTCCAGACACAGATGCTATTTTGATGCTCATTCAGAATAAAACTTACAGATATAGTACAGATACGCTCCATACACAGATGCCATTCTGATACTCATTCAGACACAACATTCAGATACAGTACATATACGCTCCAGACACATATGCCATTCTGATACTCATTCAGACACAACATTCAGATACATTACAGATACGCTCCAGACACGGATGCCATTCTGATACTCATTCAGACACAACATTCAGATACAGTACATATACGCTCCAGACACGGATGCCATTCTGATACTCATTCAGACACAACATCCAAATATAGTACAGATACGCTCCAGACACGGATGCCATTCTGACACTCATTCAAATTCAGTTTTCAGATACAGTACGGATACGCTCCAAACACGGACGCCATTCTGACACTCATTCTTTCGGATTACAAATTACAATTAAACCAACATTATTGGATGGAATCTACAAGCCCATCTCCAACAAGACTCTATCACTTCTCCAAATGGCATATTTAAGCCCATTCCCTCAACCGTGCGTCGTCAAGTGCAAATTTCTAGGCACTCTAGTGTCCAATCATTCTTTCACCTTCGAGTCACGAATGGCAAAACTCGCCAATCTAACTCTTAAGGCTTAAGAAGATTGAACAGGGGCAGATGTTGTACCCCAAAATTTTCCCTCTCATTTATCAAGATTTTCTCACAAGATCTCTCTGACTCAAGGCTGGATTAGGGTTTGATCAACTCAAGACATCTCATCTTGCACTGATGACCCAGAATTAGGGTTTAAGTTTGCACAAGGATTTTTGGACTATCAATGCTTCATATGACTTTCAAGTATCATCATGGACCCCTAATATTACTCATGTCAAGTTTCAAGCCTTGAATCACATTTTTGACCAGTCAATTGGATAGTTGACCTAAAAATCAGCTGTATTGGGGAAAAAGTTAACCATGGCCAATTTACAGTAAAACTTCATAATTTTTGATCCACATCAACATTTTAAACTCATATGTATCATTTGATCAAGTTTGGACCATAATTCCTCAAAAAATTTGATCAAATCATCAAAAGGGCAAAATGGTCAAAATTAGGGTTTTGACTGAGAAAGGACAATTTCTGATTTTTGACCTAACAAATTACCAATTGGTTTGAAGCATGATTTCAAGGATTCAATTTCATTATCTTGACCTAATTACATGGTTCAAAATATTGTAAATCCATTGGATAGACATATGAAGTTTGCAGTCAACTAATCAAAAGTCAACTGTATACTGAAAAGTCAAACTTTGACTTTTTGGTCAAAATCAAGTGCCAGGGGTCACAATTCATCAAAACATGTCAAAATGTGAAACTTGTTTATAAATAAGTCAAGGATTGAAGATTTGGTTTTGAAATTGGAAATTTTCTTAACTTAGAAATTTTTCTAAGTATAGAAAATTTCTCATTTTTTCTCAACTTTAAGCCATTTTTCCACCATGTTACAAGACGATTCAAGGAAAGTTCCCAACTTGAAAGTTGTAGACCTCCATGAAATCTAAAACTTTTCTTCACACATTTTCCCCTAAAGATGATTGGATCTCAAGATATAATTTTATGATTACATGCTCATGAACTAGATAACTTAGTGAAATTTTGCCCTAATTTAGGCAGGTTTTGGACCCAACTTCATGGAAATTTTTCACCTAGTTCCAAGAGGAGTCTTGAAATTAATTTCAAATATGAGTTATAGAGAACATTTCAAGATTTCCAAAATGTCTAATAACTCCTCAAGATCATTTTTGAGTAGGGAGAATCAAAGAGATGAAGTTGACAATTTCTCACTTTGAATTCAAGCCATTTCATGAAGAACAAAATTAAAATTTGAACCTATGCTTCCTAATTCTTGCTTTACAGGTCCCTAACTTGTTTCTCACTTCATAATTTAATGCTTACTCAGTGTACAAAGCTTTAATTCAAGCTCAAGAGCCTTTATCCAAGTTGTAATTCCATAAATAGCATAAAGTGGCCATTGCCATTTTGAAAAAGCTTCACTTTTGCAACTTTCCAATTCTTGAGCATTGGACATGTCTTCTATGCACACACAAGTCCTACAGGCCTAAAGCAACTTGTACAAAGCTTATACCAACCCCAAGCAGGCCAGTACAAGCATGTGAAGACTTGTCTCTTCACTTTGCTTCAAAAGCAAGAAAGTGTGCCAAAACGCTAGAACTCACAAATCTGTTGGAGAGTTGACTTGAAACCTTTTCCATACTAATACAAAAACACATTACAACAGAAAACACGATTTCTAAGGGCCTAAAACACTCAAACACTCCATATCACCAAAAAAACTGTCAAAACTTGCAGTTTGAGCATAAGCATAGCAATCCACAAATTGGCTCCTTGCAGGTTGACTTGGATAGAGAGTTCCAGGCACTTCCAGAGCAAGGAAAGGATTGGACCAAACTCAGGGAGGTTCAATCAAGCTAAAGTAACCTTCAGGCCTTCCTAAATCTCACTCAAACTCCATTCACGATCTCAACTGAAAGAGGTAAGAATCCCAACTTCTATCTCTTCATATAGGCATCCATTGGCCACGATTTGTGAAAGAAAAATGTAGATATCATAATGCTGAAGCTAACCATATGCATAGATTTCATTTCTGATCATTGTGTATAGAGAATTTTGAAGTTCAAATTCCTGTAAAAATTAGGTTTAAAATTAGGGCTTTCAAAATTCATTTTAATCTTTGATTGTTAGCTTCCATAAGTTACATGTTTGAGATCGTGGGAATGAGTACTATCATTTTCATGTTGGAAGTTTCCATTTTCATGGAAAGATGAGAAAGATACAGAGTTTCTGGCTGGCTAGAGGAAGAAGATGAAGTACAGGGCCATGAAAGCGTTTTACATTATGTTTTTATTATTTCATATAAACTAACAGATGTACAGCCACCCCAGTGGTAAGGCAGCGCGCAAAAATGCTTAAGGTCACAGGTTCGAGCCTTGGCGCTGCCTTTTTGCATTTTTCACATTTTCTTCATTTTTTTTACTTGTTTGCAGCGTGGGCTCAACACCTATGGGCCTCATTTTTTTTGCTAATATCCACCTCCTCTTCTCCTAACAGCACCCCTGGCCCAATCTTTTATTTATTTGTTTTATTTCTTTTTTTGTTTTTATTAAATATTTTCTTGAATACATAGAATCTTGAAAAATATAAAATATGACAATTTTGTATTTTTGTTTATTTTATTTATTTATTTTCACATGAAAAAATATTTTTATTTAACTATATACTAATTATTTTCTTAAATAAACTTGTAAATACAATATATTAAAATTAGGTTAATTATTTTTATTTCTTTTTTCATTCCATACTTGTGAATATTTATTTTAGCATATAAAAAAAACTAAATATTTTCATAAAATATTATTTATTACTTTTAATACAAAAAATACATAAAAATAATACCTATAGAACTTTATTTTCCCTTTAATTAGAAATTAGGGTTAATCTCTTTTTTTTAAGAAATAATTTCCTTTTTTAAAATATTTTTAGGATTAGGTTAAAAATTCTTTTCACACAATAAAAAAACAAAAGAAAATCTTTTTCTTGCATGTACATAATATTGCATATTTTATTTGTTTATTCCAATATTCTTACAAATTCGATTTGGTTGTAATAGCTTAACTAGATTTACATTATTGCAAATTCCCCATTCACAATTTGTATTCCCCCCTCCCATAAAATGTTGTAATAGCGTAGTAATCTTTAAATTACGCAATTTACCGCTTTTATATACCATGCTAGTAATTAGGGTTTATATGGAAAGATCAAAACAAAACAAATAGAAAACCCTAAATCCAAGACAAAATCAAAGCATGAAAATAACACACTTGCACCCTTAGGGTTTCTCCACTTGGTTGCCTTATAAAAAAAGGCCATATTATGCATGCGGAGTATCTTGGCAAAACAAACAAATATAAGATCATAGTCCCTCGATGACGCTATTCAAAGTTGCCTTACAAAATGATCTTGGTCCCTAAAAAATGCTAAGATACTTTGTAATATTGCTAATCATGGCTATACGATGACCCACGCTCGTCCCGTTTACATCCAAAGATAGGGTTGCTTACCAAATCAATGGTAAGACAATAATGTCAAAGGAATAGGAAATGCATAAGAAAGACATTTGACTCGGTAGATTACTTCTAGTTACTTGCTCTATTTCCAAACAACTATCCTTGCTATTTTAAAAAAAAACAAACACACACATTTCCAAACATTGAAAACATTTTCAAAAAGACAAACACCTTTTTATACATTCTTACAAACGAGAATCATTACAAAGGTTGCCTAAACAATGGCCTCTTTTACAAAATACTTTCAAAACCACACAAAGCACAACTTTCAAACAAACAAATGCAAGTGATCTAGCAAGTAACTAAGAGCCCATGGAAAACCATGGATGAAAAGGGTGCTAACACCTTCCCTTTTCATAATCTACCCCCCGAACTCAAGAAAGAATCTCAAAGGTCTTTCCTGTGCTTTTTCACCTTTCCTTTTGGATAAAAGAAAAGTCGGTGGCGACTCTTGCTAAACCGCAACATTTGTGATAAAATGCAAAACCTCAAGTCAGCTCTCCCACCGTATCACACGTAGTATCTTTTAACCATGTCCATATTTACAGGGTGTGGAAGGTCGTCGCCATCCATGGTGGTCAAGATCATTGCTCCACCAGAGAATATGTTTTTGATCACAAATGGTCCTTCGTATGTAGGAGTCCATTTGCCCCTGGGATCACCTTGTGGCAATATGATATGCTTGATTACCAAGTCACCGACCTGATATACCTGACGTTTGACCTTTTTGTTAAAGGCTTTGATCATGCGTTTTTGGTACATCTGACCATGACAGATAGCTGCAAGCCTCTTCTCATCAATCAAGTTCAACTGGTCAAGTCGAGTTTGGATCCAATCTTCTTCGTTCAACCCCGCATCCTTCATGATCCTTAGAGAGGGGATTTGGACCTCAATAGGTAAGACAACCTCCATGCCATATACCAGAGAATAGGATGTTTCCCCAGTTGATGTACGAGCTATGGTACGATACCCGTGGAGAGCGAATGGTAGCATCTCATGCCAGTCTTTATATGTGACTGTCATTTTCTATATGATCTTCTTAATGTTTTTGTTAGCAGCTTCTATAGCGCCATTCATCTTTGGCCGGTAAGGGGAATAATTATGATGTTGGATCTTGAATTGCTCGCACAAGGAGGTGATCATAGTGTTGTTTAGATTCGTACCATTATCAGTGAGGATTCTCTCTAGGATACCGTACCGACAGATGAGATTCTGTTTGATGAACCGGGCGACAACATTCTTGGTAACAGAAGCGAAGGAGGCTGCCTTAACCCACTTTGTAAAATAGTCGATGGCCACTAAGATGAAGCGGTGTCCATTGGAGGTTGTTGGCTTGATTTCCCCAATCATATCGATTCCCCACATAGCAAAGGGCCAAGGAGCCGTCAAGACATTCAGAGGAACCGGAGGGACGTGTACTTTATCAACATAAATCTGACATTTATGGCAGGTCCGGGAGTGTTGATAGCAATTTGCCTCCATGGTAGACCAATAATAGCCCGCCCGTAGGATTTTCTTTGCCATCGTATGCCCACTGGAATGGGTGCCAAAGGTGCCTTCATGCAATTCAGCCATGATCCTTTCAGCTTCAACTTTGTCTATGCACTGAAGTAATACAGAGTCATGGTTGCATTTGTACAAAATTTCGTTACTAAGGAAGAACTTAGCCGAGAATCTTCTTAAGAATTTCTTGTCATTAACTGAAGCTCCTTCCGGATACTCTTGAGACTCGAGATACCTCTTGACTTCGTGAAACCAGGGTTGGTCCACTACTTCTTCAGTATCATTCTCGTGACAGTGTGTTGGTTCATCCATTCGTTCGATGGTGATCCAGGGAGCCTCGTTATCCCAATTAAGTTTAAACATGGACGACATTGTAGCTAGTGCGTCTGCTAGCTGATTTTCTTCTCGCGGGAAATGCTAAAAGGTAATCTTCTCAAAATGTGGCAACAATGTCAACACATGTTCTTTGTAAGGGATGAGGTTAGGGTGTTTGGTGTCCCATTCCCCTTTGATTTGACTGATGACCAAAGCGAAATCTCCGAACACAACCAAATATTTGATCCCCAAATTTATGGCAGCTCTTAGACCAAAGATGCACGCTTCATATTCTGCCATGTTGTTTGTACAATCGAAGCAGAGTCTTGCAGTAAAGGGAGTATGACACCCTTCAGGAGATACGAGTACAACACCAATACCATTGCCAAGTGCGTTAGATTCCTCGTTGAAAAACATAATCCATCGGGATCCTTGTTCAGGTCCGTCATATGGTCTGATCTCTTCACAATTGTTTACTGTCATGATATCCTCATCTGGGAATTCGAACTTCATGGATTGATAGTCTTCCACAACTTGGTGAGCAAGGTGATCAGCCAGTACACTGCCCTTTATTGCTTTCTGGGTAGTATATTGTATGTCATATTCCGTCAGGATCATCTTCCATCTTGCTATTCTCCCAGAGAGAGAAGGTTTCTTGAGGATGTATTTTATTAGATCCATTTTAGATATCAACAAGGTAGTATGGGTCAGCATATACTATCTCAGCCGACGAGTAGCCCATGCCAGAGCGCATCAAGTTTTCTCGAGTAGGGAATATCTTGTTTCACAGTCGGTAAACTTTTTGCTCAGGTAATAAATAACATGCTCTTTTCGGCCAGACTCGTCATGCTGCCCTAGCACACACCCCATTGAGTTTTCTAAAACAGTCAGATACAAGATCAATGGTCTTCCCTCAACGGGTGGTAACAACACAGGAGGCTCATGTAAGTATTCTTTGATTTTGTCAAAAGCAATTTGGCCTTCGTCATTCCATTTGACTACTTGATCTTTCCTCAATAATTTGAAGATTGGTTCACAAGTAGCTGTCAGGTGAGAAATGAATCTGGCAATGTAATTCAAACGTCCCAAAAATCATCTGACTTCCTTCTCAGTACGAGGAGAAGGCATCTCTTGTATTGCTTTAACTTTGGCAGGATCAACCTCGATAACTTTGTTGCTGACGACAAAGCCTAGGAGTTTACCAGACCGTACCCCGAACGTGCATTTATTTGGGTTCAGCCTCAACTTGTATTTCTTCAACCTCTCAAACAGCTTCTGTAAATGATCAAGATGCTCTTCTTCCGTTTGAGATCTGGCTATCATATCGTCCATGTAGACCTCTATTTCATGATGTATCATGTCGTGAAATAGAGCTACCATGGCACGCTGATAGGTTGCCCCAACATTCTTCAGTCCGAATGGCATGACCATATAGCAGAATATGCCCCACTGTGTAACAAAGGTTATTTTCTACATATCCTCAAGCGCCATTTTGATTTGGTTATAGCCTGCGAAACCATCCATGAAGGAAAAAACTTTGTGTTGTGCCGTATTATCAACCAGAATATCAATGTGGGGTAGAGGGAAGTCATCCTTGGGGCTTTCCCTATTCAAATCTTTGTAGTCCACACACATTTTCACTTTGCCGTCTTTCTTAGGCACAGGAACAACATTGGCAACCCATTGGGGATAAGAGGCGACAACCAAGAATCCAACATTGAATTGCTTCATGACTTCCGCTTTAATCTTTTCTGACATATCAGGTGTTGTACCCCAAAATTTGCCCTCCCATATTCTTTAAAATTTGCCAAGTCAAAGTTTCAAAGTCTCCCCAAGGGTTGCACAGTTCAAGGGCCTCCTAACAGTCAAAATTAGGGTTTTGGTTCTAGCAAAGAAAATGAAGTTTCCAAGGGCCCAATCAAGTCCCACATGCCTACAAACATGGTCAAGCATCATCATACCAAGTTTCAAGACTTACAGCACAAAATTGCACAGTCAAAAACCCTAATTGCCCTACAGTCAACTGCAGGGGCAAAATGGTCATTTGACAGTCAAAAGTTCAAATTTTTGGTCAATATCTCATTTTGAAGCCACAAACATCATTTGATCAATGCTTGATCATGATTCTCAAAGCTTGGCTCAAAAATCATCAAGATGCAAAAGTTTCCATATTTGGACAGTTGAAAAAGTCAACTGTAACTTGACCAGGGCATAACTTTCACATGGATTATCAGAAAAATTCCATCCAAAGCTCATTTTGAAGAGAAATACATTTCCTATAACTCCTCTTCACACTTCAAGTCCAAGAAATGCTCTCACAAAAAGTTATCAATTTCAACATTATAGGTCATTTTCAAAAGTCAACAAAAAGGGACTTTAAGTCAAAGGCCATAACTTGAGATTGGTAAATAAAAATGACATGGGACCAAAGGCATTGGTTAGAGGACTCAAATACCTTTCCAAAATGTCCAAGAACATGAGCAAAGCTTAAAAATTGAGCAAGTTATGCCTTGTGGAAGTTGGGAAATTTTTGGATATTTTGAAAAGTCAACATTGCTTCAAATGACCTAAAAATGCTAATGGGCCTCCTTTTCTTCCAAAATCCATCATCCAAAACATGTGCACGACCATTTGGCCCAAAGGGAAGTTTTTTATCATTTTTATTTTATTTATTTGAATTTTTAAATG
This sequence comes from Vicia faba, assembly GCA_948472305.1. Classification (NCBI taxonomy): domain Eukaryota; kingdom Viridiplantae; phylum Streptophyta; class Magnoliopsida; order Fabales; family Fabaceae; genus Vicia; species Vicia faba. The sequence continues at coordinate 20,845 of CATIWC010000901.1, read as the reverse complement.
CTAGAAATTCATTTAATTAATTAAAATATATGAAAAATACTAAACCTAGGTTTTTAAATCTTTTTATGCATGATATACACTCAATATTTCGTGCATGGTTAGATTTGGAAAGAATCAATATGATTTGTCATGATTTGGTAGCAAATATGCATGAAAAGATTTGAAAACTCATGCCATAAAAATCAAATATCTCTTCATCAATTCATGGATTTTTTTGATCAAATTCTCAACCCTAATCACTCACACATATATACATATGCTAACCCTACTCCTCAAAACCTCCCAGCTGCGCCAGAAAAGCATAGAGAAACTTGAGTTTTTGCCAAAAAAATTGGAAACTGAAAACTAGGTTACAGGTCGATTCAAGCAAAAAGACTTGTTCCATTACCTTCCTGAGGCTTCAAGGAAGGTTTTCAAATCAAGAACATCAACTCTAACGCCTTCGATAGGTATACAGAAATCAATTTTTTTTATATAAATGCATATTCGTGTTTTGATTTGCAGGCATTCTCATGGCATTTTGTTTATAGATTCACACTAACTACTTGATTCTGAAGCTAACCACATTATTTGATTGAGTTTTTATATACCATACACGAATCTGCCATTGTTGTCTTTTAGGTTTTTTCAAGCTTTGAATTGGGTACTTTTAAATACTGTAAAATTGGAAGCTCTCAATGCCATGACCAAACTCAGCATGATTGGACGATTGGAATAGATACCCCGCGCTCAATTTATGAGCTACCACAAGCTAATCGCTATTTTCTGGAATGACATATTTTGGAACGGTTCAAAACCGTTGCTGATTCTTTATGTTTCAGGAAAAAAACAAAAGCGAGGAACACGAAGACTAGGTGTAAGGCGTTGGTTGGTCCATTTGAAATTTCGCGCGGAAAGGAGCACTAACATTTGTTTTATTTTATATTGTTTATTGTTTATGTAATGTACAAAGAAACGAAGCAGCACGGGTGGCAATGCGTAGTAGTGGTAATCATCAGGACCTGGGTTCGATCCCAGGTCCCCCTCCCTTTCCCTTATATTTTTTTTCTTAATTATGTTCCCATGTAGATTATGCCCTGAGGATCATCATACATCCACAAGATCTGGCTTGCCACGCATACGCTAAGACCAATCCGAGGGACATGGTTTGAAGACCATCATGGACATTAGTCAATGGAGGTACACGCTGGCACAAAAGTCAACAAGGCCAACGATAGTTGGGCCTGATTACTGGACTCTACCCTCCAATTGGGGACAGACCCCCCTAGAGTTTGTTTCTTTTATCTCTTTTTTTATATTTTTTTCTTTCCTTTATTTTAATTAATTCTTTAATTTAATATTTTCATGAAAAACATAAAAACAATATAAAATCAGAAAAAGACAAAAAATAAATATTTTTATTTAACTAATATTTTTGTAAATAAATTTCATTAAATGATTTTAGTTTTTAAATCTAGGATTCATCTTAATATTTTTTCAATAAAAACCTAAAATTTGTAGAATTAGGGTTTGTATTAATTTTTTATCTCTTTTCTTTTCTTTTCTCTAAATAATTAAATATTTCCTATTATTTTTATAAATCCAAATTGTATGTAAATAATTAAATTAATATTAGGTTAAAATTTAATACTTTCTTAATAAACTAAAAAACAATTAGAATTAGGGTTAATATTTTAATTTCAATTAATCTTTCTCATTAAAACCATAAATACGAAAACCTCAAAAATAATTTCTCCTTTAATTTTAATTTTAATTAATTTGTAAATAATAATCTAATTTCATTAAAAAGGGTCCAACACCCTCGTTTCCAGTTTTAATTCAATTCGCGTATTTATTTCTTTTTTTTTCTTATAATATTTATGTACCTCTCCCAAAGCCGTGTAATATTTAACTTTACTTTAATTCTTTATTTTCTGTCAAATCGGGTCCTGGAAATTTTGGCGATGTGGACCCGCGCCTTTGTAATAGTTTAGAACTTTTATTTCCCGCAATTTTTTAACTGTTAAATAAATGCATGCAAGAATGAATGACCTAAAATAAAAACGAACGCATAGATCACTTTGACATGAACAAGACAAATGCAAACGAACATGACACACAAATCACACACCACCCCTAGGGTACGCCTCACTGTTTCCTTGCCTCGAAAGGTGATCGTCGAGTAGAGGATGTCTTAGTAAGTCCTCATGATCCGGGAACCTGGCATGAGGGTAGCTTCTAAGGTGTCTTCCCATTGCTCTGGTGATCACCATGTCCCGAACATTCGAATTGACCCGAACACCTCCAACGGTGGTGCTACCTACCTCTCAATGGTGGGATGGCACTACTTTAAAGGACATTTACACAGACGAATTCCTTAGGGTAGGTAGACGACTCTAAATACTTGCTCTAATTTCAAAAACGAATCAAAAATACTTTTCACACCGAAACCTTTTCAAAAAGCTTTCGAAAGCAATTTTTCAAACACTCTTGAGGACCGATACAAGAGTCGAACTGGAATTTTCAAAGAAACTTTTTAAAACCCACACTGAAAAGCAAACAAACCATTTTTGAAAACACAAATGAGCAAGTATCTAAGAGCCCATGGATAACCATGGATAGAAAGGGTGCTAACACCTTCCCTTTCTATAATCTACCTCCCGAACCGAGAGCAATCTCTTTAAGGAATTTTTTTGTGCTTTTGTCCTTTCCTTGTTGGAGAAAATAAAAGACGGTGGCGACTCTTGCTTCCGCGACATTTCATGAACCAGCTTTAAACAGTCAGTTCCAGATCCACCGATCACATCAGGCCTCATATGGCGAACCTTTTGCTTTACTGGAGGGAAATCCTCTCTTGTAGGCAGACGATGTACCACAATGTCTGTATCAAGTCCCGACATGTCTTCATACGACCAAGCAAAGACCTCAACATAATCGTGCAACAATTGAATCAGACGCTTTTTGACACTGGGTTCCAGATTGGCACTCACCTTGACTTCTTTCTTGTCCTCTTTAGTATCTAAGTTAATTGTTTCCACCGGCTCTTCGTGAGGCTGAATGGTCCTTTCTTCATGTTGCAACAACCTGGCCAATTCCCGTGGTACCTCATAATCTTCCTCACCTTTGTCTTTGGCTTGGTAAATCAGATTTTCAAAGTCACAATAGGCCATAGCAGAACTGTTACCCATGGGATCCTGAGTGGATGTAGATCTGCATTTTAATATGTGAGTGTGTGTAAGAGCATAGCTACCTTTGAAAGAAATAAAAAGTAAGAAAGAAAGACAGAGAACACAAAATTTATATGCTAAAACGTCCATGATTCATTGATGACATATGAGAATGAAGTGACAACCCTCACAAATGGACTGTTGTGCCTCGGGTAAGACACAAGGTTTTAAAAAGTCTGAATTGTTTAAATATTACAAGCTTGAAAGCATTAAAAGACAATTACTCTTGAATAAAAGTAATAGGAATGAAATCCTTGGCCTTCCAATTGTTGAGCCCTCCGCTGATGGTTAGAAAAATCCACTCGTCCATATCACAGCTACAATCAATGTCTTCTACTGCATTGACCCCTTGATTGTTGATACGCAAAGGTGGTTCCCCTACGCGAGAACGTCAAACAGCTCTTTGGGGCCCTATGGTGAATCCCAAACCAAATTTGTCGGAGTTGTAGGGGATATCCGGAAGTTGATCCCAGATGGTACACCCACCTTCTTCAACCACTGCTCTAGCATCTTTTAAAGAGGCCATCTTCAGTGGAGGTCTGGTAATCTTTGGGACATTAAGAGTAGACTTGGTTGCCGCGACTATTTCTGGAACCTCCTCAAAGTTCTGACACAAAGTCTCAATGAATTCACCATTCATTTCAATATACTTGAAAGAGTTCAGGTGGCTAACCATATACTCCTCCTCCCCGTGAACTGTGACAATTTTTCCTTTGATCAGGTATTTTAGCATCTGATGTAGGGTAGAAGTGACGGCACTATCACCATGGATCCAGGGTCGACCCAATAAACAGGAGTAAGACGGGCGGATGTCCATCACATATAAAGTCGAATCAAAAGTCCGAGTTCCGACTTTTATGGGGATATTAACTTCTCTGTGCACTGTCCTCTTAGAACCATCAAAGGCCCTTACTATGATGTTGCTAGGCTTTAAGGTGAGTCCCTCGTAGTCCAGTCGGTCGAGAGCATTTTTGGGCAAGACATTCAATGATGAGCCGGTATCTACCAGAACATGGGCAAGCGTGGTGCCCCTGCATTAAATGGAAACATGCAAGGCATCGTTGTGCTTCCTTCCATTAGAAGTTAAATCAGCGTTGGAAAAGCCCAACCCGTTATCAGCAGTTAGACTGGCCACACAATTCTCAAATTGGTCGATGGAGGTCTCTTGGGGTATGTGGGCGGTCTTGAGAAACTTTACCAAGGCTTTGGCATGGGCCTCAGAACACAAAAGTAAGGACAACAATGATATCTTCGAGGGGGTCTATCCCAACAGTTCTACAATGTTGTAGTCACTTTTCTTGATTATCTTCAGTATTTCTTCTATTTCCTTTTTAGAAGCTTCAATTATGATCTTGGGATGCTCTCCCGCTTGGACAGGCTCATTCAAGACCTCTTTGTCCCTTGTCTCGGTAGCAGGGATAACAGTAGGAGTATCATTGGGAGTGTTGGTAGGAGTGGCAGTGGGAATGATCACAGGAGTAACAACAGTCTTTAGGGAAATCTCGGGTGAGAAGACTCTTCCACTTCGTGTTATCTTACTAGTCCCAGTGATATTATCAATGTCAGGATCAACATCTCTCGTAACTTCGTCTTTGACAGCCAACTGATCTTGCTTGACGCCATAGTAATATACGTCAGCCCCATAGTCCCAGGGAACCACTTTATCTGAAGAGTATGATGTTGGTCTAGGCATAGTGATGATTAGAGGTGCAGACCTTGGAACAAATGTAATCCTGAAGGGTCTTTTGGTGGAGACCCCGGGAGGATTGTTGGAAATGGTGATTATCGAGACATCTTGATAAGAAGTTCTGATAAGAGGAATCTTTTCAAACAAGATTTCTTTGCTAGTCATCAGGCGCTGAACGCCTATCTTTAGTAACAAACAACCATTTGGTAGAGACTTGCATGAGTGACAATTCTTATCACAGCCTGGGAACAGACCGGCTAGCAACAGATTTTGTTTAATGGTCAACAGAGGAGTAGTTAAGTCATTCACAGAGGAGACGAAACGATCATCATCAATGGCGTTGACACCCTGACCATGTCTGGGCATTGGTGCCGTTATTACATTAGGCATTTCTGAGGGATCAAACTCAATCTCCTTTGCATCGATAAGGTCTTGTACCTTATTCTTCAAGGCCCAACAGTCATTTGTATCATGCCATGGGCTTTCAGAATGATAGGCACATTGAGTGTTCGGGTTGTAGCAAGGAGAAGCAGTGTTGGGGTTCTTGGGAGCTTCCTTTAAAGTTGCCAGATTGGTCTTCAAAAGGTGTGGCAAGACCTGGGAAATGGTCATGTTGATCCGGGTGAACTGTCTCATGGGCGCTTCTGACTTGCGCTGATAATTTTGTTATTGATTTGGCACAAGATTAGAAATCATAACGGTCCCTACCGTCGGGAAAAGTTCAGTTTTGTTTTGATTCCCGTGGTCATATGCATCACTGAACTCATTCTTTCCAACAAAGGGTTTCTTCATCATGCTTGAGGATGGATCTCTTTGAATTTTGCCACTTTTTATACCGGCTTCGACCCGCTCACCAGTCATGATTAGTTCAGTAAATCCAGTCGAGGAACTTCCGATCAGGTGGTTGAAGAATGGACCTGACAAGGTGCCTAGGAACATATCCACTAATTCTCTGTCAGATAGAGGGGGTTGAACTCTGCCTGCGAGATCCCTCCATTTTTGGGCATAGGTTTTGAAACCTTCCCCTGCACCCATAGACATGCCTTGCAATTGCGTCCGAGTTGGAGCTAAATCAACACTATACTGGTATTGTTTATAAAAGGCGGCAGCCAAATCTTCCCACTTGTGAATATTGGTCCCTTCTAACTGATAGAACCAATCCAATTGCGTCCCTGACAAGCTCTCTTGGAAAAATGCACCCATAGATTCTTATCAGCCGTATGGGGTTGAATATTTCTGACGTATGACCTTAAATGTAGCTTCAGGCAAGAGACGCCATCATATTTAGCGAATGCGGGGACCTTGAATTTTTACGGGATGACAACCCCCGAGACAAGTCCTAACTCTTCAAAATCTAATCCGGGTACCTTCTGGACCTCCATAGCATTCAAATGATATTCTAGCTCTTTGTATTTATTATCAGTAGAAGGATATTGTTCCTCAGAGTAGTCAGGTTCTTCCTCTTCTTCGAATGTTGGATTGTTGTTCACTTCCTTGGTCCTGTCTTCTTGATTATCTCCTTCACCCGATGATGTTGCAAAGTCCAAAGTCCGTCTGGCTTGTCCTTTGAACCTTCTTCCCATCATCACAATATCGGTTGGTTTCTTCTCTTTCTTCTTCTTATCTTTGGATAGTAGAGTCTTCAACTCCTCTTGTCCTTTTGTCAGAGTCAAGAGCATCTGTTGAAACTGGATGTTCTGCGCCTGAAGATCTTTCACTGTCTGTTCAATATCCATCTCACTGAAATAAATAGTAGAAGGATAAGGAGACCTGTTGTAAGAAACCTGTATGATGTTATGATGAATGAAGATGCAATATGCAAATGATTTCAAGGAAATTAGAAATTTAAATTTGTTCAAACCGAAAAAGGAACACACGTTATATTAAATCTAAGTTTGAATACATCATGCCTCTTCGGGCTTACAATGAAAGGGACAAAATACAACAAAAAATCCTAAGACAGAAAGGTCGAACGCATCCTCTTTGGAGCGATGTAGGCATTTAGATTCCGCTCTTCATGAAGTAGCTTGGTGAGTTCCATAACCTTCTTCTCACTGGCGTAAAATTGGGCTTCAAAGGTGTCTCGCTCTTCCTTCAATTGAACCCAAGCTTTCTGCAAGTCTTCGAGAGAGGTAGGCATGTCAGGATGAAGGACAGTGTATGGAACGTCTTCTTCAACAACAGGCTTTATGATAACAGGGAGGATGGAAGGATAAGGCATCACGAGTCTGAGTATGAGCCCGTACCCACCTAAGGTAAGGCTCGAGAGGGATATAGTTTTTGTGTCCCAAAGTCCTACTGTCCACCTTGTTCACCATTCTTCAAACTCGTGTAAACCTCTGGCGGTAACCTTGGTCTTCTTGGTCATAGTCGAACACCAGACCTTGAATGAGCATCTCATGAGGGCCGTTTCTTCGGGCATACCCAAACCGTCAAAGATCTAAGCAGGGATTGTAGGTGATATCTCCCCTAATACCAATCAAAGGGACATTATGGAATTCCCCATAGCGGTCAATGATAGAGACGTCTTCTAAGGATCTTGAACACCAACGGATGTTAGAATGGGTGAGGGACATCATCCTTTGAGACCATGTCAGTCTTTGCTCGTTCTTCAATGCTGATTGAGGTAGGTGTGAAGTGAACCACTTAGCGAGTAAGGGGATACAACACAAGAGATTACCTCTTTTCTTCATGGTGCGGGTATGAAGGCAATGCAAGATGTCTCCTAGTAAGGTAGGTATGGGATTGCGAGAGAGAAAAACTTTGATGGCATTAACATCTATGAATTGATCCAGGTTGGGGAACAAAACCAAACCATAAATGAGAAGAGCCAGGACGTCTTCAAAAGCTTGGAAATCCATGTCGTCCCAGAATGAACGAGCCTTCTCCAATAGAAACTTGGCTAGGAAGCCTTTAACCCCGCTTCTTGTCTCCCAAATGGCTATGATGTCGGCTCTCTTCATATGCAAAGCTTCGGCGATGACTTCAGGTTTTGGAATCCCTTCTAGACCGGTGAACGGTATCTGATCAAGCACTGGCACCCCTAAGAGTAGAGAGAACTCTTCCAGTGTAGGTACAACCTGATAGTCCGGGAAAGTGAAACAATGATGTACGGGATCAAAGAACGGGAACAACACACACATCATCTCTTCTTGGAAACTGGATGTAGACAAACTGAGGAGTCGACCGTATTTCTTGGTAAAAGGAGAATCCCCGAGCACTCTTGAGGCTAACTCTTAAAGTTGAGGGTGTGCTTTTACAAAGCTGATTCAGATGGTGTTTCTTCGAACGGAATTCATGACCTACAAAACAAAAACAAAGATAAATTTCTAAATCCTTGAAATGGTTAGTGAGCATGCATATGATGTTTATGATGTTATGTACAAGTAAATATATACACACAACAAACAAATCCCTATGTTTTATGCTTGCATGGGGTCTTATAGGTAAGTACCCTCTTGAAGTTTAGTTGGCTCAACCTGTCCTAGTAATAGTGATTGGGTTCTAAAGGATCTCAATATCACCGACCTTTCTCTTAGGCATTGTCTCAACACAAAAAATCTTTTCTTGTGGCCGAGATATCCCAAAAGTCTAGCCTCAATGAGTGTAGTATCGAGTATCAACAAATTTTCAGCTCTACGTCGAAACCGATTATCTCACTACGTCCTAATGGCCAAGTTTGTTCAATTAGGGTTCTAAAGTCAATTAGTGCTTTATGACGCCACTCAGCGGCCCCGTATTCTCCTCGATTCACCACGAGGGATACCGGTACCCACAAATGTGTCACACTTACGTAGCCATTGTTCAACCATATCGGTCTATGCCGTACAGTTTCCACAATCTATTGCTACTTACCTAAAAAGGTGTCCCAGATCCGGGTGGAGGATCAAAGCGAGCCCAATACAAAGAACAAAATATAAAGCTTGCAAAGAAAACAAGTAAAGGTGATCTAGCCCTAAGGTAACCCCACTTTTAGATTTATAATTCCTCAGCAGAGTCGCCAGTTCTGTGATACGGTGGGAGAAATGACGAAGTTTTGTGTTTTGATCGCATTTGTGCGGATAGCAAGAGTCGCCACCAACTTTTCTTTTATCCAAAAGGAAAGGTAAAAAAGCACAGGAAAGACCTTTCAAGATTATTTCTCGGGTTCGGGGGGTAGATTATGAAAAGGGAAGGTATTAGCACCCTTTTCATCCATGGTTTTCCATGGGCTCTTAGTTACTCGCTAGATCACTTGCTTTTGTTTGAATGTGTTTGTGGTGTGGGTTTTGAAAGTATTTTGAAAATGTCTTTGCAATGGTTCTCGTCTCTATAAGAATGCGTACAAAGTTTTATTTCGAAAAATAGTTCAAAGATGTGTTTGTGGAATGTGTTGTTAGAACAAAGTTTGAATCTACTACCCTAAGTTTAAGTTTTGATGATAACAAAATGAAAAGATATACTAATTATGTGATTCATGTAAGAACTATTTGCTACCTAAAATATTACCTTCTGTTTTGCAGAAACTCTGATAGGTATCAGCAAGAGTACACTTAATCAGCATCAGAATATTGGTTATTAACATCAGCATCAGAAGTTGCTATATCAGAATACCAGAATCAGAAGAACAACTCACGCGAATGCTGAAGCTTGATGAACAGAACTGCGCTCAACACTCTAATAAAGACAACAACAGTTCATCAGCACTTAAGTAGAGTCAGAATGAGCCAAAGCCAGAACACGCTTTAAGTAGCAACGGTACTGTGCATTCAAAGCGAATTATTACCAACGGCATCATTCCAGACAAGATCTGCTCAATAAGGAAAGTTTGTTATTGGCATTGAATCAAGATTATTGCTCCAACGTTCAACAAATTCAGTGCTATATAAACAAGACAATGAAGATTGAATTGGCTAATGCTCTACATCATATTACACGCCTAAAAGCTAATCATCATCTTCCTTCTCTCAGTTTGCTAAACGCTTCATATTTCCTTACTCAGTATTTTAGCAATCTAGTTTCAATAAGCTTAAGTTGTGTAATATCACAGTTGTGATACAGTTTTGTAGAAAACATTCACACACCTATTTCTCTTCTTTGTAAGAAAGTGTTTCCTTGACAAATCGGGTTGTGGTTTGCATCAAGAAGGCTTTAGCAGTTGTTAAAGCAGATTGTAATATTCAGTTGAATATATTGGATTAAGACCTCGTTGGAGAGAGGCGAAATCACCTTGACGGGTGGACTGGAGTAGTTTGAGATCAAATGAACCAGGATAAAAATATCGTGTTCATTGCATTGTTTTTCAGTTTTACAATTCAACCCCCCCTTCTTGTGTTTTTCACTTCTTCAATTGGCATCAGAGCGCCTGGTTCTGAGCTAAAACACTTAACCGTGTCAGTACAAGATCCAGCGTCAGAAAAACACAATGGCAGGAAACTATTCTCACACCAGCAATGACAACCATGAGGACAGAGACAGATTCAGTGGCAAACCTCTAGTCTTTGATGGAGAAAACTTTGATTACTCGAAAGATAGAATTGAAAGCTTCTTTCTGGCACATGATGCTGATCTGTGGGACATGGTGACAGATGGATACACGCACCCTGTGAATGCAAGCGGTCAGAAGATTGATAGGAAAACAATGTCTGAACAACAAAAGCGTGACTTCAAGAATCACCACAAGGCCAAAACCATCCTTCTCAGCGCCATCTCGTATGCTGAATATGAAAAGATCTCCAACAGAGACACAGCAAAGAACATGTTTGACTCACTCAGAATGACGCATGAGGGCAACGTTCAGGTCAAAGAAACTAAAGCTCTGGCGCTCATTCAGAAGTATGAGGCGTTGAAAATGGAAGAAAGTGAATCCATTGAAACAATGTTCTCAAGATTCCAGATTCTGGTAGCTGGTCTCAAGGTTCTGGACAAAGGTTACTCTACTGCTGATCACGTCAAGAAAATCATCAGAAGCTTACCCAAGCAGTGGAGGCCAATGGTTACAGCTCTGAAGCTAGCAAAAGATCTCAACAAAATTTCTCTCGAGGAACTTATCAGCTCCCTCAGAAGTCATGAGATAGAGCTAGAAGCTGATGAACCCCAAAAGCAAGGTAAGCCTTTAGAATTAAAATCTAACAAAAAATCTGAGTCTAAAGTTTTGCAGGCAGTTGAAGAAACATCTGATGGATCCTCATCAGAAGAAGACGAACTCTCCCTCCTCTCCAGAAGAGTGAATCAACTGTGGAAGCAGAGACAAAGAAAGTTCAGGAATCCCAGAAGATCTGATCAGAACGAGTCCTCTTCCAGATACAGAAGGACAAATTCTTCCTCTGGATACAGAAGATCTGAAGGCTCCTCAGGAAGCAGAAAGCCAAACACCAAGGACATCATCTGCTATGAGTGCAATGAGCAATGACACTACAAGAGTGACTGCCCAAAGCTTCAGAGGGAAAAGCCCAAAAAGAAGTTTGGAAGAGAGAAGAAGAAAAGTCTCATGGCTACATGGGATGACTCTGACTCGTCTGAAGCTGACTCAGAATCAGATGATGAGAGAGAAAACATAGCTCTCATGGCTAACATTTCAGAAGATAGTGAAGCTTCTGAATCAGACTCAGAATCAGATACTGAAGAAGTATTTCCTAACTTTGCTGTTAATTTTACCAAGGCTGAACTTGCTGAAAGCCTTAATGAAATTCTGGAAAGGTATCAGCAGATTAGAGTTAAATTCAGAGACCTGAAAAGGAATCTTGAATCTGACTCTAATAAGACTGAGAGTCTTAAATTGGAAAATTCTGAGCTGAGAATTAAAATTTCAAAATTAGAAAATACTTTACAAAACTCTCAGAAGGAACCAATTTCTGAAACTCCCAGCAACGCTGATGAGATCATCAAAGAGTATGATCACAGTTTCCAGAAGTTCCTAGCTAAAAGCATAGATAGAAGCAAAATGGCTTCAATGATCTATGGAGTTAGCAGAAACGGCGGGAAGGGAATAGGATACCAAGGTAAGGTTCTTACACCAAAGAATGTCATGGATTTAACCATTAAACACACACCTCTGAATTCACATTTTGTGTATGGTCACACACATGATATTAAATACACTAGCAGTAAGTACTCTGTGAAACCAAAATTCAACCAGAGTTTTGGTAAATCTAACAAATCAGGACCCAAGAAAATATGGGTACCTAAGGATAAAATAATACATGTTGCAGATATCTTTAGCAGCAAGTCAGAAACACCAGTCATGGTACCTGGACTCTGGCTGCTCGCGACACATGACGGGAAGAAGGCATATGTTCCAAAGCCTGGAACTTAAGCCTGGAGGCCACATTGGCTTTGGAGGCAATCGGAGGGGAAAGATCATTGGCTCTGGAACTGTAGGTAATGGAAATCTTCCCTCTATTAATAATGTTCTGCTAGTAGATGGATTAATGCATAATCTGTTATCCATAAGTCAATTAAGTGATAACGGTTATGATATAATCTTTAATCAAAAATCATGTAAAGCTGTTAGTCAGAAAGATGGGACTATCCTGTTTAATGGAAAGAGGAAAAACAACATTTACAAAATCAAACTTTCTGAACTGAAAAGTCAGAATGTAAAGTGTCTTCTGTCTGTTAACAACGAGCAGTGGATCTGGCACAGAAGATTGGGGCATGTTAGTATGAGAAGAATATCTCAGATTAACAAACTCAATCTGGTTAGAGGACTTCCTAATTTGAAGTTCAATTTAGATGCTCTGTGTGAAGCATGTCAGAAAGGCAAGTTTGCAAAACCTTCTTTTAAATCTAAAAATGTGGTTTCTACCTCTAAGCCATTAGAACTTCTGCACATTGACTTATTTGGACCAGTTAAAACTGCTTCAGTCAGTGGCAAGAAGTATGGGTTAGTAATCGTAGACGACTATAGCAGATGGACATGGGTAAAGTTCTTAAGACACAAGGATGAGTCACACTCTGTGTTTGTTACCTTCTGTAACCAAGTTCAGAATGAAAAGGATCTTAGAATCGTTAAAGTCAGAAGTGATCATGGTGGAGAGTTTGAAAACAAAGATTTTGAGTCATTCTTTAATGACAGAGGCATTCTGCATGATTTCTCTTGTCCTAGAACTCCCCAACAAAATGGAGTTGTAGAACGAAAGAACAGAACATTGCAAGAAATGGCCAGAACCATGATCAATGAGACAAACGTTGCTAAGATCTTCTGGGCAGAGGCAATAAACACAGCGTGATACATTCAGAATAGAATCTCAATAAGACCTATTTTGGAAAAGACTCCATATGAATTGTGGAAGAACAGAAAGCCCAACATTTCATATTTTCATCCATTTGGATGTACCTGTTTTATGTTAAATACAAAGAATTATTTGAACAAGTTTGACTCTAAAGCACAGAAGTGTATTATGTTAGGATACTCTAAACGCTCAAGAGGGTACAGAGTATACAATACAGAAACACAGATTGTGGAAGAATCAATCGGTGTTCGTTTTGATGATAAGCTTGACTCTGAAAAGTCAAAGCATAATGAAGTTTTTGCAGGTATGGAAATTGAATTTACAGGTTCTGAAGACAAGTCATCAGAAGCTCTCAACACAGACACTCCTTCAACGTCTGAAAGGAGAACTGCTAGCAATCCTACAACAGCTGCTGATCAACCTCAGAAGAGATTACCCAGAAGTAGCTTGGATCATCCAGAAGAAACTATCTTAGGAAGAAAGGAAGATCCAATCAGAACAAGAGCAAGCTTCAGAAACTCTAAAGAAACCCTCATGGGACTTGTGTCTCTGATTAAACCTTCTTCTATTGATGAAGCACTTCTGGATAATGACTGGATTCTGGAAATGCAAGAAGAGCTGAATCAATTCACCAGAAATGACGTATGGGATCTTGTTCCCAGACCAAAAGGATTCAACGTCATTGGAACAAGATGGGTGTTCAGAAACAAGCTAAATGAACAAGGTGAAGTCATCAGAAACAAAGCACGACTGGTTGCACAAGGTTATAGTCAACAAGAGGGGATAGACTATACAGAAACCTTTGCTCCATTCGCCAGGTTAGAATCTATCAGACTTTTAATTTCATTTGCTATTAATAGAGGCATCACTCTGCATCAGATGGATGTCAAAAGTGCATTCTTAAATGGTTATATAGAAGAAGAGGTTTATGTGCACCAACCCCCTGGTTTTGAAAATACAAAACATCCAGAACATGTTTTCAAACTAAAGAAGTCACTTAATGGTTTGAAACAAGCTCCCAGAGCTTGGTATGAAAGACTAAGTAACTTTCTGTTAGAAAATGAATTCACCAGAGGGAAGGTGGACACTACCTTATTCTGTAAGTCAGTTAGGAATGACATCTTAGTCTGTCAAATTTGTGTTGATGATATTATTTTTGGTTCTACTAATCCTTCTATTGGAAGAAAATTTGCTAAGTGTATGCAGGCAGAATTTGAGATGAGCCTCATGGGGGAACTGAAATTCTTTCTAGGAATTCAGATCAATCAAACTCCAGAGGGAACTTACATTCATCAGAGCAAATACATCAGAGATCTTCTGAAGAAATTTGACCTCTCAGAATGTAAGCCATCAAAGATTCCAATGCATCCCACGTGCATTCTGGAAAGAGAAGAGGTAAGCAAAAAGGTAGAACAGAAAGTCTACAGAGGTATGATTGGTTCTCTCCTTTATCTGACAGCTTCAAGACCTGATATATTATTCAGTGTATGTATTTGTGCTAGATTCTAATCAGATCCTAGAGAATCTCACTTAACAGTTGTTAAGCGAATTTTCAAGTATCTGAAAGGTACTACTAATCTGGGTTTGTTTTATAGAAAATCCAGTGATTACAGTTTAGTAGGCTACTGCGATGCTGACTTTGCTGGAGACAGAGTAGAGCATAAAAGTACTTCTGGAAGCTGCCAGTTTCTGGGAGAAAATCTGATCTCTTGGTCCAGCAAAAGGCAATCCACAATTGCGCTATCAACAGCAGAAGCTGAGTACATAGCAGCAGCAGGATGCAGCACACAAATGCTCTGGATGAAAAGTCAGCTTGAAGACTTCCAGATTTTTGAGAGTAACATCCATATACTCTGTGACAATACTTCTGCTATTTTCTTAAGTAAGAATCCTATTTTACATTCTAGAGCTAAGCATATAGAAATAAAACATCATTTCATTAGGGACTACATTCAGAAGGGAATTTAAAATTTAAAATTTATAGATACAGACCATCAATGGGCTGATATCTTCACTAAACCCCTTTCTGAAGATAGGTTCAATTTCATTCTGAAACATCTCAGCATGAAAATCTGCCCAGAGTGAAAATGTTTTAATTCCATATATTTATCTTCAGAATGTATTTGTTTTACTGTGAACTTCTGATCAATCTCTTTTCAGAAAGATAGAACATGCAAATTGTATCAGATGCTAGTCTTAAAGATCTGAGTGTTTCTGCTCAAGGATAGACGTGCTGATCACCAAATCAAACAAGTGTCATCCAATCATCAGCAAATCTCTGAAGCAGAACGCGTGCACGCTTCTGAGAAGGCAAAACGCTGATTGGATGCATTGAGACACATGTCTGGTAACCGTTTCAAGTATCTTTCTCAAATCCCCCAAAATCAGCAAGCATTAAATGAAAGTAATCATGTTTTTAAAACGTAATCATGATTTTATTTCTATTTCTTGAAACCGTTTACTCTTTCAAAATATTCTGAAATCTATTTAAGAACGTTAATTTCTCACATTAATCTTTTACAGTTTCTCATTATCTCTCAAATATTTTCTGCATTTTCTCTGTGTTCATCTCTTTCAACCTTAAACCCTTTTTCTCAGTTTCTCAGAAAAACCCTAAGTGTGAACATGGCAACCTCCAGCAGTGCTTCTGCAGGTTCTTAGAAGAAAGCTTCCTCTGAAGAGTACCAAGTTCCATTTAGAACACTCCTTACACCAGTGAAGAATCTTGAAGTGTTGTCTGAACTGATTATTGATTTCGGCAGTCTGAAAGAGAATGGTTTTGACCTAACAGAAGAAGTTAGGGCACAAAAATGGGAGAGATATTTTGACAGGTTGGTTGGACCAACATTCCCAATGTTAGTCAAGGAGTTATGGATTCATGCAACTGCTTCAACGCATCAAGTCACCTCCTACATAATGGGAAAGAAGATTGTAATCACTGAGGATCACATAGAAAAGTTGATTGGTTACAGTGGTGGTGGCGTCCGTTGTATTGATATGGCTGAAAGATGCTCTGACGTGGGTGTCATAGCAGAAAGGATTTTCACCCATGGGGTGCCCAGCAGCAAAATCAGAGACCTCAAGGATCACCACAGAGTTTGGGCGAAGATCATTCTGGGGTGTTTTAATCATAGGAAGCCAACTAGTTCCCCTGATTACATAAATATATATCAGCAGTTTCTGATCTATTTTATCAATCAGAAGGTAAAAATTAACTTGGCTCATCTTCTGTTTAATCACCTCAGAACAAGCGTGAAGGAAACCAGGGAAGAAGAAAGAACAAAGAGGGATTGGATACCCTTTGGAAGGTTAATATCAGATATTCTGACTGAGAATAGGCTGATAGAGCACCTGATAGAAGCTCAAGAGTTAAGCACCATTGAGCCAACTATTGGCAAGCCTCTGAACACGAAGAATCTGAAGAAAATGAAGTTAATAGAGAATATCAGAAAGGAACCCAACATCACTCCTACTGCTGACATCACCAGCAGAAGAGTCCCACTGAGTGACTTTCCTTTATTTTCTGAGATAGAATCTAAACTAGTGGTGGTTCTCAGATACCTGGACGCGTGCAAGGCTGATGGTACAGATCCCAAGTTGAATATCAAAGATCTGCACCAACCTCAACCAGAAGTTACTCTGAAGAAGACGAAGAAAAGGAAGGCCCCTTCAGAAGGAACATCCCAGCAGACACCCAAGAAAAGAGGTAATTTATATGCTGCTTCTGTTTTAAATTCTTCTGCTATTCCAACATCAATTCCCACTCCAGCTTCTCATGCAATCCCAATCCCCATCCCAACAATAGATGAAACCGAACCAGAAGATGACCCTTCTGAGGCACTACAACTCAGAAGACCCCGCACCAAACATCCCAAACCAACAATTTCAACAACATCAGCACTTGACAAAGTTCTGTCTGACATTGATCAACGTGCTTCTGATCACCTTCCCAATAATCCAAACACTGAACCAGATATTGCCAAATCTCCTCAACCAGAACAACCTCTCTCACCCATTCCAGAAGAACCACATATTCCTGAACAACCAGAAATTCCTCCTCCTTCTCCACAACCAGCAATTCCTTCTCCCTCTCCTCAACCAGAAATTCATCCACCATCACCTCAACCTGAGTTTCATCATCCTGAAACTCCATCTCCTCCACCTCAGTCTTCTCAATCATCTGAGCCTCAACCTATGGCAATACAGCTGCCATGTGGAACAACTGTAACAATGGCCCAGCTGCCATCCTCGCCTGAAACCACACCACCAAACACTCCCAAAACCCCAAACAGTCCAATCATTATCTTTGATTCTCCCACTCCATCTCCTAAACAAACAGCTCCCAAACAAACCACAGAAAACCCCAGCAGGACCTTCATAGATTTAACAATCCTTGACTGTCTTGCTGATCTGAAAAATAAAATAGCCATTCCAAAACCAAAACAGCTAGATGTTGGCTCTGGCATTATGAATTTTGAAACAGGTTTGCAGTAGTGGATTACTTCTCTGAAGCAAGTCTGTCCTGGAATGATTGATCCAGCTGCCTCTGACCAGCTCTGGACACGATTCAGAATTTGGGTACGTGCTGAAGCTCTAAAATTGCAAGACATCAACTATGAGCAAGCACAGCAGAACTTCAGCAAGCTTCTGAACGAAGTAGGAAGCCAGCTGCTGAAAGAATACGTGCTTCTTCTGGATAGTGAGCCATGGTCTGAGAAGTGTCCAGCTTCAAAGGTGCAGCCAGAAGAAGATCAGATTATTCAAGCTGAAGCCAGTCAAGCTGAAGATGTTGCAGAAAGCTCTCAGAAGCTTCCTGCTTCTGATGTTTCTCAAGCTGCCTTGGACAGGCAGACTCTGGAAGAGCTAAAGCTGAATGATATCCGTCTGCAGCAAAGGATGGATGAAAATGATCAAAAGATGAAAGAAAGGATGGATATGCAGGACAGCATGATAGACACAGTAGTCAGCATGGTGCACAAGCAGACTGAGACTGTTGATCAGATTAAAGCAATGTTGGAGACTCTGTTCACACGCTTTCCTCCCCAACCTTAGATTTTCATTCATGCTATTTTCATGTTTTCTTTGCATATCTGTTGTACTATTTTGTCTGGCTCTGACTATTTTAATATGACAAGTTTTTCTGCTCTCATTGTTTTAGCACATCACTTACACTTTTTGATTGCTGACAAAAAGGGGGAGAACAAGAATGATATTTTCAATAAATGGATTACTGAGACAAAAAGTCTCAAACATTCTAACTCTGATATTTTTGAATGTTTTCTCTTTTGCTTAAGTCTACAAGTACAAGAATGCTCTCTGATACTCTGAAGACCAAAGTCCTGATACTCTGACCCAAAGCAAAAATCTGATAAAGCTCTGCTCTGATATTCTGATCTAAAGCCTCTGACAGTCAAAGCTCTGATATTCTGATGTTCAAAGAAAGGCAATAAAGATCTGATCCTGAAGAACTCTTGGAATTAAAAAGGGAAGTTACAAATTCAGGGGGAGTATCTCTGATCCCAACTCTCATATCTCTTTATCCCTTATCTTTGATAACTTCTTACTCTGATACATCTTATCATTTAGTTATCTCTGATACTTTTTCACGCTACTTTCAATTAAAAATATCTAGTTTTTGTCATCATCAAAAAGGGGGAGATTGTTAGAACAAAGTTTGAATCTACTACCCTAAGTTTAAGTTTTGATGATAACAAAATGAAAAGATATACTAATTATGTGATTCATGTAAGAACTATTTGCTACCTAAAATATTACCTTCTGTTTTGCAGAAACTCTGATAGGTATCAGCAAGAGTACACTTAATCAGCATCAGAATATTGGTTATTAACATCAGCATCAGAAGTTGCTATATCAGAATACCAGAATCAGAAGAACAACTCACGCGAATGCTGAAGCTTGATGAACAGAACTGCGCTCAACACTCTGATAAAGACAACAACAGTTCATCAGCACTTAAGCAGAGTCAGAATGAGCCAAAGCCAGAACACGCTTTAAGTAGCAACGGTATTGTGCATTCAAAGCGAATTATTACCAACGGCATCATTCCATACAAGATCTTCTCAATAAGGAAAGTTTGTTATTGGCATTGAATCAAGATTATTGCTCCAATGTTCAACAAATTCAGTGCTATATAAACAAGACAATGAAGATTGAATTGGCTAATGCTCTACATCATATTACACGCCTAAAAGCTAATCATCATCTTCCTTCTCTCAGTTTGCTAAACGCTTCATATTTCCTTACTCAGTATTTTAGCAATCTAGTTTCAATAAGCTTAAGTTGTGTAATATCACAGTTGTGATACAGTTTTGTAGAAAACATTCACACACCTATTTCTCTTCTTTGTAAGAAAGTGTTTCCTTGACAAACCGGGTTGTGGTTTGCATCAAGAAGGCTTTAGCAGTTGTTAAAGAAGATTGTGATATTCAGTTGAATATAGTGGATTAAGACCTTGTTGGAGAGAGGCGAAATCACCTTGACGGGTGGACTGGAGTAGTTTGAGATCAAACGAACCAGGATAAAAATATCGTGTTCATTGCATTGTTTTTCAGTTTTACGATTCAACCCCCCCTTCTTGTGTTTTTCACTTCTTCATGTGTTTTGAAAGTGGTTTTTAAAAAGATGTTTTGCAATGGTTCTCGTCTCTATAAGAATGTATACAAAATGTTTTGTCTTTTTGAAAATGTTTTGAGACAAAAGTGTCGGTGTAAAAAGGTTTTTGTCACGAGCAAGCGAGTAACTAGGAATGAATCTACCTACTCGAAAGGTATTAAATGTTCTCTTCTTCCTCCTTTGGATGTTGCTATGTTACCATTGATTTGGTAAGAAGCCCCATCGTTGGATGTGAAGGGACAGGCACGGGACATTTGTACAGTCATAGAAAGTAACTTTTTGAGACGCTTTAGCAATATTCGTAAGGGGCTAGATCATTTTACCGAAGGTAACATCGAGGGACATCGAGGGACTACGATCTTTTTTTATCAAAGGGGCTTTGCTAAAACGTCCCATATACGAGGGACATGCTGTATTTCCGAGGCAACGAGCGAGGTTACCCTAGAGGTGCACGTGTGAAAAAGTGTGTTTGATTCAAGTTATTTTTTCTTTTGAAATTAGGTTATCTAGCGATTGATTTTAAATCTTGCCATACACGCCTAATTACTATACAGTAATAAGTAAAACAGTAAAGTGCGGAAATTGAAATTCTACGCTATTACAAAGCTTCGGGAATGAGGGTACAAATTAATGAATGGGGGTGACAATAAGAAATAAACACTTAAATCACACAATACAAGTCCAAACCATTAAATAATTATTTAAGTTAAAACTTTTTTAATTTGATAAAATTAATTAATAATGTCAAACAAAAATTATTTTAAAGTTAATAATTATTTAAAACAAATATTGATCTATTTGCAACTTTAAATATATGCTGAAATATAAAACAAAAATCAAATAATTAAAAATAAAAAAGATATAAGGGAAAAGTTTAGAAATGGGCCTGCATTGGAGCAAATCAGGGGGTGCAAAAATAAATTTGGTTGGCCCAAATAAAGGAGGGATGATGAGGGTGCACGATATGCTAACATAGGAATGCAATCGCATGATCCCTCAGGGTGATTAAGGGGTGGTGACAAGTGTCACCACCGGATTAGGCATTATGATGTTGTAAATAACAAACAAAAAACAAATTAAGTAAAACCAACTCATAACTCACTTGT